>AWOL01S0013790.1:5752-16818 GCA_000715115.1 Nicotiana otophora
GATCGATCCTAGCATCATATGTTTCAAATTTTTTGTCGTTGGCTTCGACTCGTTTCGTGAGTTCCTCGAGCAGTTTAGCAACTTCAAGAGCGTTATCGCTCGTTCGATTTCACTGTGTCGGGCTCCGTTCTGGGGGTTACTTCTCGAAGAAGTGGATTGGAGTTTAGCTTACTTTGCATATGAGTTTGGCTCTGCAACTGATCTATCGCTACTTGTTGAGCTTGTAGTATTTCGAAAATCATACGCAAGCTGACCCCGCTTTTCCCCGTGCTGTGGGTGTCTCGGGCTATGGGTCGAGCGCCACCCTGAACGCTTCTTTCCTGCTCGGAATGCTGATTCGCTTCTAGAGCTATTCGTGAATTGATATCTACTGGTACTTCGGCTTGAATTTCGGATTTCTCGATTTGAGCCTCGTTGCCGTTGTTGGCTAGCCTTTTGGCCGCGGGATCCAAGTTGTTGGTTTCATCCTGAAGGCCGGCTTCGAGGTCGATTGGCAGAGCCATTGCTGGTATGAAGTTGTAAGCTGGAGTGTACTGTATATTCGTATCAAATAATCACTTGTTATCCTTAGCCCCACGGTGGGCGCCAAACTGTTTACCCGAAAAATCGAATAACGTTGAATTTGTGTATGGTTTTAAGGATAAGTAGATTCCTTTGACCTGAAGATAACAATACACGTATTTATTATGCAAAGTAGAAAATGATGAACAAAGGTACTTAGTGAGCTTAGAAAAGATAAACACAATGAATTCTTAATCTGCCAGAGAAGATGCCTTCTATTATAATTTATCTTGCCTTTTATAGCCAAAGATCACTATTTTATCTATAACAACATAATAAAATAATATAACTAGCGAAGGACCCATGATGGTGTGTCTCCTCCTTAATTCCCGCCAAGATTCTCTCTTTTGGTGCGGTTGTAACAGCTTTTGTCTGTGAGCTCGATACTGACTCGAGTTCGGTGTCAGATCAGAATCTCGGCCTTGGTTTCGAGCTTGGTGATCACTTTCAGGCATCGATGTTCGGGACCTGTGTCGGTCGATGTTGCCTCGGTCGATTCGGATGCCCCGACGCTCGATGCCCCCATCTCGGAATTCGTTCAGGCTCTCCATGAAGATACCCCTTGACTGAGATGCCATCCTCGATCGATATTCATGATCGAGGACCGGTTTTAACCGTATACACCCAGATTTGTTAAATAAAAGTTGCTTAATTTTCCAATTTTTGCAAAATAGAAAAACACGTCTAAATCTTTTTTCATTTTCTAGTGGCCTTGTCTAAAATAGGTTTCCGTTAAAAGAAAACCTTGAACCTAATTTTATCTTAAAAATTACTATGAGGAGACATCAATCTAACGTTTTATCTAAAGCGAGACACTCTAACAGGAAGAAGGTTTGTTGTCATTTGATGATCCCCGTAACGCCATAATTGGGTAAAATTAGTCGGTCGGATGAAACTAATTGTATTTGCTACCCGAAAAGTATATTAAATATGTATATTTTTGTACATAATACATATATATATATATACAATATTTTATTAGTTATTATTTTTGGGAGCGGCTAAAAATATGCATTTATCGCCATAATTCTTGCCACTGCTCAGTTCTCTCACCAAGCCTTGCAATGTAAATTGATCAATAGATTTTTTCGTTACTATACAATATTTGAAATTTATTTATTAAAATTGTCTTGATCAATTACATCAGGAAAATAATACTTTGCATCAAAAGTATGGGCCTAAATGGCTACAACATGCAAAAGATTAGAGGATGGGCCACGACGGTAAATGGATCACCATGCAAACAGCAAATATTGGGCCAATTTGGGATTTCATGATTGGGGCCTAATTTAGGCTTTAAGCTATAAATTGCACGCGGCGCCCTATTTGGTCGCCCCCATTTAATCTATACCCATATTTTTAAAATTCTTTAACCTATACCCTAATTTTGACAACTTCAGACGCCTCCTCTTCTTTTTCTTTTCTTCTTTTCCCTCTCAAACACATGAGACTTTTTATAAGTATTATTGATTGGATCCGTAAAGTTTTTATTAAATCTTATCAACTACCATATTTTATGTTGAAGGACGAGAAAATAAAACTCCACAAGCTGATTAAAGTAGGTGTGATTTGTGTCTTTTCCTGATCCGTCCTTCTTAAACATACAACAGCAACTGACTACTACATGTCATCTCTTCCAAGTTACCTGCCACAAGAATGACACATGCATGTGAAATTTATTATACACAATAGTTGCTCTCGCTATCTCTTGGAATTAGCTTATCCCTTGCTTTATGATATCATCCGCAGGAAAAACGACAGAAAAGGGCTGCAGAACTGAAAAATAAAAAATAGAAAAAATAATTTCAGAACATTATCAAAAAAATCAGTTAAAACTTCAGCACAATTTGACTTAAGTTATATTTTAAAGCCATCTAACTTCAAAGAAAGGCAGAACATAATTTCAGCTCTAAGACTACTAAAGTTTAGCAAATATAAAACAAAAACTTCAGCTCCTAGAATGCTGAAGTTCAGCAATTACAAAACAAAACTTCAGCTCCTAGAATGCTGAAGTTCAGCAATTACAAAACAAAATTCTCGAATGCTGAAGTTCAGCAATTACAAAACAAAATTTCAGCTCCTAGAATGGTGAAGTTCAGCAATTACAAAACAAAACTTCAGCTCCTAGAATGCTGAAGTTCAACAATTACAAAACAAAAATTTCAGCCAAAACATGTTGTAGTTTTATTGAACTGAAGTTTGCCATTGCACTATGAACTGAAATTTGCGTAATTGCCTTCGCAAGTCAGGCCAAACTTCAGGCAAAAATATCTGAAGTTTTGCTTTGATAAAGCTACACTTCAGGCAAAATATTCTGAAGTTAAAACTTTAGACATAAATTTTTGCTACTTTAGGCCCATATGTCTGAAGTTACCCGAAAAATGGGTACGCTTGCAATTTTTTTTGTAAAGCGTGTATAAGTTAAAATGTGACCCAAAAACTGGGTATAGATACAAATTCCCCGTCTTTAAGGCCGAAGTACACAAACAGTCATTCTTAGAGCTGCTATTTAAGACAATTCAGAACACTTTTGCTTCGAAAAATTAAACTTTAAAACTAAAATTCAGGACGTATTGACTAATTCCTAAATATCAACTATGTAGAATGACCAAGGCTTTGAGCACTAGGTAAACATTGGGAGCTTAGAACTACAAAGTTTTCTTGGTGTATATATCTATAGAAAATTTGGAGTCAGTGGAAAGAAAAATTAAATCAGGCATGAAACAATCGAACCAAAAGCTCACAGCACAAGGAATACTAATTAATTAGACGCTATGCTCGAAAAAGAAAACTTAAATAAGTTAAAGAGATTATATATGTCACATTTATTCTTTAATCCTTTTTAACTCTTGAATAAGTTATACTCAACGTAATTTAATTCGACATGTTTTGTTATGATGATTTTTTGATTGTTCTAATTCATATGTTTTGCCTCCTTGAGGTCTAATAACTGAGAAGCTGATATATCATTGTTATACTTGGACCTTGATGTCTCTTTCTAAATCTTAAAGGAAAAGAGAAGGAAAAATCTTTCTTCCTTAACATGCCTTGCAATTGTGTTTGCAAATATTAGTCAAATAAATTCTTTAGTTAGCTTCCAGTTCCAATAATTTTGGACTTCTCATAATCATCTAAGCTAGTTTTAATTTGTTACCTTTAGGTACTTCATATTAGAACTAGTTATTTAAAACACTAGGACAACGTAATACAAAAGTGGCTGTAGTTTAGTGGTGAGAATTCCACGTTGTGGCCGTGGAGACCTGGGCTCGAATCCCAGCAGCCACAAAAATGTATTTTTTGTGATTTTACTTTGTAGGTGGGTTTCATGTTAATGCGCCATGAGTTTGAGACTCATTAATCAACGCACTCTTTTTTCACTATGTATGTATAATCTTGCGTATGTGAATTAGGTCCACGTTTTAACAGCACGTTCAACCCAACATTCAGCTCATTCAACTTAATCTCGATCAGCACAAGATGGTGTTGTTATGTTTGCATGCTGGGTTACAATTGGAAAAGAAGTTGGCAAGTATTGGAGTGATGGCTATGGATAGCTGTGGTCATTTGCTTCAAGCCTTTGGCACCCCAATTCAATTTGTTGGAAAAGCCATTACTGCCAGTAATTCGTGAAGCTTTGGAAAAAGCTATAAAAAATGGATGGTCAGGTGCATATTCTATCAGATGCAAAAAATGTAGTGGATATGATAACAACAAGGATGGTGGTCTCGAGGGAGATAGAGACTACTTGTGAAGATATCTGGAAGATAATGAATTCCATTGAAAATATAAATATTGCATATATTCGTGAGACTACTTGTGAAGATATCCGGAAGATAATGAATTCCGTTGAAGATATAAATATTGCATATATTCATAGATCTTGGAATGTCTTAGCTTATAATTTAGCCAAATTTTCTATCTCGCTATTACATAAAATTACTTGAATTTCTACTTTTCCTAGTTGGATTGTAAACGATGTCGTTATATCATTTGTCTCTTTGAGAGCTATTATTATCTAATATATAGTAAAGTTGTTGCTGGAATTTGTTTTTTTATTTTTATCCTTGTGCATCCGTATATTCTGCGTCTAGTCATACAAATTGTTCCAGACAAGCGCTTGTGGCATCCAAATAAATTTTTAAAGAAAAATTTTCTGACAAATTTACTCCAATAACTTTTCCAAAGAGTTAATCCAAAAAAAAAAATAGGATTTCTTTCTGAGGCCAATATACTTGCAATAGTATAAACAATTATTCTTCATTGTCACTTTCATATTCAAATTAACAATTCAGACTCAGAGATCCGCCAAGGATTCTTCTTTTTTCACAACCGTCGCAGTTATATTTTCTTAATTATTACGCGGCGTTTAGCAAAAGATCGGCACACAAGCGTAGCCTTTTCTTTGGCTTTTTGACTACAATACTGCTTTTGGTTTTCAGTAGCTTTATATAACAAGGAAAAAAAGATTTGATTCTCTTGTCGAGTGGTTAATATTGACTTCTCAAATGCTGACTAAGGCATATGCCATAATTATGCTTGTCGCCTGTCGGACAGAATTCACGGTTTCACCTACGACAATGTGCAAATTTTTTGAGAATTTATTTTCGAGTTTAACTTATATATTCCGACAGTTTAAATAAATTTTTCATTTACTCAGATCATCCAAAAGTTTTATTATCTTGAAAATAAAGCGAGTTAACTGCTATAAACATGTTTACATTGTCAAGTAATATATATTAATATGTTATAGCAGGTCAATTACCTTATGCTAGGTGACCAAGTCACGCTTATCAGTTATCACAAGTGATTAAATGTGATTATCTCTTATGTGATGTGATATGTAAACGTTTTTCTATGTTGCTAAAAGTTAAACTACACTTATTTTTTAAGACACTTTTATCTTTTGGATAGAAAAAGCAATAATTTTAATCGAGAGTTCATTACAGCTGTGATAAGTAAACTCATGGTAATACATAAATCAGCTTTGACAAATTTTGTCACCTTTCGGTGTATGTGTTTTGTGCTTTAATCCACTAATATTTTGTACTTTATATGCAGTTATGTACCACGCTCGGTGCTTTAGCCTTTAATTCTGGATTAGTAAAATTAGGAGATAATGCAAAATCCACGCAGCACTCTCTCTTAAGTAGGAGAACTCTAAGAAGTTGGTGAACTTGTATCAGGATTTTGGGTAGTCCTTATACTAATGCTGCCCATTGGAATTATAATTACTTATTTTATTTGATCTAGTATCATTAAGATCAGTCTAAAAGATATTGAGTACTAGATTGCAAGATATACTAGTTCTTTTACCATGTTCTGTCCATCATATAATGTTGTCTTATTTGTCATTCCCTTTGGACTTTTTACTTTTTACTTTTCACCAACCAGAGAGATTTAATGTTTTTGTTTTATGTTTTAGCATGATAAAAGAGATACCACTACCAAAAAGAGAAAAGGGAAGGAAAGAAACGTACTACTTGAATGTACTTTGAACTCTTGAATTGAATTCTTTCAATTCAAAAGGTTTCTTTTTCATGGCTGCTGCAGGAAATGTACTAGAACTAACCTAGTTAAATCTTATAAACAATTAATTAGTGCAGTGTAACTAGACATGCATTAGTGCATATAAATTCTTCTTATCCCACACCTAGCTCTAAAAAGAATTCTTTCGAGGTCCGAGACAATGGCGGCCTATATAAAATTTGGAAACGTTAGATTCCATCAACCCCATCTTGTATACTATCTCAGATATGTAAAAATATAGTGTTATATAGTATTCTGTCCTTTGAATTTACCCCGAGACACAACTATTTCGTTATTATAATGACAAAAGAATGTCCATGCATGAACACAAAGGGTAATTGCAGGTTAAATTGCACTGCTGATGATTCAGTGTAAAGAATTCATTACAGTGCTGGTGTACGTATATAACTTAGATCCAATAAGAGGCGAAGCCAGGATTTAAAGTTTATGGGTTCGAGATTCTAGTTATTTTAAGTTACTGGATTTTAATTTAATAATTTGTATTTATTCAATGGATTTTGTAAGACAAATACATAGTTTAAACCTAATTAACTGGGTTCGACCGAACCCATGGCCATATTCGAAAGGCTAGCTCCCACTACTAGAAAATGTGAAATTTTCGACCATCAAATCCGTCGGAAATCGTCGGAAAGCTATTATTTCCGACGGATTTAGTGTGGTCGAAAAACTTATGGTCGTAAAATATTTGTGACTGAAACGATCGGAAATTTTCAACCGTTTCGATCGCAACTAGTAAAAAGTAAAGTTGACTGAATAAAATCAAAAGTTTCGAACCGTTTTGATCGGTACTTTTGCGATCGATTCTATCACACAATTAAAAATATTTATTAATTAAATAATTACTCTTCCGACCGAGTTGGCAGGTACTTTAATAATTAATTAAAATTAAATTTAAATTTTTTGATCGCATCGATCGGAAATAATAAAATTAATTAAATAATAAATAAATGTTCCAACCACTTCGGACGCAAAACTAGGAATTTTCGGTTAAAGTTTCTGACCAAAGTGGTCAGAAATCAGTCGCAAATACTGTATTTTAAGCTAAACCCCCTACCAAATCAAACAACCAATATCATTCAACTAATATCACAAATGCTCAATCAATTGAGCCAAAAACATCAAATATCAAACTACTTTAAACATAACAAAATCATTTAACATGTGTAAATTCTATATAACCACATCAGAGTTTTAAAGTTTCAACCAAAATAACATTCAAGTCTAAAACACATTAAGCAAATAACATTCACATGTAACCTTAGTCTTATATTAACCCAATCACAAACAAAGTCGAAACCAATCAAGTCTAATCATATTACACACTCCAAATTACTACTGATCCCCATCGATTTCAGTCTCCTCATTGCTAGCATTGCACGTTGGTTTTCATATTTTTTCATGAATGTCCGCATCTTACTTACTATTTCTTGAGCATTGTTTTATTGCTGCGATAATTCATTGATTTGCGTCCGCATAGTCTAAATTTCTCCGGGTAAAGCAGAAGTACCACTAAATAATACGGCCGAACGACTGGACGACGGCTGCACTCCAAGTCCGTAGATTCTACCTTTATTTATTTTCATGAGAAATAAAAAAAACATAGTTAAATGAGCAAGAGAAGAAACATACAACTTATACAAAATAATATTAAAACGAATATTACTAAAAATAACTACATACCTTTGTTTACTCCATCGGCTGTCTATGTCCATATCGAAGTCATATTTTTGGGTGTCGGTTGGGAATCAGGCTAAATTTGTTGCCATTCCTCCATTTTTCTTTGATGCCCTTCCTGAAATATAGATGATAAACATTATATAAACAAACTAATCTTAACCAAGATTAAAGGTAGTCTTGAATTTAGAATCTTACATATGTATCTGATGCACGCGGTTCGACCCATCCTTCTCTTGTACCATCTTTCTTCTCCTTCTTATGTGTCTCTTCAACGACAGTAGCATGAGACACATTTCCCCATGCGCCTTTCCTGTAAAAATTAAAAATATGAGTTTATTACTTGAATCTCATATAAGTAAAGCTAAGTAAAATTTTATAAATAAATTACCAGTCTCAATCGATGGGCCGCAAAACTAATTGAACCTCCAGTGTGCAATGAGCCACCCTTACTGGAGGCTCTGTTTGCCTTCCCTTTTTCTCTCTTCTACTTCCATTTATTGGTGTTTCACTTTTTCAATAGTTGAAGTTAGACATCTTGACGCAACTATTCGGGCATGCTGCCACCTTTTCGAGCAACAAAATGAGTATCTTTAATCCTTTTCTAAGCTCTCTTCTTGAAATTAGCATTTACTTGAATTTCATGCTGAGACTGCCATATACACTTAGTCTGCAATTAAAATAAAAGTTAGACGAACATAATAAATGTTATATAAATTATATTTATTAGTATCTTAAATTGAAGCCACATATTCACTCTGATCTGGTATGATATCTTTCTCTAGGAATTTCAAGGCTCATAAAAAATGGTTTCATAGATTCCACAACCATATGTGTGGCTTGATAGGATGGCCTGATACCCACCTAATCATTTTCACATTTATATGTGAGTTAAGTCAAAATAATACTACTATTATTTAGCAAGAGCATTGAATACCAAATATAATTAACAAAAAAAAAAAACTTTTTTTACTATTTTAAAAAGTTCTTTAAAGATCTAGAATATTTTCAAATATAATTAGCAATTCTAAAAAAATTTCAAATATAATTCAATTAAGGATCTAGAAAAATTAAAGAACTAGGTGAATGAACTAAATTGTGGCTCTTAAATTCCATTGCTTGTTACTAATGGAAAACACAACATTAGACATAATTGTGTCATGTCTTCGATTTTAAGTAAAGTTCTTACCATCTACACGAGTTATTCATTTCATTTCTTAACCTTTTTCTTTCCCTATGAGATTTCTTCTATTCACAATAAGTTTTTTTTAAACTAAAAACAATGAAGAATTCAATAAACAACTCAATTATCTCATTAATTATGCTATGCACATATCTTGTTCCTAAAAGAAATGTAAGAACTTCACAAAGTAGTTAGTAAAACTATCCCCAAATTGTTATCCACAATATGCATCAAGAAACGCCTTGAAATATATCTTGTTCATTTATACCTTATTTCAATTAAGTTTCAATATTACTTGGGAATATCGATACTAATTGTTTCAATTGTTGAATTTCTGTCAAATTATATTCTAGGGTCTCCACTACTCATTCCCATAATCTTCTCAAAGGGCACTTCTAAATTACCAATATATAATCCACTGCCAATAGTCATAGGTTTAATTTAGCTAAGAAAAATTATTTTATACAAATCAAACATACAACTAAATGGAAAAATTCAGTGTATTTGAAAATAGAAAAAATAAAAACAAAGGAAGAAAGGAAATACGTACCTGACTAGAGAGAAGGGTCGCACGACGAGATGGAGATACCAGAGAGGAGAGTTGATGGCAGGCTATAATTCCGTATTTTAGTCGCTTATTGCACTCTAATTCACTGCACTTTACTTATGTTGAGCTTGAATTAGGTGTGTTTTGTACTTATTGTGTGTTTTATGCCATGTTGGGGTGATTCCGAGTTGTGTAGATATTGTGGTATGAATTTATGCTATTTTTGAGTTTTGAAGTCTGAGTAAAAGTCCAAGAATTAAGTTGGGATCGAGTTCGGGGATCAACGGATGATAGTGGAATGAAAGGAAGAATCGAGCAGGTATATTATGTAGTGTCTAGTAAAATGCACATAACTTTTCGTTCGGAAGTCCGTTTAGGCTCCACAATATATCGTTGGAAAGCTATTTAAAAGGGATACAATTTTCATGTTTACACTTTCCCAAATTCCCAAATTATACAACCCAGGTGAGCGACCAAGTGCGCGATCGTGCACTGGGCGCACACTTGGGGCAGAATGGTGTGCAAAGTGCGCGACCAGGTGCGGGGTCGCACATGTCCTATTCGGAAAAAGCCCTATTTCACTAAGAAAGGGTAGTTTTGTCCGGAATTTATTTTGGGGGCGGATTAAATACCTCAAAATACCATTTTGACATGCCTTAGACCTAAGGAAGCTTAGGACAAGAAGGAGAAGCAAGATCACAAGGATTTCATCCTTCCTCCCTCCCTCAAATCCGGGTTTGGATTATATTTATGTTTTCCTCTATTTTTGTTTCATTTGTGAAGAACTCCTCCATGTCTATGGACTAGAATCATTTGGGGTTTGATGGATTTGGTGTATTGATGGTTGTTTGTGGATTATAACTCTATGTATATGTATTTGAATTATTTTTGGAAGATTTAATTGTTGCATTTATGTTCACTTGTTCTTGTAATCGAAAGAGGCATAACTTGTGATATAATTACACTATGTTGTTGGTTGAGTTCATAGATTCTTCTAAGTAATCGAAAGAGGCTAGTTGAATCCTTGATTAAACCTAGTTAGGAGGATAATTAAAAGAGGTTCTCCTAAAGACCAATCCATTACGAATTCTTGCATATCTTCACCCAGCTTAAATTGGTTCATATTGTGAGGTTGAAACTTAATGGAGAGAGAATTTTCTACTAAACATTTGTACTGATAATTAAGTGAATTCGAGAGACTCACTTGAACATTAGAAGTGAATTATCTAGAGTTAGATCCCAAACAATTATCTTGAACCTATCCTATCAACCCATATTTTCTCCTATTGATAACGTCCTTGCTTACCTTTGTTGAGATTGTCATTAGTCAATAGTTTAGGTTATTATTTAGTTCCAATTCTTAATTGTATAAATCTCCATTGTTGATCCTCCTGGATAGTAGTCGAGCTACGAACTAGGAGAATATTGTTTAAATCCAATCCATGTGGAGACAATAATTATACTATACTATCTTTGACTAGCGAGCATAATTTAAGTGCATGTTTTTCACTCGTCAAGGGTCGCCGGCAGTGCTGCTACTACGGCATGCTGGGT
>AWOL01S0013790.1:18052-50197 GCA_000715115.1 Nicotiana otophora
GAGGGGGAGGAGAGGGAAGGAGAAGGTAGGTTTGAGTGTGAGAGAGAAAACAAATAGGGGAAAAAAGAAAAGGGGCCGATAGGGGTGATATTAAATGGTTTCCGACCGATTCAGTCGGAAATTACAATTTAAAATATTTCAAATTTCGACTGATTCGGTCACAAATGTGGTCATAAGGCTGGTCAAAAGGTCAGATTTTATTTTAAAGCGCGTTGTGTTGCTCCAAAACGCACATGCAAGTATACGTGGTCGTACAAGTAATAAAATAATAAGTCGAGTGTCGAACCCACAAAGACTTGTATTAACTACCCACTAAATTCAGCAAGATTGTTATTCAGTCGAGCCAATCCGAGTTCAACAGTGTGATTATACTAAACAATAATTTTAACTAGTAACTAAATTATCAAGCAGCAAAAGGATTATTGTTTATTCAGTAGAGACAAATATTTCAGGATTGTGATCGATTCACCAATCCTATTGTGTTCTAGTTAACTCTCCCTTTAATACAATTCACTCATGGTTGCTAATTGATCGAACAATTGCTCTCATAACCTTCTCCCGAAGTACTACTTGCCTATTCAAAATAGTTTAACACCTATATTCTTATGAAATCAATCTATTGAGAACGCATTAAGATTACGATAATTAATTAAGCACAGTGACTAGGTATATTCCTATCCTAACCATAAATCCGCCCCCTCAGAGTTAAGATCATGATCTCTTCAATTCTTCTCTAATCTAAACATGTCTTTCCCAAGCATAGCATAGATAGTAAATAAAACCTAATTGATGGCTAGACAGTTAAGCAATTAATCACAAAATTGAAGAAACAACCATATATTGGTGAATTTTAATTAAGGTTAAGTCAACGTTAAACAACAATATTCATGGCTAAATTACAACCCCAGAACTATGGATTTTAGCCACTCATGATAATATCAAACAATTTCATAAGTGTTGGATAATTGAAAATACTACGAAAAGATGAAGAAAACTGAGATATCCTCGCTCCCCGATGTTTCTCATGTGTATTTTCCCTTCAAAGTGGCGTCCCCCCTCACAAAATAAGCTTAGTCTTGCTTTTATACGCGTTGGGTAGGAAATAACATTGTCCCAGGAAAAGTTGAATAAATTCCCGTCACCAATGGCGCTGGCTTGCTAAAGATTCTGCCCACGGCGCCACAGGTGGTGTGGGGCGCTGCCTGTGGCGCTGAAATTCCACATTTCCCATATTCCCTCCGTTTTTGGCTCTAATCTCGCACATTTCACCTCCAGTTTCTTCTGGATGATTCCTACATATAAAAACACCACGAATTAACATAAATCAATATATTTTACATCCGAAATCTACGAAACACGAGTAAAACATGTCATATAAATATATATATTTTAAGCTAAATATCAACATGCCACACTTAGACTCTTGCTCATTCTCGAGCAATGGAACTATAAGCTCCACCCCAACTACGTACAAATCTCAACTATAGAGGAACACTTCAATTTTTAACCATACACTCTACCCTTGACTATGATCGATACTGGTAAGCATGAACATACAAAATTCACATTCTTCCCGTTTTAAACATGCCCAAACATATCCTTTTCAATTCAATCAATTCAAACAACCTATCCGTAACCACCCTACCTCAAAAGCCAACTCGTTACCACTAAGCGCTCTCAACTCGCGCACTTACCCAATAAGAGACGTTTACAATATTACCAATCCTTCATGAGATCATGTGCCCTCACCAACAAACAAAAGAGTGAATATAGAATAGTCCACACATTCAAGTATGCTTTTGAATATAAATTAAGGACATCACACAATAGAACAAAATTCTCTCACTCTCACAAAGAATTCATGTGCATCCGTGGTCGTACCATAAGCTTACCCGTAGTGTACATCTCTACTAATTTAAGCTAGCCAAATCTAGGATCAATTAGGACTTTAAGGTTGTAGTGTAGAATAAGGGACGGGTAGGATACATTTAGGAATAGTGGCTAACCCTCCTAAGCACTTTAATACACTACACTCACAACTCGAGCACATATTCTTCTCAACCAATTTTCTTGCCACAAACCATATACAACATAACCCTTTTTTATTAAGCACTTCTATACTCCCACTAGCACAAATTAGTAAGATTAGGAGTTGTCTGTTTTTTTACATTATTTGACAATCATTTTTTTTCTTGCAATTTTTTTTCTTTTTTTCTTTTCTACACACACTCCATACATTAAGGTTCATCGGCTATTGACCTTTTTTCACAACTTTAGTTCACCTTAAGGGCCCTTACCTAGTTCCACTCGAGAGCTACTCCCCAATCTCTCACCCTACTTCTTTTAGCGACTAAGTGCCTTAGGAGGTAAAGGTTCAACAATCTCAATTAAGAACAAAATAGGGGTACGGCTTGTAATGTGGGTGCCAAAGGAAAGGCCTATAGGCTCAAAGGGTCTAGCAACGGAAAATTTTATCTTTAAGTGACAAGCACATCTATGATCAAGCAAGAAACGCCTACGTCATCTCCTAGATTAGCACAACTTAACAATTTCACTTCGATTAATACACGGGGTAAGTTCTAGACTACACATGATAACACAGAAGATCACATATCCTCACACACACATTGCACATGACTCAATCAAGACTGTTATGTTCAACTCTCAAGTCAAGCAAGCACATATAATTGAGAAATTTAAGCAATAATGCACTACATGGCATACAAGTCGAACAACTGAGAAAAGGCGTCACAAAATAGGCTATTTACTTTACTTAGGCATCACAATTCAAACCAAATGCACGGGAAAATAGATCGCATGCATGCCATAGCTTAATATGCTAGCACCAAACACGTCAATAGGTACCTCAGAGCAACTGAGTTTCTTCCCAACCTATTCCTAAAAAAATACTAAAGTACCCGGTTTGAGCTACACCCTTGGAAAAGAACCGACGCCCAAAGAAAAACCAAGGGATACTACCTATAACTATCTTAAAAAAAATTCTTTTTGGTATTTTTATTCGGACTTTACTCCATCAAGACAATTGTCAAACAGATCCATCGTCGAAACAAATCCGAGCTTTTTCTAATTTTTGTTTTTCTTTTTGCATTTTTGTATTTTTTAAAAACAAACTAGACTAAAAACTAGACCAAGTAAAACTAATAAAAGCAACAAATTGATACAATTTATACAAAGTATATCATAAGTAGTAGTTCGCCCACCCCACACTTAGCATATGCATAGTCCCTGATGCATGTAAAAATATAAAGCAAAGTAGGGTGAAAAGGAAACTCCCTGTCAGTTGGAGTCCTCCTCTTCAGCATGCCCTCCACCCGCAGCTCCGAGCACATCATCATCAGGTCCTAGAGGCACCAAAGCCATGGGCTCCGTGACATCATCACCAATCTCATCTTCCGTGTCAAAGCCTTTGTAAATGTTTGCGTCCTCCGACGAGTGAACGGGGTTACCAGGTGCAATCCCCAATATCTCCTTGGAAGTACTCAACAAAGCATTGCATAAATGCATACTCTCCTCGTCGGATACACCCACCCTGCTCATGAGTACATTTAAAGAGTTATAGAGATACCTGTTGAACTTCTTATCTCTTTCGTTCTGTGCTGCCTGAGTGAGTTAGACGTAGTATCCAACAAGGATGTGATGTCCAACAACCCTTTTGGAGCCTACACCACCTCATCATACCCTGGGTCCTCCGACACTTCCTGGGAGAGCATATATTGCGTGAGCAAGTTGCCGAAGAAAAACCTCTTAATCTTCCACCCAAATCATATGCGAGCCATCCCTCCAACATGATCTCACCCACATTAATGGGTCTCCCAGTCATCAAAAAAAATATCACACATACTCGAGCTCCAGTGCATTTGCTGTTGTGTTCAACTGGCATGAGTAGAGTCTGCAGGAAATTCTGCCACACTTTGGCGGTTTTGTTGAAAATAAAATGAATCATCTGAAGATGGATATCACCTTGCTTTCTGGTCCACTTGGCATTTGAATCGACGCCACAAAGAGTGTGACGTATCGCCGTGTAGCTTGGGCGTGTGACAAATTTCTTTAGCCTCCTCGGGTCAGAGTTCTCAACCCCCAAAGATTCACATAAGGCCCGCCTATTCAGTGTCATGTCTATTCCACGGACATATGACTGGAACAAGTCTGCATTGCAGTTGGCGTACAGTTCCTGCACCATGCTCAAATTTGCATGGCCTGGTCATTCTATGAGTTTGTCCATGTTCAGTGCTTGCAACCAGCCAAACACGTCCGGGAAGTTCATTTCTAAAGCTTTCACATTAATCCCCATCTCGGAGATGTACTGCCCATATGGAATGAAGTACCTATGCCATGTGATAGCACCATCACTGGTTAGTTTCAAACGAGGCCTCAGTTACAATGGTGCCTGTTATGATCCCTCGACGACTTGTTTCCCCTTAGCTGGCCTCAAGGATCCTTCTCCTTGCTTACACTTTTAGGGCGCGGGGGCAGTGGTGGAGGACTTTCCTATTCCCTTGTCTTTGTTTGCATTATCACGAGCCATAGCAACCTACAATACAAATAAGTATGATTGTGAGAATGAATCAAGAAATCCACCTACGGTTGTCGCGCGAGTCAAAAATGAACCCACACTTAAAATTGAAGGCTTAATATGTAATACTCAAAAACGTGGTCCAAAACACACAAGTGTTTCACCACAAGGCAATGGGTACTCAAGTTTCAATGTTATTGGGTGTGATTTGAGGCCTCGACTAAGTTCGTAATATGTTTTGGGACGTGTTGGTATATTTGGTTGAGGTCCCGAGGGCCTCTGGTAGATTACAGATGGTTAACGGATCCATTTTTGACTAAAGGAAGGAGGAGGCAGCTGGTAGCTGGTGTAACCGCACCTGGGAGGTTTTGGCCGCAAGTGCGGAGCCGCAGAAGCGGTCGTGAGGGGCGCAAGTGCGATTTTAGTTGAGCAGTGCAGAGACAGCAGATGTGGTTATCTCGCCGCAGAAGCGAGACCGCACCTGCGGAAGGGTAGGCGCAGAAACGGAAGCATCGGATGGGGGGCATCTCCGCAGAAGCGGTCAAGTGACCGCAGGTGCGAGAATTCGAGCTGGGCAGTGAGGTTTCCTTTAAAACTGGATTTGGCCCATTTTTTTCTAATATTTTTCACTTGGTTGGGCGATTTTGAAGAGTTTCAAGTGGGGTTTTTCATCATCTATGCCAAGGTAAGTTATTTCCATCCATTGCAAGTTAAATACATGGGTTGTATAAGGATTTAAGCATGGAATTTAGTAGAAATTGTGGGGGGTTTTGGTAGAAAACCTAGAAATTATATTTTTGGATTTTGACCACGAATTTGGGCATGAAATTGAGAATAAATTATATATTTGAGCTCGTAATTTTATGGGTAGTGTTTATCTTCGAATATTTTCAGAATCCGAGCACGTGTGCCCGAGGGTGATTTTTATTGACTTTTCAAGCGGAGTTGGAAATTGTTATAAATTAATTAATTATGAATATTAGAGTATATTTTGATTGGGCTGCATCTTATTTGACTAGTTTTGTATCGGCGGGCATCAGTTTGAGGTGTTAGAGAGGCTTTGGAGCCGGTTATAGAATTTCAGAGCGAAGTAAGTCTCCTGTCTAACTCTATGAGGGGGAAATTACCCCTAGGTGTCGTATATGGATGTGTGCTACTTGTTGTGGAGACTACGTACGCGCGAGGTGACGAGAGCCCGTACGTAGATACATTCATGTTATTGTCCGGGTAGGCTTAGGTTCACATCATACTATAGCTGTATTATTTGAGCAGTCTCTCCTATTAAATTCCTCTGTTTTACATTACTACTTGAGACTACACTTGTTACTGTAGAGACTTCACGAGTTCACGATTAGTCACCGAATAACTTTACTCCTATATATATATATATATATACACACTTCATTGAAAGGTTTTTGTTAAAGAAATTATAACTCACACGTTTATTTGTGAGTGGGGTCAAGGACCCGTCAAAGCTTCTTACTCTTATGGGATCGGGCCGTTCGCGTCGCCAGGAATTTGTATTTCACTTCTTATGGGAGCAGGCCATTCGCCTCGACAAGATTTATGTATCACACTCTCATGGGAGCGAGTCGTTCACCTCGGCAGGTTAAATAGATACATCTATGGTTCGCACCGTTCGACCCTCGGCAGTGCACATTGTTATTATTATGTTGGATCAGGCTGTACGCCTCGGCATTTTCTATATCATATTCTTATGGAATCGTGCGTAATATTCAGCAAGAAGTCAAAGTATCTGTAAGTTTTTCCGATTTGGGTTATGAAAATCTATCTGATGAGATCCACTATATTCATATTTATGCTCCGGTTAAGGAGGGAAATTTCCAAATGGAAAGCTCAAGTTCCTCGTAAGGGGGGTATTCGTACCATATAATCTATACTTGTTTATCTCATTTATTTACGCTGCTTCATATTTACATACCTCTTTACTGTACATGATATTATTGGACCACTAGTAAGTGTCGATGTCGACCCCTCGTCACTACTTCTCTGGGGTTAGGCTAGATACTTAGTGGGTACACGTTGCTTACGTACTCATATTACACTTGTTGTATATTTTTGTGCAGGTACATATGTGACTAGTAGTCTTGTGAGAGCAGAGGTGTGTATGCATGCAGGGACTTACGTGAGCTGCATTCCATATTACGAACCGCAGCCGGAAGAGTCTCCTTCAGAGTATTTATATTTCGCCTGTCCAAATTTGTATTCCAGACAGATGTTTTATTTTATTTTACATTCCTAGTTGATGCTCATGCACTTGTGACACCGAGTTTTGGGATGATTATGGGTTGTTCTGTATTGAATTCGTTAAAAGTATTATTATTTACTCTCTAAATCCCAGTCTTTACTATTTAAATGGAAGGAAAATATGATTTTAAAAATAATAAAAAATGAGAGCGCAATTAAGTAATTATTGTTGGCTTGCCTGACAGTGGTGTTCGGCGCCATCACGGCCTTTATTGGATTTTGGGTCGTGACAACATGGTATTAGAGCACTAGGTTCACTTAGGTCTCACGAGTCATGAGCGAGTCTAGTAGAGTCTTGCGGATCAGTACGGAGACGTCTGTACTTATCTTCGAGAGGCTACAAGGCTGTTAGGAGTACTTCCTTTCTTGATTCCTCATTGTGCGATTTGATTCCTTTGAGGCTTATGCCTTCATTTCCTTCTCATTCAATTTTATGCGACGTGAAGCGCTTGTTATAAATTTGGAATCAAGGAATTTTAATGGTACTACAGATGTGGTGCAGGATGTTTCTCCCTGTGTATTTGATTGGGCTATTGTTGTCGCCTTGTGGAAGGCCGCTCTGTCGTTGCAGCCCAGTATCACTATTACCTAAGGTTTTGAGGTTTGGCATTGATTGGTATGACGATTCGTGCGTTGCTATCGCACCGTGGTTGTGTAATGGTAGGATGCTTGTCTATGCATCGAAGCAGTGAATGACTTGGAAGGAGGTTTATTCAGTGCATGATTCAGAGATTCATTATTTTATTTCTGGTGAAGGAAAGGAAATCGGACTAAGAATGTTCAGGTTTGGGGTTGATGGAGTAACGAGACTTGGTATTTTCGAGCGTACTAGAATCTTCATTCGTGATGTGGTGTGGTTGTTCTTGCTGAATGTGTTAAGTTTACCGGTGTTATGGTTTTATTCAATTCGCCTTTGGGGTAGAGTACTGTAGATGGTGCCGGGGCAACGGCTGTCAGAGGTCACAATGTGTTGTGGATCAGAATCGAATCGGTGATCCAAAAGTTGATGGCTCAAGGAAGATGATCTTAGGGGAGGTTTAGAGTTGGCGGCGATCTGTTGGTTCAGGTGCTACAGAGATGAATTTTTATTTAAGGTGACAACTGGGCAGCGAAGGATGAGGAAGAACACGTGGGAGGTGTCTTGCGGTGGCTAAACTTCTTGAAGGCCAAGTGTGAGAAACAAGAGTCGAGTAGTTGCTTAAAGGAGTGAGTTTGACCAAAGTGGGAGAGTGGAAGAGCAGTATATGGGTTATGTGGTAGGATGACTACATGCCTTGGGGGAAGTTAGAGTGATTTGGGATTTATGGTAGACAGTGACAAGGTCTACGGGCTTAATTTGGAATATTGGCTGCTATATTGAGGAAGATTGGGTGTGACAGGAGGGAATTTCTTAATATGAAGCAGGATACGACATGACTTTGGATTTGAATGTATTGACGCACCTTTAATTGATGTCCGTGAGGAGTGAATGGACTCGTACCGTTGGTAAATGAGCACGAGCTCAGGATGAGTTACTGATTTCGTAGTAATTGTACCCAGTGTAGCAGTATTGGATGATGTTGGTATGGGGTTTCCACAGGCGGGTTATCTCTGTGAGCAGGTTAGCGGTTGCGTGGTGTTGATGAAGTTTTTACGAAGAATTTCTACCAACTATTCAGGAAGAGGTCGAATATGTGCATGTGGCTAGTGATCAGAGTGGCCATGAAGAGTTTAATAGCAAGGTTTCGAGAAATTTGGTGGGTTGATTGTGCAAGATCGTGTCAATGGGGGATAAGGAATCTTGGTGGGTTCCAGAGTTATGCAATGGTAGCTTCGAGCTAAGTGAGAGAGCCCCACCGCCTACGATTGGATTGTATGGTTATCTACTTGTGAGGTTTTTGGTTAGCAGTATATTAAAAGGTTATTACGACTAAGGAAAGAAAACATTAGTGGCAATTGGAGCAAAGGATTTGAGGAATGTACGCTATAACTGGCCTTATCGATTCATGTTCAGGCTTTGGGAAGACTCAGGATTTATGCTTCATGTAGATGTGAGTTACAAGGAACGTGATTCAGCCGGGTATTTCTTTGAGAGGTTGTTCATGTGCTACCAGGTCTTTGGAATTTGATTATATTCGGGACAAGTCAGAGTGGGTGACTCTCAACAATGGTCCTAGTAGGTTCAAAATTAAAGTGTAGTGCCTCAGGATTTCGAGCCAGTAGTATGATTAAATATTTGAGCTTTTGCAGTGGATTATGAAAGGTAGCTTGGAGTGTTCTACATTATCGTCGGTCTGCGGTGTGGCATTTGAGGAATAGGAGAAAATAACTTCGGATTTATAGAGGGATTTTCAGAATGGGTATACCGATTGAAGATGCAAATATGCGCATAAGGAGGGCATGAGTCTATGAGATAGTTCGTGGGTTTTGGAGACAACGTGGTCTCATGAATTAAGGTCACTCAGGATGAGTGTAGATTTGGGTTCATGAAGTTTTTAATGGGGCTATTATGATTCCTAAGACAAGTCCAGAGTAAATTAGAAGGAGTCAGATTCAGTTAGCTATGGTTGAATTGGCATGATGGTGGCAATGATCAGTTCCTTCAGCGTGTTGAGTTATACATGTGATTTGTGGCGGTACGTGCGAGGTTTAATGACCGTCGTAATTGATTTTATTTGGAAGCATTCGAGTATTATGGCCTGTTGTGTGTAGATTGTTCCCGGAAGAATTATGGTGGTTTAGACCACCACTCGAGGTTTGTATTTTCTTCGGTTATGGAAATTCAGTCACGTGTGGCAATGGTTCTCCTGAAATGAGTTAAGTGAAAAGTTTCTATATGATGAAGTGTGTACCCTATTGGTGGTTCAGGAGTTATGATGAAATTCCTGTACTTTTGTGTATTGGTATGTTGGGTGCAGTGAGCGGCACGAGAATTGGAAGTTGAGGATCAAGGTTGCAGTTGATGTCGACAAGAATGTCACGGGCTCGAATGGGCGGGGAAGAATTCAGATGTTTAGAGTAAGCTGGTATTATCCTTAGCGTCACCTGAGATCGGTGTCCTGTGTAAGAGGATTTGTGTACTGATTTGCGGCTTCTTGTTTTGCTTTACATCATTAGTGTTACCGGTGGTATGGATGTGCAGACTTGTTACCTGTTGCGGAGGGTCGAGGGAGTGTATCCCACAGGAAGATTGCATAAGTGTGACATGTAGTCACCTGATGGATTAAAGGTTGGAACCAAGTATGGAGATTTGGTACTATCGCTAATGTGAGAATTTATTCATGAAGGGCGCTCGGTTCATTTGGTTGTGGAATGTGGAAGTTTGTTTCGAATTTGACGGTTGTTCTTATGTGTCGTGAATAGGTCATTGTGAGTCCTTGGGAGGCTATTTAGCCAAGCATGGTATGATCATAATCGGTTTGATGTCCGTGGATAGATCTAAATATGAATGTGGGCTCTATATCAGGCCGGGTGTGCTCATCTCAGCATAGCGTTGGTTTTGGAAGGGCCTTCGGGATGTTATTTCTATCGTCCGCTATTCCGTGTAATCTATATTATACTAGGTGGGTTATGAGGTGGTTTGATTATTCACACTCGTCTTGAGGTCCCGTGTGATTTGTGGTATTATGTGAGCAGGATGGCTCTCGAGATGCCGATCATATATCGCACCTTAGTTGTGCTTGAGTTTTGTAGCGTGTGACGCTACCCGTCTCCCCAAGATTTGTGTTATGCACTTGGCGTGCTTATGGTTGATATTCGGGTATTTCGTGAGTATAAGCGTTACGACTCAATGCATGTTTTCTTTAGATTGTTATGTGTGGATGGGGTGGCACGCTGCCACGAGTATCATGGTTGGATCGGGTTGCACGCCGCAACTGTATCAAGTGTGGATCGGGTTGCACGCCGCAACAATGTGTTATTAAGTACAGTTTCCCATATCTATTATTGCGTTTTTTTCTTCTCATTTCCTGAGGAAGGTTCATAACATCCTTTCGGTTGTTTAATTAGTTAAGTGGGTTGAGTAGTTCTTTCCAGAGTTCGTTTTTCCTTATGTATCACAGTCGAGTTTGTAGCTTGTTGGCATATTGTGGCATCATATGAGATTTTTGGCAGTGTGTGAGGTGGCTTATTGCCGGAGCATCTTGTACTGGGTGAGACGAGATTATTGGACCTAGGATCAGCGCGATCAGATTTATATGAAGCATATTAAAGAGTAAATATTGTTATTCAGTCCAGAATGAGGTAATGGTTCTTGTCGAGAGGAGAGAATCCATAAATTGTGATTCGGAAGGTGTCTATGAGTTCTACACATCTTCTCTGTCGTGGCAGTATTGCAAGAGTTGGAACAGGACTTATATGATTCATGAGGTGTGTTCTGAACATTAGATTCGTGGGTTTTCGGCTGTTGTTATCAGGGGATGTTATTATGGTCATGTAAATTATGCAGTGCATGGTAAGAATTCAGTATGGGTATACAATCATGTGTTGGTACATCATATAGTAATGGATACTGTGTTCGTATGTTGGAAGCAGACCTGGTAGAGAATTTTAGATGTTGGAATTTGGCTCTAAGGCTTATTTGACTAGATAAAAGGGAGGATTTTCAGGTTTGCTCGAGCAAATGTGCTCAACTGGGTTATGGTAGCACGAGTAGGTGCACGAGATATTAAAAAACGATTTCAGACAACTCCAGAGCAGTTTTAAGCACGTTCGCGGACGAACATATGTTTAAGTGGGAGAGAATTTAACGACCCGACCGGCCGTTTTGAGCCATAGCACTTCATTCAGCGGTTTGAGACACTGAGCAGCTTCACTTCAGATATTATGACTTGTATGTGTGGTCAAAATTTAATTTCGGGAAGTTCCGAATTGATTTGGAAAGAAAATTCTAATTTGAAAAGCTTTAAGTTGGAAGACTTGACTAAGGTTTAATTTTTGAGTAAAAGACCTCAGAATCGGGATGGGAAGGTTCCAATAGGTTCTTATGATGATTTTGGACCTGGGCGTATGTCCGATTCGGGTTTTGGATGTCCCGGGAACATTTCGGCTCCTATTGTGGAAGTTGGCATTTTAGAAGGATTTCATAAATTTGGGATGGAGTGCATTTCAATGCTATTGATGTCTGTTTTGGGATTCTGAGTATGGGAATAGCTCCGTATGGTGATTCTAGTATTGGGAGCGCATCCGGATGTGGATTTGGAGGTCCGTAGGTCATTTCGGGGTCATTTGGCGGAAGTTAGAACTTTGAAGGTTTTTGGGAAGTTTGACCGGGAGTGGACTTTTTGATATCGGGGTCAGATTCTAATTTTGAAAATTGGAGTAGGTCTGTAATGTCAATTACGACTTGTATGCAAAATTTGAGGACAATCGAACGTGATTTGATAGGTTTCGGCATCGATTATAGAAGTTTGGAATTTCAAAGTTCATTAAGTTTGAATTGGAGGGTGATTTGTAGTTTCGATGTTGTTGGGCATGATTTTAGGCCTCGACTAAGTTTGTAATATGTTTTGGGATGTTTTGGTATATTTGGTTGAGGTCCCGAGGGCCTCGGGTGGATTCCGGATGGTTAACATATCAATATTGGACTAAAGGAATGATGAGGCAGCCGGTAGCTGGTGTAACCGCACCTGTGAGGTTTTGGCCGCAGGTGCGGAGCCGCAGAAGCGGCCATGAGGGGCGCATGTGCGATTTTAGTTGAGCAGTGCTGAAACCGCATATGCGGTTATCTCGCCGCAGAAGCAAGACCGTACATGTGGAAGGAAAGGCGCAGAAGCGGAAGTAGAGGCTGGGGGCATCTCTGCAGAAGCGGATGCAGCGGCTGGGGGCATCTCTGCAGAAGCGGAATAATTGCCGCACCTGCGGAACCGCAGAAGCGGTCAAGTGACTGCAGGTGCGAGAATTCGAGCTGGGCAGTGAGGTTTCCTTTAAAACGGGATTTGGCCCATTTGTTTCTCCCATTTTTCACTTGGTTGGGCGATTTTGGAGAGTTTCAAATGGGGGTTTTCATCATCTATGCCAAGGTAAGTTATTCCCTTCCATTGCAAGTTAAATACACGGGTTGTATAAGGATTTAAGCATGGAAATTAGTGGAAATTGTGGGGTTTTTGATAGAAAACCTAGAAATTATATTTTTGGATTTTGACCACGAATGTGGGCATGAAATTAAGAATAAATTATATATTTGAGCTCGTAATTCTATGGGTAGTGTTTATCTTCGAAAACTTTTGGAATCCGGGCACGTGGGCCCGAGGGTGATTTCTATCGAGTTTTCGAGCGGAGTTGGAAATTTTTATAAAATGATTAATTATGAATATTAGAGTATATTCTGATTGGGCTGCATCTTATTTGACTAGTTTTGAATCGGCGGGCATCAGTTTGAGGTGTTAGAGAGGCTTTGGAGCCGGTTATGGAATTTTGGAGCGAAGTAAGTCTCCTGTCTAACTCTGTGAGAGGAAAATTACCCCTAGGTGTTGTATATGGATGTGTGCTACTTGTTGTGGGGACTACGTACGCACGAGGTGACGAGAGCCTGTACATAGCTACATTCATGTTGTTGTCCGGGTAGGCTTAGGTTCACATCATACTATAACTGTATTATTTGAGCAGTCTCTCCTATTAAATTCCTCTGTTTTACATTACTGCTTGAGACTATACTTGTTACTGTAGAGACTTCACGAGTTCACGATTAGTCACCAAATAACTTTACTCCTCCTACGACATGTTTCCGTGATATATATATATATATATACACACACACACACACACATTTCATTGAAAGGTTTTTGTTAAAGAAATTACAACTCACGCGTTTATTCATGAATGGAGTCAAGGACCCGTCAAAGCTTCTTACTCTTATGGGATCGGGCCGTTCGCATCGGCAGGAATTTGTATTTCACTTCTTATGGAATCGGGCCGTTCGCCTCGACAGGATTTATGTACCACACTCTCATGGGAGCAGACCGTTCGCCTCGGCAGGTTAAATAGATGCATCTATGGTTCGAGCCGTTCGACCCTCAACAGTGCACAATTTTATTATTATGTTAGATCGGGCCGTACGCCTCGGCATTTTCTATATCATATCCTCATGGAATCGTGCGTAATATTCTGCAAGAAGCCAGAATATCTATAAGTTTTCTCGATTTGGGTTATGAAAATCTATCTGATGAGATCCACTATATTCATATATATGCTCCGGTTAAGGAAGAATTTCCAAATGGAGAGCTCGAGTTCCTCGTAAAGGGGGGTATTCGTACCATATAATCTATACTTGTTTATCTTATTTATTTACGTTGATTTATATTTACATACCTCTTTACTGTACATGATATTATTGGACCACTAGTAAGTGTCGATGACGACCCCTTGTCACTACTTCTCTAGGGTTAGGCTAGATACTTACTGGGTACACGTTGCTTACGTACTCATACTACACTTGCTACACATTTTTGTGCAGGTACATATATGACTAGTGGTCTTGTGAGAGCAGAGGCGTGTATGCATGCGGGGACTTACGTGAGCTGCATTCCATATTATGACCTGCAGCCGGCAGAGTCTCCTTTAGAGTATTTATATTTCTCCTATCCAAATTTGTATTCCGGACATATGTTGTATTTTATTTTACATTCCTAGTTGATAATCATGCACTTGTGACACCGGGTTTTGGGATGATTATGGGTTGTTCTGTATTGAATTCTTTAAAAGTATTATTATTTACTACGTAAATCCCTAGTCTTTACTATTTAAATGGAAGGAAAATATGATTTCAAAAATAATAAAAAATGAGAACCTAATTAAGTAATTATTGTTGGCTTGCCTGACAGTGGTATCGCCGCCATTACGACCTTTATTGGATTTTGGGTCGTGACACCCGTGCCAAAATGAAACAAATCTCCCAATCCCGCGGGCAGTGTTAGTCGCCTCTATCATGGCCGGATACCCAATCAATGTGGGTGCCGTGATATCGGCCAACATGTCTTTGGTTGGCAGGCAAAGTGATAGCTCCTACCCTTATCCCAACACTATCACGAAGTACCTTACGAATGTGGGGGTGGAACCGAGGAATTTTGACACAAAGGTTCGGGCAAAGAAGCCTTTCACTTGGTATTCTCTGAAGGACCCTAGGGTCAGCCGACTATTACAGTGGGCTAGCTTGATGAGCTTTTGGTGGTAGCGGCAGAGTCAACAAACATGCCTTCCCCTCCAACAGTGCCTTCTACCAGTACAGCTGCCATGCCACCACATCTTTCTTCAGGGCCTTCAGTAGCTATTCCCTCCACCTCAACTTTAAGGCCGGTGCCTATGCCCACTCATCCACTATCTGCATTGTGAGTCTCTCAAACATTAGGGAGCCTCAACAACTGGATGCAGTCAGCTACTACAAAGCTGTCTGACTTATCCAGTGTTGTTGTAGCACAGTCATCCATCCCGGCACCCAGATTCCTCCAACAATGGATGATACATTGAAAAAGATTTTGGAGAATCAGTAGACCATCATGAACACTTTAGTAGCATATGGAGCAATGATTGAGGAGCTTGGGAAGCAGGTAAAGAAGATAAAGAAATCCTAGGCATCCAAGAAATCATTAGACAGCCTGAGAAGAGAGGTCACCAAGATAGCAGCCGCTGGGGACCTTCTATTTGATATGCTGATGGAGACAGATCCAGCAGCACCATTAACACCAGTAGCACCAGCTGGCCAGTCCGAGGAGCTAGACCTAGCTGCCGACACTGCTAAGGCGGTGCGCCAGATGTTCACCTACCCAATTACTCCCAGAGCCGAGGATGATGAGATCTAGTTAGAGGAGACTGAGAGCGGTGACGCTGCTATGGACACAGCCACATAGGGAGTCCTCTTTTCTCTTACCCTTCTTTATTATTATTTTGTTAAGCATTGGGGATAATGCTTACTTTTATTCGGGGGGTGGAGTTTATTGGATATTTGGATGATTTGACATTTGGTTTGTAATGACTGATAACATTTTCCTTTTTATTTTTATCATGTATAGATTCTCCTCTTTCTCTATCTATTGATGTATATATTTTCTCTTTTCCTCCATCATTATGTATATTCATTATGCTTGTAGTAGCTTGCTTTGTAGCTTCTTTATTTTATTTTCTTATTAGTCAATGTTTAATTCAGTAGGTTCTTGTTTAATCTAATAGCTTCTTTTCAATCTAGTAGCTTCTTTTTATGTTTGAGTGGGCAATAAGCCTTTGGTTTGCTTAATTCCACGGTTCTTTCCAAAGATAGTTTTTGTGTGAACCGGGTGACTCTTCCCAACGACGGATGGCGTGACAACCTTCTTAAGGGATTGAGCCCGTTTTTGGTATTTAGGTAAGAATAGTAGCAATAAGGAATAAAAAGACCTAATTGAGTCAAGCTCGAAGAGTCAAATATGCTTCACTTGGTACCAACACACTTAACTACATGCTTATGGTTAGAAACAAGTTGTTTGGAAAGAAATAACTCTAGTTAGTGACCTTGTGACTCTTGTGTTGATTTAGGAAATCATCGAGTGGTTTAGTCGAGCCGCAATGGTTTTCAATATTGATTATGGTTGTTGTGGGCCCTCGACTCTATCCTTTTTAACAATCCAGCTACGTGAGAGGTGAGATATTTTGTTGCAAGTCTAAGTACCCGTACAAATGGTCTAGAACTTGGCCCGACTGTGTTTCTAGGTGAAATTTTAAGTTTTTCTTGGCTTGAGAAGTGATTGTAGTCTCTCCTTGACCCGCTTGAAATATTTTATGGCCTACCAATGTTGTTATCCCTAGTCAACCTATTTGGGTCTAAAACCTTTCTCATTTGATCACCATGTTACAAGCCTTTATCAGTTCTGTCGTGACCCACTCTTGGCACCCGAGCTTTCCTTAACACTCTTGTTAAAAAATTGACTAAAAAAATGTAAGTTTGGGGGAGAGACGAGGAGTTTGAAAAAGGTATCAAAGCACAAAAAGAGAAAATAAATGAAGAGAAGGAAAGGCAATCAAAAGAAAGAAGAACAAAAAGAAAAATGTAAAAAGAAAGTGAATAAATTGAAGAGTTGAAGGGATTTCAAAGAATAGTAATGATGCAAAGCATGGAAAAAACAAAGAAGGAGAGAATTAATATCATGACCAAGAAAGAGTGAAGCTAATTCTCTCTAATCTCTCTATGCTTAAGGAAAGATGAACTCGTTCTATCATAGCATATCCAATCTTAGCCTAAAAATCTTCATTGCATTATGAAAAATCCCTACGTGATTTCAAGCCGAGTGAGCTTACATTAGTGGTGATTTACATGAGGGGCAATCCTATGGTACTTAAAGCCGTACCTGTGTCATTCTTTGAGAGAGTTTAGTGAACCTTTCACAAATCTTTGAATTGAGTGCTACATTCTTAAGTGAGATATGCAAACGGAGAGTAGAGGAGGAGAAGTTTGGGATCCACAATGACCTACATGAAAGAGCGAGCTTCTTTGATGAATTAAGTCAACTCTTGATGCTCAAGGGTCGCATTTGAACTATTTGTGCTTAAAAGTTCAAATCATTACCTTGTTAATAATTCATAAGTGTTGTGGGTAATTGTTGGTCCCAATTGATGTGTGATTGATGCAATTTTGATTAAGATGGAATAGCTCTTAACTTGTGGAGGTGGGAATTACCTTATTTACTCGAGGACAAGCAAAAGCTTAAGTTTGGGGGAGTTGATAAGTGGGAATTTTGACTACTTATTAGCTCCCTTTTGCTTTCGTTTTAGTCTAAAAGCGTTTAATTGTGTTCTCGAAAACTGATGAAATATGTTTAGTTGCAGGAAAAGTGGAAAATGAGCCCCGAAAGATAAAATTCAACTCAAGAAGAAGTGATTTGAATTCAAGGACAAAAACAGGAATAGAAGCTCAAAAGTGCGGACCACAGATTATCATCTGCGGTCGTAGATTGTGAAGCAAATCCCATCAGAGCCAAATGCAAAGTGCGGTCCGCACATGAAATGTGCGACCGCAGATCCTGGGCAAGGGCAAAAAGTTCAGAGAACCTGCAGTCAAGTTCAACAGAAGTGCGGACTACACAATTATTGTGCGGCCGCAGAAAGAGAGAGATGCGGCCACAGTTCAAAATTGTTCGGCCGCAAGATTCCAATCCTGTCAGGTTGAAGCAAAGTGCGGACCGCACATGGAATTGTGCGGCTGCAAAACCTCCGAAAGAGCATTTTTGTCAGAAAATTCCAGCTCTGTATAAATAGAAGAGTTTCATTTTTTTAGGTTAACTTTTGACATCATTAGCTACAATAGCCGTTTCTCTTTACTTCTTTTAGTAGTTTTTCATATTTTGAGCTATTTTAACATAGATTTTATCATTTTAATCTTGCAATATGAGTTTAATTATCATTTCTTCTTTATTTTCTACAATTTCAAGTATGAGTAGCTAGATTTCTACTAGGGTCATGACCGAACCTTAGTGTGTAAACCTTATGGGTGTTTAATTTAATGCTTATTTATGGTTACGTGTTTATTATTTAGCCTTGTTCATGTTTTAATTTGTGGAATTAATGGTTGCAAATATTGGTTCATGCCCATTTGACTTGGTCTCTACTTGAGAAAGGGAGACTTAGTCTAGGAAAACTTAGCTAACAAGAAATTGGGTCAATCGAGAGATTGATAATCCCAATTAAAGGGTTCAACCTAGAGATAGTAATAACCCGACTCGAGCTTTTATTAACCGTTTTGTGAAATACCCATTAGGACTTGAGAAAGCCAAATTGGGCAAAAATCACTCTCTGACCGAGAGGTATTGAGTGGTAATTAAGTGTTGATAGCTATAATACACCCCGATCAATAAAACAAGCATTAAGGTTTATATCCCATTAGAAAACACTTAGGTAATGGTCATAGCCCTAGGCTTTTTACAAAACTTGAAAAACAACAAAAATAATTTCTTAGTTTTATTTCTCAACTTGCACTCTTAGTTTTAAATTAGACTTGAAAACAACTCCAATTTGTGGAAGTATAAATTGAGATAGTCAAATTCACATACTATAATATATACTCCTAACTCCTATATATAGCTCCCTGTGAAAATCGACCCCGACTCTTGTTGGGTACTATCATAGCATTCGACCGTTTCATGACCTTAAATTGAGGTGTGAAATTGGACGAGATCAATCTCCTCATCAACTGATCAGCACACCATTTGTACAAGTATGACTCATTGTAGAAGTAGAAGTTCACATCATATAGAAACCTCTTTCTAGATTCAGATTCAATTTCAGGAGGAAGTACCCCACTGACAAGATAATTCACATAGTCTGCATACCATGGGGGAGGGTCTTGGGTGATAGAAAAAAGTTGCTCATCGGGAAATGCTTCTTTAATTTGTCCACCCTCCTCCACGTGGTCGTGATTTTCCAGCCTTGATAGATGGTCGGCTACTTGGTTCTCTGCGCCCTTTCGATCTCATGTTTCTACATCAATTCCTGCAACAACAAAACCCAGTGCATCAATCTAGCCTTGGATTCCTTTTTTGTAAATAGATACCTGATTGCTGCATGATTGGTATGGACTATGACTTTTGTTCCCACCAAGTATGCCCAAAATTTCTCAAAGGCCCACACAACGGCCAATAACTCCTTTTCAGTGGTGGTGTAATTCAGTTTGTGCATTATCAAGAGTCTTACTCGCATAGTAGATGGAATAAAACATCTTGTCCTTCCTCTGGCCTAGCACTGCCCTAATAGCATGGTCACTTGCATCACACATAAGTTCAAATGGTAAGGACCAATCCGGTGCTGCAATAATGGGGGCAACCACCAACTGCTCTTTTAGCTCTTCAAATGCCTTCAGGCAGGCGTCATAAAAATTGAAAGTTACATCCTTTTCAAGTAACCTACACAACGGAGTAGCAATTTTCGAAAAATCTATAATAAAGCGTTTATAGAATCCCGCGTGTCCCAAGAAACTTCAGACACCCTTCACATAAATGGGTGGAGGTAATTTTTCAACCGCTTCCACCTTCGCCTTATCAACTTTAATGTCACTCCTAGACACTCTGTGACCCAACACGATGCTTCTTGCACCATAAAATGATATTTCCCCAATTCAATACTAGATTTGTATCTTCATAACGGGTCAACACCTTGCTCACATTCTTCAAACAGTCATCATAAGAAGACCCAAACACTGAAAAATCAACCATAAAGACTTCCATAAATTTTTCCACCATATTGGTGAAAATATCCATCATGCATCTCTGGAAAGTGGCTGGTGCATTACAAAGACCAAATGGCATTCGCTTGAAGGCGAAAGTGCCATAACGACAAGTCAAAGTGGTCTTCTCTTGATCCTCTGGGCATATGACAATCTGGTTGTACCCCAAATAACCATCAAGGAAGCAATAATATTCATGCCCTGCCAATCTGTCCAACATTTTGTCAATGAATGGAAGTGGGAAGTGGTCCTTGCAGGTTGCTTTGTTCAGCCTTCTGTAATCAATACAAACTCTCCACCCCGTCACGGTGCGAGTAGGAATTAGCTCATTTTTCTCATTCTCTACCACAATCATCCCCCCTTTTTAGGCACACATTGCACTGGGCTTACCCAGTTGCTGTCAGAGATATGAAAGATGATACATGCATCGAGCCACTTAATTAATTCCTTCTTCATGATTTCTTTCATAATGGGATTTAATCTCCTTTGCTTCTCAACACTAGGGTGGTGTCCATCTTCCAGAAAGATTTTATGCATGCAAAACGATGTACTGATTCCCTTGATGTTAGCAATTGTCCACCCTATAGCCTTTTTATGCTCGCAAGGTACTCTGGGCAATTTTTCATCTTGTACATTAGTCAAGCTGGATGAGATAATCATTGGCAATGTCTCGTGTTTCCCAAACAAGCATAGCACATATGCGTTGGAAAGGGCTTCAGTTCTAGCTTTGGAGCTTCTTCAATAGATGGCTTAGGAGGGGTTAGAGTGATAGGCTTGTCCAACTCTTCAAATCTCCCAAACCCATGGACATAATTGCACGACATGTCAAGTACTTGCTCAATTTCTCCCATCATCTCATTTTCACTGTCTTATTCATCCCCAATCAAAGCTCATTCAAAAGGATCTATGGGGCTCATATAAGGCACCAATGACGTAGCATCGCTTTCCACCACAGAAATCATGGATAGCTCTTCATAGTGGGCTAGGAATTTGAGTGCTTTATACACATTGAATACCTCTACTCGATCACCTACTCTCATCGCCATCTTTCCTTCGCATACATCAATAATAGCTCGGCCTGTGGCTAATAATGGACTCCCAAAAATAAATGGGACTTCCTGATCAAGCTCGTAGTCCAAGATAATAAAATCAGCAAGGAATATGAAATAACCCACTTGAACTAACACATCTTCGATCACTCTTTTAGGATGAGCAAGGAGAGATCAACTAACTGTAAGATTACCGTTGTTGGGCACGGCTCACCCAACCCCAACTGTCTGAACACAGATAGCGACGAGAAATTGATGCTCGCTCCAAGATCACATAAAGCTCGCCCGACTGCATGCTTACCAATCGAGATTTGGATAGTGAAACTACTTGGATCCTTTAATTTCTGAGGTAGCTTGCTTTGAATTATTGAGATACATTCCTCAACGAGTGCCACAATCTTGAATTCGGTTAACCTTTTTTTATTTTCCACTATGTCCTTGATGTATTAGCATATTTGGGCACTTCTTGCAGGATGTCTACCAGGGGAATATTGATTTGCACCTGCTTCAAAATATCAAGAAACTTTTTATATGTGACATTATACTTTACTTTCTGCAATCTTTGAGGGAACGGAGGTGGTGGCCTCGCAACTAATGGTGGGGGTTGCTTAGCCACCGCCTCTTCAACTGGCTTCTCTAACTCCTTTGATTTTTCTGATTATGACTCTATGGTGGCCGACTTCTCATAAAAGGTCACTTGTTTTCCCTTTTTTGACTGGACTTCTTCTAACTGTCTCATATTCTTCAATGAAACAACATTAATAGATGCCTTAGGATTAGCCTCAGTGTCGCTTGGAAGAGCTCCATCTGGTCGAGTATTTTGGGTACTGGCAAGTTGTCCCATTTGTCGCTCCAAATTTCTCATTGCTGCTGCTTAGGCCTGCTGGTCAGCTATTATATTTGTTCATTATTGCCTCAAGGTGACTCGTCAAGTTTGCATGTTGTTCAGTCTGAGGTGGTCTATATTGTTGTTGAGGTGCTTGTGGCCTGTACTGATTCTGAGCACCTTGGTTTCCACCCCAAGAGAAGTTTGGGTGGTTCATCCAGTTAGGATTGTAAGTGTTCCCATACTGGTTTGTCTAGCCCCTATTTGCATTACCCATAAAACAGACAAACTCTAGATTAACTCGGCATAAGTCCCTCGTGTGAACCTTTCCACATACTTCACAAAACAATTGAACATGTTGCATTGGCTAGGCTTGTTGCTTGTTAATAACCAAGGTCATCAGATTGACTTGGTTTGTCAATGAAGAAATTTGCGCTGCTAATGCAGAGACGACATCTAGCTCGAGAACCCCTACAGATTTTTTGCATTGTGTGTCTGCCCATCTCTCCTTGACAATCATGATTGCTTTTGGAGAATTTGTTCAATAATGCATATATCTCATCAAAGTTTTTCTCCAACACTTGACCGCCAACTACAACATCTACCACAATCTTTGTCTCTAGATGTAGCCCTTCCATGAAAGTGTGAGCTAACACTTCGTTTGTCTGATTGTGATAAGGGCAGTCCCTGAGCAGCCCCTTAAACCTCTCCCAAGCTGAGTATAAAGACTCACCCGATTTCTGTTTGAAGGCGACTATCTCACTTATGATCTTTGTAGTTTTGCCTGAAGGGAAAAACCTTGCAAACAATTTCCTTGCCAGATCATTCCATGATGTAATAGAATTAGTCGGTTCTGCCTTCAGCCATCGTTTTGCTTCGCCCAACAGAGAGAATGGGAAAAGTATGAGCCACACATAGTCTGGAGTGACTCCGTTAGTGATGTATGTATCACTAATCTCCAAGAAGTTCAGGATATGCTGTTATGGATCCTCGTGTGGAAGACCCATAAACTGCCCATTCGCATGAAGTCGCTGGATCATGCTCTGTTTCAGCTCAAAGTGCCGAGTGATTCTGGGCTTCACAATACTGGAGGTGACATTAGCAATGCTGGGTATCTCCACCTCCTGAACAACCATATGTTTCTCCTCTGCCATGTTCACAGAAAATTAAACGAGTGCCTGAAGATTATTTGTGTCCCTTGCTTCCCTCAACCTCTTATGAGATGTTCTCTCAGGTTCAGGATTAAAGCCTTAAAGTCTGTCCTGACTTCTGACCCTTCGCATTCAATCAAGGTTCCTAAGAGCAGAGCAACAATTAGGTAACGTTAGACTTGACGAAATAAGCAACTAGAGCTAAAACTAGAAAGTAGTCAATATTCAAGTCCCCGGCAACGGCGCCAAAAACTTGTTGCTCCAAAACGCACATGCAAGTATACCTGGTCGTACAAGTAATAAAATGATATGTCGAGTGTCGAACCCACATAGACTTGTATTAACTACCCACTAAATTCACCGAGATTGTTATTCAGTCAAGCCAATCCGAGTTCAAAATTATGATTATACTAAATAATAATTCTAACTAGTAACTAAATTTTCAAGCAGCAAAATGATTGTTGCGTATTCAGTAGAGACAAATATTCCAGGGTTGTGATCGATTCACCAATCCTATTGTGTTCTAGTTAACTCTCCCTTTCATACAATTCACTCATGGTTGCTAATTAATCGAACAATTGCTCTTATTGACTTCTCCCGAAGTACTACTTGCCTATTCAAAATAGATTGACAACTATATTCCTATGAAATCAATCTATTGAGAATGCATTAAGATTACGATATTTATTTAAGCACGGTGACTAGGTATAATCCTATCCTAACCACAAATCCACCCCCCAGAGTTAAGATCATGCTCTCTTCAATTCTTCTCTAATCTAAACATGGCTTTCCCAAGCATATCATAGATATTAAATAAAACCTAACTGTTGGCCAGACAATTAAGCAATTAATCACAGAATTGAAGAAACAACCATATATTGGTAAATTATAATTAAGGTTAAGTCAACGTTAAACAACAATATTCATGGCTAAATCACAACCCCAGAACTATTGGTTTTAGCCACTCATGATAATATCAAACAATTTCATAAGTGTTGGATAATTACAAATACTAAGAAAATGTGAAGAAAACTGAGATATTCTTGCTCCCCGATGTATCTCGTGTGTATTTTCCCTTCAAAGTGGCGTCTCACCTCTCAAAATAGGCTTAGTCTTATTTTTATACATGTTGGGTAGGTCTAGGGGAGAGATAACCTTGTCTCGGGCAACGCTGGATAAATTCCCGTCACTAGCGTCCAAGGCAGTGTGGAGCGCTGGCCATGGCGCTGGCTTGCTAAAGATTCTGCCCACGGCGCCACAGGTGGCATGGGGTGTTGAGATTCCACATTTTCCATTTTCCCTCTGTTTTGGCTCTAATCTCGCACCTTTCGCCCCCAATTGGTTTCTGATGATTCCTACATATAAAAACACCACGAATGAACATAAATCAATATATTTTACATCTTAAATCCACGAAACACGAGTAAAACATGACTCTATTATTGGAGTTGATTGATTTTTTGGGTGTTCCAAGTCACCTTTTATTTGAATCCCTAGTCAAAGAAAGGTTTGACTCTATTATTATTGGTTTGCAAAAATAAAGTACGGGTAAAGAATTCTATTGACCGGGGAGAAGGTGTAAGACATTCCCTGAGTCCCGTGGTTCTACCACAGTCGCTTTATTGACTACAACTTGACTTGAATTAATTTTAGATAAACTGTGATTTATTGGTTTTCATGTGTTTATCTGTCCTCTTTTATATTAAAATATGAAATTATCTTTGAAACGAATCATGTGTGTGAATCCGTTTTGTTTATTATGCCAAAATCATGTCACGTGTACGTGCACGCAATTAATAGCATTTTTATTATATTTAAGGTTGTTTCTCCCAAAGTTGCGCGAACGCATACCTTGATTTTAGTTTTGGGAATCTTAATTATGTTACGCGAACGTATACATAATCACGATAATTCAATTAATTAAGAGTACGCCTAAAGCATTCTAGCGCATTCATGATTTGTTTCTTTCCTAAGTTTGAGATTATTGTGAAGGCCATGAATTATGGAATTACTTGTGGAGGAAGTGTATGATTTTAGATATTTGAATAAATAAACCATCATATACCAATACCCTACAACCCAACAATTGAAGCCCAAACTCATTAGGGTCCAAATCTTCTCAACTTTAAAGCAAGTTTGAATACCATATTTTCAAAAATATGATTAAGCATATAGCATTTAAGGACTAACTTACATTATTATTTATAAAGTTTAAAGACAAATAAATAAAATCACATTAAATAAGATAAAAAGAACAGAGGAAAGAATAAATATTTAATGCAAAATTTCCAATTAAATGAGTCTCCAAGAACAGGTAGAATAACTCAGACGAACGTTGAACAAGCAAAAGCGAAGAATAACATCAAACTTAGTAAACGGAGCTCCAACGGAATCCTCGACCTCGACTATTGATTCCACTTTTTGGCGTGTAAAAAATGATGTTATGAAGTATTTTTGTTGGGTTTTGGGTGATGACTTGCTCGATTGTTTGAAAGAAAAACGAAGAAAGAATGACACGAGTAGAAATTCTCTTAGCGTAGAAGAAAAAAATAATTTCTCTCAATTCCCTCCTCCCTTCTTTTTTCTCCTTCTCCCCCTCCCTCTCTCATCACATTTCTCTTCTATTTATAGAAAAACATTCAGAATTTTTTCAGATTTGTTTTTATTTTATTATTTTATTATTTTTTAATTAAAAAGAATTCTCACTTCCCATTTTTCTTCTTTTTTAAAAACAAAAATAATTTTTCACTTTCTTTTACTTTTCTTTTATTAATTTTCCACTTTTTGCTTTTCTTTTTTTTATTTTCCACTTATTTTACGTTTTTGTTTTAAATTTCCACTTATCATACTTTTCTTTGTTTTAATTTCTACTTTCTTTTACTTTTTTTAAACAAATTCAGCTAACTTTACTTTTATTTTTTAATTCCAACTTCTTTTACTTTTCAATTTTTTAAATTTTCACATTCTTTTACTTTTATTATTTTAATTTTCCACTTTCTTTTACTTTTAAAAAAAAACAATTTCTACCTACTTTTACTTTTACTTTTTTATTCCATAATTTTAATTAACCTATTATTTTATTCCCATCCAAAAATTTTAAAAAAATATTTAATTTTTTCGGTTCTTTTAAATTTATTTTATTTATAAATAAATATAAAAAAACAAATAATACTAACTGTAATAATTTGACCTTTTAAATTATTTTTAATTCTTACCCTATATAAAAAAAATGTAACAAAGCTAAAAAAATATATATTAAATTTCTAAAAGTAATTACATAGTAGAGGGTGGTAAAAATTTAAATATAGTCAAAAATTAGGTGGTCACAGCTGCCCCTATTTGCTTGGAAATATGAAGAGTTTTCAGGCAAAGATTAGGTGAGCCTTGTGACTAATTTTTGACCAAACCATTATTAAAAAGGAAAAGAAATAAAAGATAGGGTACAACCGAGTCCTGATTTTGGACAACCTACATATCGCGGGTTATAGGGGAATCAAGTCACGTGTAGTTCAAGGAGAATGGTTGAATAATAAGTTGAGGAGTCCAGTAAGGTTCCGTCGAGGCTACAGTCTGCGATCCTACTATTATATCAAAATAAAAAAGAAAGTCAACAAGCATATCAGCTATGAGTTATAAGATTTCTATCTATGAGTTTTCTAAAACTTGATCTTGAGTCTTGATTGGTTCTTCATGCAGACTCTCATCTAAACCTTGATGCTCGCTAGCTGTAGGTGCTAGTTCTTTGTTCTAAAGCTTCTTCTAATCAAAACGGGACTCCAATGCTTGTGGCTTCAGTCATGTCTTGAGCATTCCATATCTTTTCAACTACTTTTGCATTTAGGATTCACCTATTTTTTCTTTTCTTTTATTCTGAATTGAGACTTCTTTTTTTGGCCATCTCGAACTCTGTGCCTCGAGATAAAACCTACTCAGACACCAAAACAAACAAACGAGCAAAATTTTTCTGCCCCAGTTTGCACTAGGAAAATTTCGTGAGTTATTATAACAAAATTCAAAACTAGTTCTTTATTGAAAGCAATAAAAATTCGGGAATGGTGTACCCCGAAAAAAAATCAGAGACTAGGGAATGGAGACCCTATGTCTAAAATAAAAAAAACTAGGGAGTGGGGACCCTATATTGGAAAAGAGACTAGGGATTGGTATACCCTGATACTGTTAAAGAAATGTAACCGGGGGATGGCACCCTATTACGAAAAAGAAATGTAACCAGGGGTTGGTTCCCTGTATTACTGAAATGAAAATGAATCCCATGGGCGAAAAGGTTCTACCTGGGTTAAATTGCGAAAAGCGAGCCTGGCGAAGAGTACTTCTACCCGGAATATGAGCTGGATCCCCCTAGGCGAAATATTTCTACCTGGGTTAAGCTACGTAAAACAACCTGAGCGAAGAGTACTTCTACCCGGAAATATGAGCTGGATCCCCTAGGCGAAAAGGTTCTACCTAGGTTAAGCTACGAAAAACAATCCTGGGCAAAGAGTACTTCTACCTAGAACTATGAGCTGGATCCTCCTAGGCGAAAAGGTTCTACCTAGGTTAAGCTACAAAAAACAACCTGAGCGAAGAGTACTTCTACCTGGAACTATGAGCTGGATCCCCCTAGGTGAAAAGGTTCTACTTGGGTTAAGCTACGAAAAACAACCTGAGCGAAGAGTACTTCTACCCGGAACTATGAGCTGGATCCCCTTAGGCGAAAAGGTTCTACCTAGGTTAAGCTACATAAAATAACCTGAACGAATAGTACTTCTACCCAGAACTATGAGCTGGATCCCCCTAGGCGAAAAGGTTCTACCTGGGTTAAGCTATGTAAAACATCATGAGCGAACAATACTTCTACCCGGAACTATGAGTTGGATCCCCCTAGGCGAAAAGGTTCTACCTGGGTTAAGCTATGTAAAACATCATGAGCGAACAATACTTCTACCCGGAACTATGAGTTGGATCCCCCTAGGCGAAAAGGTTCTACCTGGGTTAAGCTATGTAAAACATCATGAGCGAACAATACTTCTACCCGGAACTATGAGTTGGATCCCCCTAGGCGAAAAGGTTCTACCTGGGTTAAGCTATGTAAAATATCCTGAGCGAAGCATACTTCTACCCGGAACTATGAGCTGGATCCCCCGAGACGAAAAGGTTCTACCTGGGTTAAGCTACAAAAATGAGAGGTATGAACAATAGTGATGCATACTAAAATTAAAGGAAAGTGGAGATTTTGAGGAAACTTACCTTTGATGACATTCGTTTTTTAGGAGTCGCCATTCTACACTGCTTTGTTCCTACTGGAAACAAAGAAAAATTATGAGTTTTAAAAGTGGTGGTTGGTTTGTGGCCTTGATATCTTTGGCAGCTTGGCTCTGTGCCCATCTTCTTTTGATGATGATTTCAACTTGCCACTAGATGTTTCGTGAATACCACTTGCATTTCTGGGCCCAGAGAGCCTTTGACTTTTCAAACTTTTACATGACGGTTGGTCGCATGGGACTTAACCTTTTCAACTTTATTTTTCCTTTGTGGAATTTCACTTTCGACTTTCAATTTCAGAGCATTGGGGAACCTTTGGCTTTTCAAACGTTTCCAAAATGGTTAGCCACTTGGGAATTACCCTTTTAAACTTTATTTTGCCCTTGTAGGCACTTTCAATTTGATTTCCTCCTTTTGAGAGTTTTTGATTTCAAAGCATCAGCCACCATGGCCAGTCGGGGTTGACATGATGCCCCTGCCGAGGTTGGGTGCCTTTTTAATGTATCCGTTTGCTTCAAACGAGAGCCCTATAATCAGTCTTACCATCTTTTCTTTGCCTTTATTTTGACACGATGTTATACTGAAATGGATTCAAAGAAAACAATAATGGAATGGGGAATGAGTTTAAATAAGAGGTGTCCCTTTCGGGGAATATAATTAAAGAAGGACTTATCTAGGAGTACATACGGACTTCAATGAACATGACATGCCTTTTGGATTGGATGCATCATCTGTGTAAACCGTCCGACTCTCAGCAATTCAACACAACCTTTGCCTCGAAACCGAGAAACCTTGCCCAGGACTGTGTCGATGCCAATGGCTGTGAAGATCCTTTTTTCGATCAATGGTGCTCTTTGCGGATTTTCACTAACTGACCTCTCTCATTTTTCTTCTCACCATCGCCTTGTAGTGCCCCTAGCGGGTTTTCACTAACAAGACTATCTTATTTTTATTTTCTCTGCTCGATATTGCCCTACGATGCCCGTGAGGGGTTTTTCACCAATAAGACACTTTTATTTTATTTCTCTCATTTGGTTGTATCAGATCCAAGTGATTGTATTCTCTAATTCTTGAACATTCTCGTTGATTGATCGGAAGGACTTGAAAAGAATTTGGGTAAAAAGGATTTGGATTGAATTACAACTTTGGAACCTTTAAGGCGAAATCATCGCCGAACCATTGTAACATGTGCCCCAGTTTCAGTTTTGTTTTTGGGAAATGTGGATTTTTATTTTGGTGTGACTGAACCCTAGAGAGAGGCTGCCTACGTATCCTTTCGGAATTAAGTCGAACGTAGTTCAAGGTAACATGAACTGTTTCTTTTTCTTTTGTCTTTCTATCTGTTTTGTTTTCTTTCTCTTTCCTTTTCCTTTTTTTTTCTTTTTCTTTTTCTTTCTTGTTTTGTTTTCAATAACTCCTTCAGGTTCCAAAGAGGGTAATCAAAGAAAAGTAACCGGCTCAGAGGGTTGGAAAAAAGGGTTAATGATGTTTGGGTAGCGAGAATGAAAGCCTTCATCATCCCAATCAAAGAGCATTAAAGCTGCTTGAAGGGTCAAATATAGTACCTTTTTGACTGCATCAATTTGGAGTCAAGTTCCTTTAGTTTCTTCATGATGCGGGAGGATACATCTCAGAACGAGTTGCCCCACTTCATATTTCCTGGGCCGCACTTTCTTGTTATAGGCACTGGCCATTCTTTGTTGGTACAACTGCTCGTGACAAACTGCGTCCAATCACTTTTCATCAATCAGTGTCAATTGTTCCAATCCATTCTTGACCCAATCTTTATCCTCAATCTCGGCTTCAACAATGATCTGAAGAGAGGGAATTTCAACTTTTTCTGATTTCATTTGGACTTGGCCTAGGCCTACTGTTCCAATTCTTTGTTTATTTTCTCACAAGCCTTATCTTCAACACATTCTGCTTCTTGATTCATTATTTTGAGATCTAAAAATATTTTAGGATCCGGGCATGAAGTCCGCAAGCATGTCATGTTATCAAAATATGCATTAACAGAACTTTAAAGAAATAAGAAAGGTGACAGGATTAAGAAAATAGACATTCCTGTACAATGAAATATTAATTTTATTTGATTTGAATTTTTTTTTATTTTTAAAGATAGAAGGGTTTACATCAGAAAGTAAGACAGTAAAAGTAAAACGTCCGGATTACACTCTGAAATAATCCAGACGCAGAAAAGATAGCTAGACCAGCTATCGAGACTCCCATCTGATAGAGAACTTTTCAGGTTTGGCGCCCATTTTTAGGTTTCTCTTCTGCCGCGACAATGGCTACTGTGGCTTTCAGTGATTGATCAAATTCCTCATCTTTACAGATCATTCCGACTACTGGCCTATTGGTGTGAGTAGGGAGAGGATTGTTCATCATATTAGGGGCCTTTTCATCCATAAGCACTATTGCCTTGACCTCGATGATGTCTTCCACTGTTCTTTTAAGAATCCAACAGTCTTCCGTATCATGTCCCACAGCTCCAGAGTGGTATTCACATCTAGCATTAGCTCGGTGTGCCGGTTCGGGGATAGCCTGACTAGCGTTTTGGAACAAGCTCGAGTATGATTCACCAATAGGGGTCTACAGTAGACCTAGCCTGACTAGCGTTTTGGAACAAGCTCGAGTATGATTCACCAATAGGGGTGAACTCATTCCTTCTGGGAGGCTTTTTTTTCTTTTTTCTTTTTTTCTTTTTTGATATTTTTTCATACCTTGATTTCTTTTTTCTTTCTTTTTTTTTTGTTTTTCGCTCTTTGTTTTTCTTTGTTATTTTTTTGTCACTCTTTTCTTTCTTTTTAACTCAATTTTTTTCTTCTTTTTTTTTTGATTTATTTTTTCACTCAATTTGTTTATGGTTATGATCGAATCCGATGGGGATTGCCTACGTGTCATAACGCCGCATGAATCAGATCATCATGTAGTTCAGGGAATATCAAGAATAAAGTAAACAAACTAAACCTTTTTTCCTTAATTGTTTTTTTACTCATACACAAAACAAATCACGAAAACTTCTAACAAGGAACATATTTTTGAGTTTTGAGTTTTTTATTATTTTTTTTTGGAGGGAAATTTTAGAAAGAAAAGCTTCTTTAAGAGTAAAGAAAATATTTTCGGATTTTAATTTTTTAATATATATTTTTTTATGTTTTTTTAGAATGTTTTAAAAGAAAGACTTCTAAAGAAGAAATAATTTGTTTTTTGAATTTCGATTTTTATTTTATTTTTTCGAAGAAAGACTTCTAAAGAAGGAAAAAAATATATATATTTGGATTTTGATTTGATTTTCTTTTTCGAATGAAGGACTATTAAAAAGAAAGAAAATATTTTTGGTTTTAAATTTTTTTTATTTGGGATTTTCTAAAGAAAGACTTCTAAAGAAGGAATTAAATGAAAATATTTTTGGATTTTTAAAAATTGGGGCCGGAACCGATGAGGTTTGCCAGATATCTCATATCCGGTGAGAATCAGACCCGCGTAGTTTGGTCGGTTTTGACAAAACAAGGAAAACATGATTTTTTTGACTCATTTTGAAATGACTTTTCTTTTTCTCTTTTTTTTTAAAAAAAATTTCGGAAGAGTTTCTAGATTTTCAAATACCGGGATTTTTGGAAACCGGATAAATTTTCTCTCTCATACTTCTCACTTCTGCTTTTTTTCAATTTTTTGTATTTATTCTAGCAGCCGGTCAACATGCAAATCAGATCAAACAAAATGCACAAATAGCACGTATGATGCATCATTATAGTCTTTTAGTTTTGGGTACACCTGTCCTAGACGGACCCAACCCCTGTGTTGAGTCCCCAAAATCAAATGCACGTGATGCAAACAAACGTTCCTACTAGGGATCTGGCATAAGGCTATGTTATTCTAGATTTAAAATCCTGGGG
>AWOL01S0013790.1:50210-71213 GCA_000715115.1 Nicotiana otophora
TTTAGACTTGGCTTACTCAAGCGGACAGCTCGAGCCGAGGTGGGGGCAACGTACCGGGAGCACGAAAGTCTACCCGGCCTAACTACTGATCCAGTATCGTTCTATTTGGGATAACCTTTAACAGAATAGTGGGCCACGCGCACGTGTGCACCATAAATTCAAAAGACTCAGAAGTGAGGCGTAAGAAGGCAGCTTATATAGTTCAAATAATATCAAAGAGGTAAATGAGCGGCAATTAGCACATTAGGTCCACAAACACAGTAATATTAACAATCAAGAAAGCCAAGTATAGATCACATTACAAGCTCGAATTCTGAACCCTGAACCAGAAGTTCTGGGTTATTCTCTCTAGCAGAGTCGCTAGAGCTGTCATACCTCTTTTTTCCCCAAAAGATATATGTGTTATGGATTGTTGTGGGTGAAAGAGTTTTTCCAATTAAAGTGACAAATTTGAATAGGGATTATTTTATTTATAGAGTCGCCACTTGAAATTGATTTTTTGGGTGTTCTAAGTCATCTTTTATTTGAATCCCTAGTCAAAGGAATGTTTGACTCTATTATTATTGGTCTGTGAAAACAAAGTACATGTAAGAAATTTTGTTGACCGGGGAGAAGGTGTAAGGCATTCCCCAAGTCCGTGGTTCTACCACAGTCGCTTTATTGACTACAACTTGACTTGAATTAATTTTAGATAAACTGTGATTTATTGATTTCCATGTGTTTATGTGTCACCTTTTATATTAAAATATGGAATTATCCTTGAAACGAATCATGTGTGTGAATACGTTTTGTTTATTGTGTCAAAATCATGTCACGTGTACGTGCACGCAATTAATAGCATTTTTATTATATTTAAGGTTGTTTCTCCCAAAGTTGCGCGAACGCATATCTTGATTTTAGTTTTGGGAATCGTAATTATGTCACGCGAACGTATACATAATCACGATAATTCAATTCATTAAGAGTACTCCTAAAGCAGTCTAGCGCATTCATGATTTGTTTCTTTCCTAAGTTTGAGATTATTGTGAAGGCCATGAATTATGGAATTACTTATGGAAGAAGTGTATGATTTTAGATATTTGAATAAATAAACCATCATATACCAATACCCTACAACCCAACAATTGAAGCCCAAACTCATTAGGGTCCAAATCTTCCCCAACTTTAAAGCAAGTTTGAATATCATATTTCCAAAAACATGATTAAGCGTATAGCATTTAAGGACTAACTTACATTATTATTTATAAAGTTTAAAGGCAAATAAATAAAATCACATGAAATAAGATAAAAGGAACAGAGGGAAGAATAAACCTTTAATGCAAAATTTTCAATTAAATGAGCCTCCAAGAACAGGTATAATAACTCAGACGAACGCCGAACAAGCATAAGCGACGAATAACATCAAACCTAGTAAACGGAGCTCCAACGTAATCCTTGACCTCGATTATTGACTCCATTTTTTGGCGTGTAAAAAAGGATCTTATGAAATATTTTTGTTGGGTTTTGGGTGATGACTTGCTAGATTGTTTGAAAGAAAGAATGACACGAGTAGAAATTCCGTTAGCGTAGAAGAAAAAAAATAATTTCTCTCAATTCCCTCCTCCCTTCTTTTTTCTCCTTCTCCCTCTCCCTCTCTCCTCACATTTCGCTTCTATTTATAGAAAAAAAATTAATTTTTTCAGATTTAGTTTTATTTTATTATTTTTAAATTAAAAAGAATTTTCCACTTCCCATTTTTCTTCTTTTTTTAAAAAAAAAAATTTCCCACTTTCCTTTATTTTTCTTTTATTAATTTCCCACTTTTTATTTATTTTTTCCACTGATTTTACGTTTTTGTTTTAAATTTCCACTTATCTTACTTTTCTTTGTTTTAATTTCTACTTTCTTTTACTTTTTTTAAAAAAAAATTCAGCTACCTTTACTTTTATTTTTTAATTCCAACTCCTTTTACTTTTCATTTTTTAAATTTCCACATTCTTTTACTTTTATTTTTTAAATTTTTCACTTTCTTTTACTTTTTAAAAAAAATAATTTCCACCTACTTTTACTTTTACTTTTTTTATTCCATACTTTTAATTTTTCTATTATTTTATTCCCATCCGAAAATTAAAAAAATATTTAATGTTTTCGGTTCTTTTAAATTTATTTTATTTAAAAATAAATATAAAAAATAAAAATAATACTAATAGTAATAATTTGACCTTTTAAATTATTTTTAATTCTTACCCTATATAAAAAAATATAACAAAGCTAAAACAATGTATATTAAAATTTTAAAAGTAATTACATAGTAGAAGGTGGTAAAAATTCAAATATAGTCAAAAATTAGGTGCTCACAAGCTAAATATCATGTTTCGTCCGATTCAATCGCAAAACAGTCAAAGCAATAAAATATTGACTTATATTTTCCGTCCGATTTAGTCGGAAATTAAATTCCGGATTTTTGCACCAAATGTTACTACTAGTTTAGTCGGAAAAGTGGTCAAAATTATTTAAGAAAAATCTAATATTTTTTTAAAGATTTCCAACCGAAACAGTCGATTACATATTTCGGTCGAAACATTTCAGCAATTTGGCCTTTTTTTAGTAGTGTCGCCCCGAATCCAATATTTTTTTATATCGTCATTGCATATAGTTTAAATTCTTTATAAAAATAATTATTGACCAAATCAACATTTGAAACCTTGTAAGTTCTGAAGTATATTATGAAGTCTCTACATGCTTTGTAAGTAAAATAACGTTAAACAAGGCATGTGAACGTCAAAGCATACAAAAAAAGAAGAGGAAAGACAAGGCCGTTAGAACCCTCAAGCAGGTGACTCGGAGCTCAACTATATATAGCCGTATGACATAAATATCTTGTAACTCGATTGACAGTGAATTAGTGCATTTCAATAACACTAGCTCTTGATCTTGAAAAGAGTCAACGGTCTTTTTGACTGTTCACAATCTTCCTTAATCATATGCGGCATAGATTTTATGGATTTAATAGAACTCAGTTTATTTGAGGCAGAGTAAACATACATATATGAAACCCAATAAAGCTTCAATAAATTTTACCATATGAACCAATAATTTAAAATCTACACGAGTAATTAGTTCAAAGAACCACACAAGCTGAACTCATTAAGTTTAAATTTGGAATTATTCTCTTCTTCTTTTATTATTTAGGAGTCGTGTAAGATGAAAGTCTCATGCGCGGTTTTGAATGAGAGATAAAAGTGAAAAACCCTCTTTTCGACTCTGACTCTCTCACTTCAATCGTTGTTTTTCTTTCTCTTATTTCGAAAGTAGCTACTTCATTTTGTCCGTAATATGGTGCTACTGGGGATCATATATTATCACACCTTTGAGGGAAAAGAAAAATAAATTCCTATCGCGGAGATCAATTTTGTCTCTTGGACGACTTAGAGTAATGAGAAAATGATAATTAGGTCGGGCGCAGAGGTAATCTTGAGAACGTTAGCAGGGGACAAGGCAGCTCCCCTAAGGTTCAGGAAAGGTCAAAGGCTAGCGTCATTCAGCAATGCAACTAGTACAAATCTTCAAGTTTGATCAAGGCTTTAATTGTCAAGTTGGATATGTATTGGAAATTAAAGGAGGTTCGTTATGTGAATGTCATGGTCAACCCAGAAAAGCCGAGAAGAAGTTGCTGAAATACGTGAGAAATTGAGGTCATTTTTGCCAAATGAAGGTAGAGAAAATCAATTCATCAGCTAGCCTTCTGGATATGGAAAGGTCATTTTTGCAAAATGAAGGAACTCAACATGCATGGAATTAATGAAGTAAATTAGGTGATCTCGAGTGGCGGAGCCACTAATGAGCACTAACAAAGAGGATTTGTACGTGTGCATGTACATAGATATGGATCCTAGCTATTGGCAAACTTTTTTGTACAAAATCTTGCATATGTCAATGCTGAATATTATTCGAAAAATCAAATTATTTTATACTTAATAACAAGGGCCCCTTCGCGGAAAATAATAGTATTATTTATGTTCATATGCATGTAAATCATCTTGATTTTTTTTCTTTTTTTTTTGCATAAAAAGGTGCTTACGTTACCACATCTTCAGCTTACCGAATACATGACCTTTGATATGCGAGCGTGAATATCGAGGAAATAAGATAGTAGGTTAGTAAGTAGTCGAACGTATTTCTTTTTCATACATGTATATCCTTTCCGTACCTGTAGAACTAGTGTTATTCTCGTATTTCTTGTTCTTAAATTTCAATATAATTATCATGTGTTGCTTCTTTTCTTCGGTTATCTGGATGTTGTTATTGCTTTTCTTTCCATGGCTTCTCCTGTTCCATGTTTCTTTTTCAAAACTGTTGTGATTATGCTTTTCTTGAGTCGATGGTCTATCAGAGAACTTCTCTATCTTCACAAGATATGAATAAAGTTTGTGTATACACTACCCTCCCCATATCCCACTTGTGAGTTTACACTAGGTATGTTATTGTTGGTGGTGCTTAAGTTAGTGGTGATATGTGCTATTATCGGAATAATCAAATGAATCTTTGCTTAGCGTAGTTTTTATGGATGGAGGTTTAATTAGACTGATCAAATGATCTTAGTATATCATACTGTATTAAAATTAATACCTGAAATTTGCTTCTACTCTTTTTGGTAATTTTAAAAACCTAAAAGTTCATGTGAAGAAGAAATTTCAACTGTAGAAATTTATAAGGAGACTTAATTTCAACAATCAAATTTCAAATATCATTATCTTCAATTTGTTTCAGTATTGGCTAAAGCCCGTACTTTACAAGAAATATCATACAACTTTACATGGCAAGAGGGGTTTTCCCACTGTACAAGTTCTTTAATTCCCTTCTCAATTTCTTTAGTCTCCTTCACAAGATTATCCATACAAAAACCAAATGCACTCAAACTTAAAACCAATTGTCCCTTGAGCTTCTCATCACTTTTACCACCTTTCACAATAAGTTCAACAACTTCATTTGAATGTTGAAGAAAAGAAATTAAGTTTTTCTCAATTTCCTCTTCACTTGAAGACCTTATAGTATAAGGGGTTGGTAATTTGCCCAACTCAAGATCAACTGCAACTTTCTTCTTCTCAAATTCCTTGTCAAGTACAACAAGTGATTTTACCAAACTAACCTCCTCAAAACATTTTGTATAAGAGCCAATTAAATCCTTAAAAAGCATGATGTCAGCATCTAGTTTTTTCACAATTGTTTTCCACACATTACTGTCGATTTTTTCAGATTCTTGTTCTAGGAATCTTAGTGCTTGTGACCCAAAAAGTAAATATTCCACCATTTTTGACAATGACCTCATAAGCTTACCATAGCAAGCACTACTAAAAGGCAAAAACCAGAAATTGGGCTCTGCCTCAGCTTCCGCAATGAATTTTTCCAATTCATGTACGTGGAATTTTAGCTTCTTTTGGCTTTCTTCTAAGCTATTTTTGCTATATGAACTGAAACTTATGTTGTCAATGCAATCATGCAAAATTCCAAAACTCTTGGAAAGTTGGATTTTAGCTAATGTAGAAGCTCTTGTTGGTTGTAACAAAATTTCCACCATTATTGAACATGATAATCCAATGAAAGTTTCTGTAATTCTTGCTATGGCAAATTCACTTGGGGGACCAAATCCTTTTCTACCTAGAATTAGTACTGCCCCGATAACAGCAGAAATTCCACCTAAACACAAAGCAAAATGAAAAAGATCAGCTTGATTGATGGGTTAAACTTTCGATTTTAATAAATGCTGACACATTAATAATTTTCACTTGTATATCTATACTCTATATGGAAAAAATAATAGTTCAATTGAACCCACAAAATGCATAGTACATACGCCTTTGAAGACTTTTTTTATTGATAAATACCGTGCCCCCTTTTGCTTTAAAATATTTAAGAATTAAAGTATATAGTAGACCACTTTCTTAAACTATGAATAGCCGGCGGGCATATAATATATGTATAACCATGTTCAATCGGTATATATAATAGATTATGGTAGAAAAAGTAAATAATGGATCCAACCGGTTAATTGTGTTAAATTTCACTAGAAATTTCTTCAGTAGAAAAAAGTATGTTCTTAATATATTCCTAAAATATGTATATAGATTTCATCTTTCGTAGGCCAAAAAAAAAGGAAAAGAAATCCCACCTGCTTGGCCGTACATTCTGCTACGGCTCAAAAAGCTGCTGACAATGAACCAAGGAAGCAGAGACAAGAACCTTATTTGCACAAATCTTTCAAAGAGAAAACATCCTAAGACACCATATACTGTTCCCAACACTGTCCCTTGAGCTTTAACATTTGCAACTTTGAATGTCGCTTCTCTTGTTGCTGCTAAGCTTATGGCTACCGGCAACCCAGCCCAAAATCCATTTTCCTTACTATAAATAGATCCAAAGAAAATTGCAAGGCCTAAAGAAAGTGAGAGTTTGAAAGCAGCCATAAATCTTCTACTATTTATAGTAACCGCCAAATTGGTCCATGTCTTTCTCATATATCCTTCTTCTTCATCTTGTTTCTTGGATTCTTTTTTGGATGATAGGAAAATTGGTTTATTTAACAGGAGTTTAAGGCAAAAAAGAAAGAATAAAGAGGGTAAATCTTTTTTTGTTGGTTGAATTGTTTGAAGTGTTTGGAGGAACTTTTCAGCATTTTCTGCATTTGACTCTGGCACAGTTGCTGACTCAAGGGAAATGTTTTTGACTTGCTTTGAAATGTGTTCACTTAACTTTTCTAGACCATCTTTTAGCTCTGAGTTAAGAATATCAAGTGGAAATGGAGGAGATTTTTCCAATGCAATTTCCATTCCTCTTAAGGGTGTTTGAATTTCTTGAAATTTATTTCCTGGTTTCTCTCCATATGGTCTTAAAAACTTGAATGGAAATCGTTCCCATTTCATGCTTTCCTGTTACAAAATATATTTTTGAAAAAAACAAATATGAGGACAAATTTAACTTAGAATTACTACTGAAATAGTAGAAGTTAATAACTATGTTGCTCGGACTATCCAAAACGTTGCTGCTCTCGTGTCGGATCCTTCGAAAATGCACTATTTTTGGAGAATCCGACGATATTTTTGACGAGTACGAGCAACATAAATTAATAAACATGTAGTAGTAGTTTATCATGGGAGCTTACTTGTTTGGATTTAATAGCTTGGAGAAGTTTGGGTCCATTGTTAACTAAGGATTTGGCTTGAGAAATTAAAGCAAGTGCAGATTCTCTGTCTTCAGCTGAGAATGCCTTTACAAACAGGTTAATCCTCTCCGAAGCATTTTCCACAAAGAGCCTGCTTTTCTCTTTTACCTGCAAACATTAACCAATCTTGTTAAAATAAAGTATGTAGTCACAGCCGATGTTTATACTAAAAGAGCAAAGATAGTAAAAACAAGAGTAGTCTTTTTCAAGTAACTATGCAATAGCTTGCAAACCACACACGCACTACACAATCCCGGTTCGACGAGCTCTAACTGAGGAGGCTGCTGGTGCAGGGAATCGATACCATTCGCCCAACCAACTCAGCGAACTCTTGTCGGCGGATTAAATTATATTGATAGTGTAAAAATATACTAATTTTTTGAAGACAAAGTGCATGCTAATGTTGAAAATGAAACGAGTAATAATGCATTTCACACTAACTTTCATTAAATTTAGTCAAGTAGTGATCAGTAGTAATTAAACTCTATATACCACTAGTGCGCGCGCTACTACTTTAATTTTCAACAACCACGAGAATTAAAGAGAAGTTTAACAAAGAATTAATTCTAATTCTCACCTCACAACAAGCAAGGTTTGGATAGGGTAACAACAATGCTAAAACACAAGCCCCGACTCCAACAGCAGTGCTAGCCGCAACATGAACCGGGTGCATAACCGGTTCAGTTTTTCCACCATTAATATAACCAATAACGTACACAATAACAAGCTGTCCTAGCGCTATACGCTTAGCTATCAAGTGAGTGTTTTCGGGTAGCACCACGGCGAACGCGCTCAACGCCACGGCAATGGCCGTGGTGCTGGCCGTGAGCCTGGCCGGGCCGATCAACCAGAGGCTCAATATAGCAGGACAAACACCTTGGACCGTGGCGTAAAGCGCGAGCCAACAACAGCGCAAAGTGTCACCTAACGTGGCATTAGTTATAACAAGAATAACAGTAACGTAAGAAAAAGCTGGGAATGCGACTTGGGTCTTGAAACATTCTGGCCCGAAAAGGGTGGCTACACCAACTATGGAGCACGCCAAGGCGGTCCGAAAGGCGGACGCTAGGCACGTCCGCCACATAGCTCTAGCTCGAATAGATTCGAAGCTAGAGGTTGCCATTTTGAAGAAATGAATCTATGATTTTCGGAGATAAGATGAATGACGTTTTCTGGTATTGTCTAAGTTTAGTTTAAGGCTTTGAATTCCTTGTTTTTGTGACCTTCGAATGAGTGGAAAAAATTGAGATAGGAGAAGGGTTTTTATAGAGTTGGATTTTGTAGGACAGCACGTGAGAAGTAGTGGGATCCTTGTGGGGCTGGGGGTACTAAGGTGGAAGACTACGCCAGCCAAGAACGTTCTATGAGAAACTTAGGGTGAAGATTAGTAATATATGGATGAGGATAAGAAGATTTTATAAATGAGTTGACAATGACCCTTAGACTTATTTTCTGGATTTCGTCATGATCTCAGTCTCTTTTTTTTTTCAGTAGAAAATGCTACAATGAAGTAAACTTTAAAAGACAAATTAAAGGAGAATCAAGATTTTTAGTTAATTTTAATCCTCATGGATACATCCTTAAGCAAGCTCGTTCCTAAAATTATCTTTAAAGTCATCCATTCCATTCACTTAAAAATCAAGGTTGATACATAATTAAGTAAATTAAAATATATTTTTTTTCTAACAGTTCAAATTATTAAATAAGATAGGTACACAATTCAATATAATATCAGAACAAATAATAGTTCTAATTCGAATCTTACCACCACCCCGTTATCTAAAAGAGAATTTCACTATTTGGACTATGAAAAATAATCAGATTCGCACGTGAGAGGATGTGTTCATATATGTAGTCCATCTTTTCATATGTACCATGAAAACTCTTGAATTTCACTCATATACGAGTTCTACATGTGACCTTAAAAAGCTTGTGGTACGACTTGGAATTATGTGTAACGACGTATTTATGTGGTTGTCTGGATGAAATGGCACTTAAATATAGAACTTTGGTTAGCCACAATGAGTGACTCACATATATTTACAAAACAGTTTAGGATGAGCATCAAAGAAAGTGTCAATTTGCCCTCAATTAATAGCTCAATCCTCACCTTATCATCAGTGTAGAAAATAAGCTTCTTGTTGTACAATGACGAAATTATGAATTTCGCGAAAGGTATTCAAAATTTAATATACACATATAAAAATAATTTTTGCCTATATACACTATAAATTTTATATACACCATATAATTTTTTGATGAACGGTGTTCGGTTCACCACCTTTCAATGTATATGGCTACGCCATTGTTGTCGTCCATAAGTCCAAAATCCATATGTCAAGACAATACGTTGAAAACCTGCACCTTAGACCATGTGTGCCTCAAAGAGATCTGCATTATCAATTTGTTGATATTAGCAGCATCAAGGGGAGAGCTAGAGAAATTAGTAAGTGATTGGACAAACTCAGTATCTTTTTATTTAGTTTTTATATTTATATTTAAATTTTTTTATTAAATATGTATATATTTTTAATAAGAACCCAATAACTAAGATACGTTATGAATTCAGCGACAAATTTAAAATCAATAAATTTTAAATTCTAGCTTATCAGCTCACCATTCGTGTCCCTAAGGAGTTCTAGCGGCGGCTTATTATCGTACATACATTTGGTACTTTCTTGTGATTCAAAGCAAATAAGGGTACAGTGCCTAGAGGATTACAAGAATATCCACTAAGAATAGTTTCAAGCACTAGCAACTTCATTTACTACTGTATTAGCTAGTGCTTGTTGGTTTGTTAAACCAAAATCATGATATTATTGTCCGAAATTGACATCTCTTTTAAGATTTTATGTTATTACGAAACAATTGTCGTATCTGATAATTTATGCCATTTCTCAGTCTTTCAAGTCATTTGAAAAGAACTATCACAAAGAAAATATTTTTACTTTTGGACGTAAAAAGAAAGATAAAAGAAAAAAACAATATATCTAGAAACTTCTATTCTTCTACCATGATCTCAATCTTGCTCCTTGAAATTTATGTTGAGGGTTCTAGTGTAGGTTGCATTGTCAACACTAATATAATTAATTATTACTAACTGCATAACTTAGTATGAATAAACAAAGATTAGATCTACTAAGATCGATGGGCAATCTAAAAAGAAAAGACAAGATATCATGTTCAGTGGCCGAGCCACATACACGGGGTGTCAACGGATACCACTTCGCCAGAAAATTACACAGTATAACTAGGTAATATTTTTAAAAATATATATATATATTATATAATGACACCCTTTGACTTCTTGATGAGTTTATTTCTTTATGTTTTGATTCCCTTAATGAAAATTCTGGCTCCGTCACTGATCATGTTCCCTAATAGTGTCTTATTCTGCACTTAAGTACAGATTAATTTAAAGATTAATATCCATTGACAATAAGATGCCAAGCATGGTCATTGCTCAGACTTGATCTGGAAAAAGTTTAATGTGCTAATCACCTATAATGCTAAGTAAAAGAAGCGCAAGCTTGTCGTACGGCTTGAGGACAAAAAACAATTTAGGTGTAGCAAAAAGCTAAATATTGAACAGTCAATATTTAATAATAAAAACATTGTGTGTAGAAAAATAGTGGCATAACCTTAGGATTTCCACTATGAATAAGTTAGGTTTTGGTTGCATGCCACATGAGTTAATTGATCTTTGAAGAGGGAAAGGGTCAATTGGGACGTGGAAAAAAGACTCCCTTTTATTTTCTTTTTTAATATTACACCAAGTTAGTTAAAGCTAAAGATTAAATTACATACTATTCTTCTAAAACTTTTTATATTCATAAGGATAGAATTTTAGAGTATCAAAATTCTTGAACAGACATAGAGCTCGTTGCACTAAGTTTCTATTATGTGTAGGATTCAGGAAAAGGTCGGACCACAAGAAATTATTGTACCCAGCCAATAGCAGTTTCTTGGTCTTATGTATCCATGAATACCTCAAGCGGTTGGTCTATTATCAGAGGCAGTAGCGGAACCAGGAAGTTAAACTATACTTAATTACTTACAGTGAATTTTTTTCTTAAATTTAGATTTGCGTCCGAAAATTCTATTGGGGATAAAATATGTCATCAAATCCCAAATATTTAGTTAGAAATAAAAATGTCTTTTATCACTCCACCACAATCGATAAATTTTACACTAATTCTATATAGAGAGAGAGAAAGAAAGGATAGTGCGGTTTTGGCTTATGTAAGCTATATTTGGTGTTTTTTTCTTCCTTTGGTTGGGTCCTTGTTTGGTTGGTGGAGCATTACGTTAGTGCACGTACAAACACAAGCATATCACCATCTATCAACTTTCTACTAACAAAGATGACATCAATAAAAGAATGTAATAAAAGGCTTCCCTTGAAATTGGTAGATTTTACATTATGGGTTCCAATACATTTGTATTGCATTACATTACATCAATATAAACAATCAGAAATTTGTGGGCACTCAACCTAACTTTTCCTTCCAAATCTTTATAGGGAAAAATCTCTCAATATGCTGTCTGTGTAGTATTAGATGTGGAACTAGGTTGTTATGTGGTTCACTATTTGCTTTTTCTTAAAGATTCTTTTATCTAACGAAAAAAAATCAAAATTTATAACTAAAGTAATCCAAACTAATAAGAAGTCGATCTAATATATGGACGTAAAGTTAATGCAAGTTGATAGGTCTTTCAATTATCGAGTATACCATCGACTTTTCATAGTTATCATAACAACATTATCGATCTTTGGTGCTTATGGGAAACCCTATCATACACATTCACTTCTAGAGTCTTTGTAATAACTTGGTTTAATTTTCTCTTCACTTCAGCTTTGAGATGATTTTAGCCACCAGGTGTTAGAACATGCGCAACGGAAACAAACATACAATCCAGGTATCACAAACATATGTAAACTAGACAATGATTCAATACGGAGATTAGAAGCACTAACCTCTTGAAAATGTTGCACATGTCCTCCACATAGTAAGAATCCAGGAATGTAGTCTTCTGCTATGTTTCTTGTAAGACCTTAGACGAATTTGTTTTGAGTGGGCAAAACAATACAACTCTAAAGAGTAAGTTATTAGGTAAAACCAGTCTTCCTTCAATTGACCCGAAATTAAGCCACAATATGGGCTCAAAAATGTGTAGGATTCTGCAAGTAGAATCCTACTCTAACTCAAAAGGATAACTTTTCTCCCAAGCCACTGTTTACCCAAGTCTGTCCAGGTTTTTACTAGGTATAATAGGGACCACATAAACAATAAGAGGCTACCAATTATATCATTAATTCAAAAATTCGAATGAATTAAATCCTACTATAATTAACATCGCGCCACCTCATCAGCTTTAACACATTTGTCATGGGCCTTAAACTGATCATCAGTAGCATCTTCATCAGATTTTTCTGGGCACTCCTCAGTGATTATGAATTTGTAACCTTCAATAGTTAGGACGTAGGACAATATCAAGATTCCTTTTTAAGTCAACAGAATTCGGTCCTTCTAACTTGTTTTGGTTCAAAATTGAGGTAAGTGGGTTGAATGATGACATGGTTAATCTAAAAAATATTCACATTAAATAGATCATTAGTTATGCAATTAGAATAATAAAATTCAAAGTAGCACATTACACAACATGTGCTCATTGCCACTTTTTATGAAACTAACTGGTTGTGCCATATAGATGCACTCATCAAGACTTTCATCAAGAAAAGTCGTCTTGACATCCATTTGACAAATCTCATAATCGTAATGAGCAGCCATAGATAAGAGAATCCTAATGGATTTAAGCATGGCTACTAGCGAAAAGGTTTCCTCATAATCGATCCCATCCTTTTGAGTAAACCCTTTTGCAACAAGCCTAGTTTTAAGAGTTTGCACTTTTCCATCCACTCCTCTTTTGTTTTTGATAGATCCATCTATAAGCACTGGGTTTGACTCCAATAGGTGGTTATATAAGATCCCGGATGTCACGACCCAAAACCTAACCCATCGTGATGGCGCCTATCGTGGTACTACTCCAAAATACTTTCAAAAAATTAATAGAAATGTATTAAGACATTAAAAATAACCGGAGTTTTTCATAAACGGGGTGAAACCTAATTAAAACATAAGTGCGGAAAACAAAATAGCCCGACATCGGGGTATCACTAAGTCACGATTATCTAACAACCAATCTAGAAACAGAGTCTACTACAGTCTGTGCCAAATGTCAATACAAGAGAGAAAAGATAATAAGAAAGGAGAAACAAGGACTGCGAACGCCGGCAACTACCTTGTAAGTCTCCGATGATCAGCCCGCGCACGAACTCAGCGATCGTCATAACCGTACACACCTGGATCTGCACATGAAGTACAGGGTGTAGCATGAGTACAACCAACACAGCTAAATTAGCTACAGACCTCAAATTCACACTCCGGACACGCTTCTAAGTCCAAAATCACCCAACGGAGCTAACTGAACCGACATAACTCCATTCCGGAGTCATCTTCACACACTTCCGACTACGGTCAAACTCCTGAGACTTAAACCTCCATTTGGGACTAAGTGTACTGAGAAGCAGTGACGAGCTATAAAAATACAGTTCATTTCAAAAGTTTTCAGTAAAGAGTGAACATGTCACGACCAAAAATTCTAACCTGTCGTGATGGCGCCTATCTCAGTACTAGGCAAGCAGACAACATCAATAACCCACGTTTTCCTTTAAATAAAAACAATATAATGTTTAATACAATACCAAAAATCTAGCAATTTCCGATACAACACTTTCAAAACCTGGTGTCATTGAATACATGAGCATCTAATATGAGTACAAGTCTGGACAATACAGTCTATAAAAGTCTGATATCAAATACAGTAAATAAGGAGATAGAGAAGGAGAGACAAGGTCTGCGAAACACGGCAACTACCTCAAAATCTCCTGTAAATCAACTGCGCGAAATGATCAGCACCCGTTATGTTTAGGAACACCTGGATCTGCACACGAAGTACAGGTTATAGTATGAGTACAACCAACTCAGCAAGTAACAATAATAACTAAGGAACTAAAGATAATGACGAGCTACATAGTCATAGTTCACTTTCAGTAGTTCCAGCAAAGAATAAACATGCTTTCAAATCCGGCAGTTTAAGTCAAATCAATTTTATGCAGTTCAATTTCAAGTAATCTGGATATAAATTCTTTCAGAGATTTCACAATAATGACAGATAGCAACCAAGTACAACAACAAATGCAAAGCAAATACAGCCTCTCAGGCAACAGTCACTCAACTTATCACAACAGCTCAACCACTCGGCTCTCAGCCTTCAGCACTCACACTCAATGGGTACCCATACTCACTGGGGGTGTGTACAGACTGCGGAGGGACTCCTACAGCCCAAACACCATAATCTGCACGGACAACTCACGTGTTGCACGGACAAATCACGTGTTATAATATCCTACACGGATAACTCACGTGCCATAATATCCTTACCTCACCGACAGGCCCTCGGCCTTACTCTGTCCTCAACCTCTCAAGTCTCTCGGTCTCTCAGAAATCACAAAGATCAGCCCAAACAAAGATAACATAGTATATCAACAAATATCCAGAAAGACTGAGGTATAATACGCAAGAAAAATCATGACTGAGTACAAGATAGCAATTAGCAAATAATTCAACAAGTACGCGACCTCTACGGGTCTCAACAGTACTATAACATAGCCTTAGCATGATTTCTAACATGATTTATAGTCAAATTTCTTCAACAATAGAGATCATATAGCTAACAATAAATTATTCAACTTTATAGTTTTTCGGGACGGACCAAGTCACAATCCCCTCGGTGCACGCCCACACGCCCATCACCTAGCATGTGCGCCACCTCAAAAATAATCACATGATACCAAAATTCGGGGATTCATACCCTCAAGACCAGATTTATAATTGTTACTTACCTTAACCCGTGTAATTATTTATTTCGCTATGCCCTTGCCACAAGAATTTGTCTCCGAAAGCCCCATATCTAGCCACAATTAATTCGATTCAGTCAATACAAATTATTGTAATTAATTCCATAAGGAAAAACTAATTTTTCCAATAAAATCCGAAATTAACTCAAAATTCATCCGTAGGGCCCACGTGTCGGAACCCGACAAAAGTTACAGAATATGAACGCCCATCCAACCACGAGTCCAACCATATAAGTTTCACCAAAATCCGACATCAACTCGACCCTCAAATCTTCAATTAAAGTCTATGAAGATTTCTACCATTTTCAACCCAATCCTTACCCATTTAAACTTAGCAATCCTTCCACAACCTTATTGGTATGTATACAAATTGAAGAATTGAGGAAAGAAATTCTTACCTCTTTGAAGCCCTAGCAAGATCCTTGTGAAATCTTTAAACCTTGAACAAGAATTGATGAATAAATGACTAAGTCTTTACTTTCTCTCTCTAAAATGCTCTCACTTCTCTCTAAAATATGAGATGAAAACCCTTCAAAATGACCCCCAATAGTGTTTTATAAGAATGGGGTCGGGTTTATATAATCAGAAAAATGAAGCTCTGAAACAGGTTATGCGGACCGCATATCGGTCGTATAATCGGTGTCCAATACTGGCAAACATGTGTCTGTGTATGCGGTCACTATGCATCCCGCATGCATGTTCTGCGGTCGCATAGTGACCGCAGAACAGTTATGCGGTCGTATAGTCGACCGTAAATTTCATCCAAACTGGCCCTCTCCTGCCTCACTTCTACGGCTATTATGCAGCCCACAGAGTGATTATGCGGTCGCATAATGGACCGCAGAAATGTGTTTTAGAATAATACCTCAAAACGACCGATCGGGTCGTTACAGAACATGCTTTCAATTTCGGTGGTGTAAGTCAAATCAGTTCGAGCTCAAGTAAACCAGATATGAATCTTCCAGAAATTTTACCACAACAACAGATAAAATATAAGTGCAACAATAAATAAAAGCAAGTACGACCTCTCAAGGCAAAAATCACTCAACTCATCTCAACAACTCATATTCTCAGCTCTTAGCCCTCAATGCACACTCTCAATAGGTACCTGCGCTCACTGGGGGTGTACAGACTCCGAAGGGGCTTCTTTCAGCCCAAGCGCTATATCGCTGCGGCGTGCAGCCCAACCTAATCAAATAAGTATCCATAAGGCTCTTTGAGGCATGCAACCTGATCCACAGTCCATAAATAGCCATAAGGCTCGTTGCGGCATGCAACCCGATCCATATAACCTCACATAGCTCACAGATCGGCACTCAGGCCCTATCTCAATCACTAACCTCTCTAGATCCTCGGGCTCACAAAATATCATAATAATCAGCCAAAACAGAGAATACAACAAGTATCAACAAGAACTGAGAGGGAACAGAGATGTAACATACAAGCAAGACTTTGACTGAGTGCAAGACAGTAATTAGTAGTCAATTCAACAAGTATATGACCTTTGCGGGTCCCAACAGTGATATCATATGGCCTAAGCATGGTTTCTAATATGAAAGGCAGTCAATTGCTCAAAGACAAGAAAAAACAAGTAATAACAATGGTTATTCGACTTTACAGTCTCATAGGATGGACCAAGTCACAATCCCTCGTGGTGCACGCTCATACGCCCGTCACCTAGCATATGTGTCACCTCTAAATAGTCACATCATACCAATTCTCGGGGTTTCATACCCTCAAATCCAGATTTAAGACTGTTACTTACCTCAAACCAAGCTAATCTCTACTCTGAAATGCCTTTGCCTCTCAAATCGGTCTCCAAACGTCCCGAATCTAGCCATAAGTAGAACAATACAATCAATATAGGCTAAAGGGATAAATTCCACAAACAAAGTACTAAATTATAGCCAAAAATCCGAAATTGGCCTGAACCCAGCTCCCGGGCCCACGTCTCGAAATCTGACAAAAGTCACAAAACCTGAAAGCCCATTCACTCACGAGTCTAACCATACCAAATTTACTCAAATCCGATAAAAACATCTCATTCAAAACCTCAAAATCCCAACTCAAGAGGTCTTCCTCTTTTTCGCCAATTTCTCACACCAAATTACAAATTAGATGATAAAATTAAAGATGAAATCATGGGATTTAACCAAAACCAAGTAAGAATCACTTACCCCAATCAACTCCACGAAAATCCCTTCAAGAATCGCCCAATTCCGTGTTCTCTAGCTCAAAATATGCAAAATGGGTTCAAACCCTCATTTTTTAAATTAATACTGCCTGCCCAGATATCCTTCATCGCGATCGCAAAACATTCCTCGCCATAGCGAAGTACAACTATGTTTCCCCACATTTTGTCACGACCCAAAACTAACCCCTGTCATGATGACACCTATCGTGGAACTAGGCAAGCCGACTCATTTCCAAAACAAATTGATATTTTCATTTTAAAGATAATTTCAAGGTTATTTGACATAAAACCTCCATTAAAAGAGTTCAAATCAAAGAAAAATAGAAGTGCAAAAAAACAAAAGCCCGACATCGGGGTGTCACTAGTCATGAGCATATACTACAATCTGTCTAACAATATCAAGGCTAACTCAGCCCGAAAAATAGCTAAATACAACTAGAGGAAGATAAGAGGGAGAAGAGCAGGGGCTACGATCGCCAAACAGCTACCTTGCTATCTCCAAGACAATCTGCAACCATAACACTCAATAATCGCTACCGTGTACAGCTACACCAGGATCTACACACAAAGTGTAGAGTGTAACGTGAGTACGCCAACTCAGTAAGTAACAACAATAAATAAAGACTGAGAAGTAGTGACGAGCAATAAAATATAAAATATTCATATCAGGAAATCTCAGTAAAATACCACATGCTTTTAAAATTAGGATTTGAATCAAACATCTCGTTTAAACCCAGTTCCAGTAAAAATCATTTAAAGATATTTTTCAACATCTTTCCAACAGAGGAAAAATGCAAAGGTGAGCAAAATGATGAAATCATAAACAACCGCTCGGGCAAAACATCACTCATATACGGCCCCTCGGGCAAACCTCACAGCCACTCGTACCACTCGGGCATACCTCACAATCACTCTTGCCACTCGGGCATACCTCACAATCACTCTTGCCACTCGGGCATACCTCACAATCACTCTTTCCTCCCAGTCACTCATCACTCGGCACTCGCACTCAGTAGGTACCTGCGCTCACTGTGTACAGACTCCGGAGGGGCTCCTTCAGCCCAAGCCCTATAATCTGCACGGACAACTCACGTGCCAACATAATAAAGTATGCTGCAGGCGGGCAGCTCGGATCCACACTCATCCTCACAAATCAGGCCCTCGGACTCACTTAGTCATAAAGTATGCTGCATGCGGGCAGCCCTAATCCACTCTCATCCTCACAAATCAGGCCACTTGGGCATTTCAGTAAAACAGGGCATTCGGCCCAAAACATTTATATGCATCAAAATAGAGTCATAAAACTGAGTTATGCGGTAAACAATTATAAATGACTGAGTATAGATTTTCAATCGAAAATAGTGAGAGGATGGTAAGAAACAGCCCCTAAGGGTCCAAACACCATTGGCGCAAGGCCCAAACATCGCATTAAGCCCAATTTACAGAAAATCTTTCTAAAACATATAAGTATCAATGGTTTCAACAAAGTATGCAACTTTACAGTTGCTATAAGGCGGACCAAGTCACAAATCCCCAATAGTGCACGCCCACACGCCCGTCACCTAGCATGTGCGTTACTAAAAATAGTAGAATGATACAAAATCTGGGGTTTTATACCCTCAGGACTAGATTTACAATCGTTACTTACCTCAAAACGTGAAACTTTTTACTCTGTTATGCCTTTACCTCGCAAATCAGCCTCCAAATTCCTCGAATCTAGTCACAAATAATTTGTTTCAGTCAATAAAATTCATTGGAATTAATTCCACAAGATAATAATGACTTTTTCCCATAAAAATCCGAAAATTAGCTCGAAAATTGCCTGTGGGGCCCACGTCTCGGAACCCGACTTTACAAAATCCGAAAGTCCATTCAACCACGAGTCTACCCATACCAATTTTACTAAAATCCGACCTCAACTCGCCCCTCAAATCTACCAATCTTATTTCCAAATTTCTAAGTTTCAATCTCCGATTTACACCTCAAAATCATGTAATCTAGTCCTATTATTCGATGATAATTCAATATTATGGAGTAGAAATGATCACAAGGGACTTACCTCAAGTTTTCCTTGAAAATATATCAAATATCGCCTCTCCTCAAGCTCCAATTTGTCAAAAATGGCAAATGGGACGAAGTCCATATTTTTATAATTCTACCCAGACATCCTCGGTTCTACCTCGATCTTGGCCTTCGATCGAGGTCCTCGATCTTGGTCCTCGGTTCTGCCCCTCGATCCTGGCCCTCGATTATGTCTTCGACCCGTCCTTCGACTGTGACCCTCGACCCTGGGCTCGATCGTGGCCCTCGACTCTGGGCTCAATCATTGCTTCGATCGTGGCCCTCGACCCTGAGTCGATCTGGGCTTCGATCGTGGCCCTCGACCCTGAGCTCGATCTGGGCTCACATCTGGGCTCGATTTCTGGGCAGAAGCAATTTCCAAACAAAAGGAAATTGCAACACCTGTTCTAGTTCACTTTTTGATCCGTTAACCATCTGAAACTCACTCGAGGCCCTCGGGACCTCAACCAAATATACCAACAAGTCCTAAAACATCATACGAACTTAGTCGAATCCTCAAATCACCTCAAACAATGCTAAAACCATGAATTACACCCCAATTCAAGCCTAATGAACTTTGAAATTTCTAATTTCTACAAACAACTCCGGAACCTATCAAATCATATCTGATTGACCTCAAATTTTCCACACAAGTCCTAAATGACATAATAGAGGTGTTACTATTTTCAGAATCGGATTCCGACCCAGATATCAAAAAGTCAACCCCCCGGTCAAACTTCTCAAAAATAAAACTTTCGGCATTTCAAGCCTAATTCCTCTACGGACTTCCAAATAATATTCCGGACACGCTCTTATGCCCAAAATCACCATGCGGAGCTATTGAAATCATCAAAATTCAAATATGAGGTCGTTTACACATTGGTCCATATTCGGTCCACTTTTCTAAGTTAAAATTTTCAATTATGAGACTAGTGTCTCATTTCACTCTGAGTTCCTTCCGGGCTTGAACCAACTAACCCGATATAGCATAATATAGTTGAATAACACAAAAAGAAGTAGGAATGGGGAAAATGGGGTTATAACTCTCGAAACGACTGGCCGGGTCGTTATATCCTCCCCCTCTTAAACATCCGTTCGTCCTCGAACGGGTCTAGAAACATACCTGGAGTCTCGAATAGGCGTGGATATCTGCTCCGCATCTCTCGCTCGGTCTCCCATGGCCTCCTCCACAGGCTGACCTCTCCATTTCACCTTCACTGAAGTTATATCCTTTGACCTCAACCCTCGAACCTGCTGATCTAAAATAGACATCGGCTCCACATCATAAGTCATATCACGCTCCAACTGGACCGTGATGAAATCCAAAACATGGGACGGATCTCCGATATACTTCCGAAGCATGGAAACATGAAACACTGGATGCACACTCGACAAGATGGGTGGCAAGGCAAGCTTATAAGCCACCTCTCCTATCCTCTAAAGCACCTCAAAAGGCCCAAAGAACCGGGGCTTAACTTGCCCCTCTTCCAAAACCTCATAACACCCTTCATGGGTGATACCTTCAGCAAAACCTTCTCCCCAACCATAAAAGACACATCACGGACCTTC
>AWOL01S0013790.1:84449-101538 GCA_000715115.1 Nicotiana otophora
CGGCATTTCAAGCCTAATTCCTCTACGGACTTCCAAATAATATTTCGGACACGCTCCTAAGCCCAAAATCATCATACAGAGCTATTGGAATCATCAAAATTCAAATCCGAGGTCTTTTACACATAGGTCCATATTCGGTCTACTTTTCTAACTTAAAATTTTCAATTATGAGACTAGTGTCTCATTTCACTCCGAGTTCCTTCCGGACTCGAACTAACTAACCCGATATAACATAATATAGCTGAATAACAAAAAAAGAAGTAGGAATGGGGAAAACGGGGTTATAATTCTCGAAACGACTGGCCCGGTCGTTACATATTTTTACCCTACGCGATCACGGAATCACCTACGCGATCACAGATCACTGCCTCTCATACCTACCTGATCGCATCCTGCCTCACGCGATCGCATAGAGCATTGGACACACCTCCCTTCCTGCTCAAATCCTTCTACGCGAACGCGACCTTAGCCACGAGTTCGCGAAGCTGAACGCGACCTTAGCCACGCGTTCGCGAAGCACATCTTCGCACACATACGCGATCGCGTTCCTAACTCTGCGATGGCGTAGAACAAAATCACCTCTGCCCCAAATAAGCTTACGCGATCGCGAATGAATCCATACGATCGCATACAAGGAAACCAGAACCTGCTGCAACCAGACTTCAGCTATCAAGCCAAGTCCAAAAATGATTCGTTATCCACCCGAAACTCACCCGAGGCCCCCGCGACCTCAACCAAACATACCAACACATCCCAAAACATCATATAAACTTAGCCGAGCCTTCGAATCACTCAAAACAACATCACAACACCAATTACACCCGGATTCAAGCCTAAAGAACTTCTAAACTTTCAAATTCCACAAACGACGCCGAAACCTACCAAACCACGTCTGATTGACCTCAAATTTTGCGCACACGTCATATTCAACATTACGGACCTACTCCAACTTCCCGAATCATAATCCAACCCCGATAGCAAAAAGTCAACACCCTGGCCAAACTTCTCAAAAATTCGACTTTCGCCATTTGAAGCCTAAATTAGCTACAGACCTCAAATTCACAGTCTGGACACGCTCCTAAGTCCAAAATCACCCAACGGAGCTAACGGAACTCCATTCCGGAGTTGTCTTCATACACTTCCGACTACGGTCAAACTCCCAAGACTTAGACCTCCATTTAGGGACTAAGTGTCCCAAAACACTCCAAAAACCAAAATGAAACCTTCCGATAAGTCACATAAGCAGAAACAAATACGGAGAAAATAGTAAATAGGGGATCGGAGCTAATACACTCAAAATGACCGGCCGAGTCGTTACACCAGACTTGATAGGAGTACATGGACTCCATTTCAGATTTCATAGCAACAACCCATTTATCAGCGTCTGTATCCTACAATGCTTCGTCATAATTAAGAGGTTCTATATTAGGCTCTTCAGGGATTCTATCATAAGATTCTAAGATCACAAACCGTAAAGGTTTTTTAAACATTTCCCCACTACGACTAGTCACTACAGGTGCAGTTTGATTTTGTTGTTGAACCACAACATCATTTTCCGGAACTGAAGCCTCAATGTTATCCTCCACGCATTATGATGCTGGGATATCATTAACTTATTCCTGGAGTGAAGACTACACAACAATTTCAGGTTGCTCAACAATATGGGGTTGCTCAATATTACTCCCACTACTTTGGGGTAGTGAGATGTCAGGCAATTGCTCTTGTTCGTTCTGCTGCCTATTGACATTTCTCCCACTACTATAATGTAGTGGTATGTCAATACTGGCTTCCGGGATACATTCTAGAGATGAGTAATTATTTACTCCATTACTTAATTCTTGTAAAACTAGTTTACTTATAGGAATATGGATCATTAAATAGTCATATTCTAAAAATCTGGCATTTGTCGTAACTATTACCTTCTTTTCTTTAGGAAAATAAATCAAACCTCCTTTCGTTCCCTTTAGATATCCAATAAAAATGCATTCTTCTGTCCTCGATTCTAATTTATCCGTTTTCCCTTTCAGTACATGTGCTGGACAATCTCAAACCCGAATGTACCGTAAACTGGACTTGTGCCCAGTCCACAATTCTGTTGGGGTTGAAGGTATTGACTTTGAAGGAACCAAATTCAGAATATAATTTGTTGTTTCTAAAGCATATCCCCAAAAGGAAGAAGGCAAATCGGAATAACTTAACATTAATCTAACCATATCCATAAGGATTCTATTTCTTCTTTATGCCACACCATTTTATTATGGTATTCCTAGGGTAGATAATTGAGATGTGATTCCACAATCTCATAAGTATTTAATAAATTTCGCAGAAAGGTATTCACCACCACGATCAGATCGTAATGTTTTGATATGTTTTGTCATGTCGTTTCTCTATTTTCGTCTTAAATTCTTTGAATTTATCAAAGCATCCAGACTTACGGCGCAACAAATAAATATATCCATATTTTGAGTAATCATCTGTGCAAATTACAAAATACTCAAAACCACTTCTTGCTTGTATATTCATTGGGCCACACAAATCAGAATGAATTAATTCTAACTTATCGCTAGCTCTATTTCCTTTTGAGGAAAATGTCTCTTGGTCATTTTGCCTTCTAAACAGGATTCACATGATGGCAGTTCCTCCACTTTCAATGAACTCACAGGTCCATCTGAAACCAACCTCAAAATTCTATTTAAATTTATATGACCTAAACGTAAGTGCCACAAATAAGTTTGGGTAAATTCATAAATACGTTTTCTTTTATATGATAGATTAATGTTATTTAATTCTTTTGGTTGTAGCACACGAAGAGATATATCAAGTATAAAAAGGTCATATACTTTAGTAGCAATGTAGACAAAACGTTTATTAAACTTAATAACAACAGAGTTATTAGCAAAATAAACATTATAACCAACATCCATCATTTTCGAAATCGAAATCAAATTCCTTCTAATAGAAGGTACATAGAGAACATCTTTCAAAACTAAAACTTTATCACTACTAAACGAAACTCTAATATCTCCAAATGCTAAAGTTGGCGCCGGCTCGCCATTGGCTTGAAAAACACAAACTTCATTCTCACTTAGCCACCACATTTCCTGAAACCCCTGCAAAGTAGTGCAGATATGATTAGTGGCTCCTAAATCTACACACCAAAATATAGTAGAGACAGCCGCTAAACAAGTTTCAACGACATTTAAATTCGAATTACCTTGCTTATTCAACTTTGCCAGATAGGCGGGACATTGTTTTTTGTGATATCCTGGTTGCTTGCAATGATAGCACTTTTCTTTGGGCTTTTTCACACCAGCAGTCGCACCTCCAGGTGCCAAAAGCTTTTGAGCCTTCTTCTTTTTCTTACCGCCTTTCGACTTCGAAACCGAAGATTTCTCAACATTCAGTGCCACAACAGGAGCTTGTTGTTTGATAATAGATTATGTCGCTTGCAGCTCATTCAACAATTTCGCTAGTGATAAATCCATATTGTTCACATTATAGTTCAAGCGAAATTATTGAAAACTATCAGGTAGAGTCTGCAGGACCATCTCAACTTGAGATTCCCTATCAATTACAACTCCAATGACCTCCAGTTCATTTAAAAAAACCATCATCTTCAGAATATGGTTCCTAACCGATGATCCTTCAGCCATTTTTGTGTTCAAAAGACTTTCATGGTTGTCTTCTTAGCCACACGATTTTTCTCACCTAACATCTCTTTGAGACTTTCGATCATGTCATAAGCAGACCCCATAAACTGATGCTGATGTTGCAAAACATTCGCCATAGAGGCAAGAATGTAACATCGCGCCATCTCATAAGCTTCAACCCATTTGTCATAGGCCTTAACGTGATCATCAGTTGCATCTTCATCGGGGTTTTCTGGGACAATATCAAGGTTCCATTTCTAGTCAACATAATTCGGCCCTTCTAACTTCTTTTGGTTCAAAATTAAGGTAAGTGGGTTGAATGAAGACATGACTAATCTGAGAGATATTCATATTAAATAGATCATTAGTTATTCAATTAGAATAATAAAAATAAAAGTAACACATTACACATATAACCATGCTCATTGAACAGTTAGATTCGTTAAGAAAACTTAACTATTCATGCAAAATATATGAGTTATGTAAGATATATACCCCATAAATTAAAATAGGACCAACTCAGATGGAGAGTAAACTGTCAATTTAAGATAGGTAAATATCACTTTTATAAGACCTAGTTTCATTGAATCAACATGTAACTCAGTTGGAGAGTTAATACAAGTTATCAAATAACTAGAGTCAAAACTACAATAATCATTTATAATGAATTTATTTTATGTGGAAGAAGACCTATGTCAATATATATATTTATTATATTACAGTAAAACATGATTGAAAACTATGGAAATTGCAGAAAATAGAAAAGTGACCAAAAACCCATCTAAACGACCCTGAATGCCCAAAAATGACGTACATCATGAGCAAAGCTCATGTGTATTGCTCACTGGGTCGTTTCCGACGAACCTACAAAATTTGAGGTCAATCGGAGTTCATATCACATAACATACTTATGTGTATTAATCCATGATTTCAGAACTCAAAATATTATTAAAACAATGTTGTTTATATATATTTATATATATATAAATGTTTTCATGGAATAAACACAACAGACAAGGGAAAATAGCACTATTTGCATGAAATAGAACACCTCTGTTCATACTTATGTATGTTAATCCATAATTTCAGAACTGAAATAGTACTCAAAATAGTCACATTTTTATTAAAAACAACACTATTATCACGGATAAAAAAAGCGCAACAAAACATGGGAAAAACATTATTGTCATGAAATAGCATACTATTGTTTACACTTATGTATGTTAATCCATAATTTCAGAATTAAAATACTACTTAAAACAGCCACGTTTTTTGAGAAAACACCACTGTTTTCACAGAATAACTACACCAAACATGTATAATTTAACAAAATATTTTAATGTTACTTTATTCATGCTGTATTACATTATCTAGTTAGATGTAAGACGGCGTCTGATACCAATTGTTAGAACATGCGCAGCAAAAGCAAGTATACAAACCAAGTATCACAAATATGTAAACTAGACAATAATTTAATACGGAGATTAGAAGCACTAACCTCTTGAAAATATTGCACAGGTCCTCCACAGAGAAAGAATCCAGGGTTGTAGTCTTCTGCTATGCTCCTTGTAAGACCTTAGACGAAATTATTTTGAGTGGGCAAAACAATATAATTCTAAAGAGTAAGTTATTAGGTGAAACCAGTCTTCCTTTAATTAACCCGAAATTAAGCCACAATAGGGGCTCAAAACGTGTAGGATTCGTAGAATCCTACTCTAACTCAAAAGGATAATTTTTCCCCTAAGACACTTTTTACCCAAGTCTATCCAGGTTTTTACTGGGTATAGCAGGGACCACAGAAACAATAAGAGGCTACCAATTATAGTATTAATTCGAAAAATCGGATGAATTAAATCCTACTATAATTAATTACAATTTATTCCACAAAAAACTGCAACTCAATATGAATTTCGAAAAATCACTAACACTTATTTTAACTCTCCATGTTAAGATTACAAATATAGTTAATTAAATTAAATCACTGACAATTTAATTTCATCAACTAATTAAATCCTTTATAATTCTGCTTAAACTATTTCATGTGACGGATACAAAATCCACCGTCCGGGTTTTCACATGAAAACTTATAAGCTTACATAAAGGGGTATCATCAATCTCAAAACCGAGTCACGGATTCTATCAACTAATTATTATTTCATAAATGTCATTCGTTATTGTCCAATTTATCAGACATACACTAACTCTGAATAGAGTTGTATCTTTTGATAAATCTAAACAATAAACGAATCACATTGATCATAATAACTATATCAAAATTAGGAGTATAAGCTCATTTAATGAATTAGAAAAAATATTTTATATATATTCAGTACAAAATATCTTTTCTCTACTTGGTTCGTTCAATATACACTAAGTATACTAGCACAAGAAGTTGGAGTAAAACCAATCTCATAATCAAGATAAATTCTACTTTAATCTTATGCTATAATCATCAAGATATTTTTGCCTAACAATATCTTAGATTGTGAACATAGTTTATTAATTATGAGAACCGATAATTTAGTCTTCTGTGCATGAGCTAAGACTTCATACACTAAATTGTCTACTATATAACTAAGGGACACACATTTAATAAATGGTCTATTAAAAATAATACTTTATGAATTGAATAAATCAAATAAACAATTGTTTCATAAAGAATAAAAATACTATAACTAAACCGCATGGTTAATAGTATATCCCAACACCATGGACCGGCTCAATGAGCACCTTTAGATGGTGCGTTCAACTATCTGACTTATTTAGAAGATGGTGAACCGAGACATGAAGAAATACAATGCACAAGAAAGGGATAAAGGCCCAATATAAATATTTTATTTTTTGGAAAAATAACATTATATAGCCGCTCTCAAAATATTAGCTAATATATATATATACATTATGTATGTTCTATATATAAATTATACAAATTTTATGCATTTTTCGGCTAGCGAATATAAATAATTTCTTGCGGGGGCTAAAAGTGATAATACTACTTTATTTTTCGAGACCCCGTTATAAGTTTTAATGAGAAAGGAAAAGAGGAAACTAAAATTGAATTCAAACCTATTGTGTGAGAATTTCCACTAATACATTAGAAATGCATACAGAATAATAAAAAAGTTTAAGTAGTTCATTCTAAACTAAAATGGTTGTTTTAAACAACCAAATCTTTTTCTCAAAGGTGTTGACATATGCAGTTAGGACAAGGAAATTGCTAGGACAGATGGTGGCATATGAAGCTTTTCTAGTGAGTGTCCATTTTCTTTTTTTAATAGTGATTGTCCATTTAGTGTCAAGAACTTGATGTGAAGAATAAACTATTCCATCGGTATTCTTTGTCCGCATAATAACCATTACTTAGGAAATATATAATAATGAAATGAAATGTTAGCTTTCGTATTAGGGAGTGAGGAGTTATAACCTATCAAAATTTCAGACTAGTTTCCTATGTCAGCTGTTTTATCTATTCAGGAACTGAAAGGTCACAAAATTTAAGTTGTTTAGGATTTTTATTTGTTAATTTTCCTTGAATGAAATCTTAGTGCACAATGTGTAAGCGACATTTGAATATTTTTTAACATATATAAGTCACCTTACTTTTTAACTAACATTTCTTTTTCCCCTTTTCTTGTACACGAACATTCTTAGCTATTTCAAATTAGTCCAATATTAGTCTTACTTTGTAACTCTAATTTATAGGGAATCTTTTGTAAATACCCATCCACCACAAATTATTTACCCACCCCGGACCATAAAGTTTTCTCACTACCCATTTTTTTTAGCCTAGCCGAACCGAGCCGAGCCGAGCCGAACCAAGCCAAATCAAGCTAAGCTTAGGTAATTAATTTTAACTGGATAGATATATATCGTAAATAGTTTTTAAATTGGTAGAGAATGATAATTATTTTAAGCTCGATGGGTATTTTGCATAAATTACTCTAATTTATATACATTGGCAATATAAATCTTTTTAAAATTAACTATATTTTAATTTGTTGTAACAGAGAATTATACTTTATTCTTCAGGTTCTAATCGAACTTTCTGTGAATAATTATATGTAGTTATCTTTTAAGTTTTCTATTAATATAAATATTATATAGAGGTTAAGCTCAATCTATTTAATTTAAATATATATATTAAAGTCCAATAGAAGTCTTCGTCGTTGAAATGTATGCAAGTGCAAGCGCCGCCTCGAGTACAAAAGCAGACATAAAGCTAGTTGGAGGAATTCTGATTCAGAAACTCTTCAAATCTTGAACTAATCGAAAATAAACAGAGTCAATCAAGGTGGATAATTAAACTGCAACTTGCGTTAAAAAGTACACAAAATGTGCGACCTTAAAGTAAATCCAAGAGAATAAAAGAGAAAAGATAGGATGCAATTCAAATATAGAAAAAAGGAAGTGAACAAAAGAAGATACGATCTAAAATAGAATAAGAATGTAGGAAAGAAAGATGTGGAGGAGCCTCGAAGCAATGGTCAAGTTGTTTTCGTGTGATTTACAAGTTATGGGTTTGAGCCGTAAAATCAGCTACTGATTGATGCTTACATCAAGGTAGACTGCCTATATTATTTAGAAATTAGGTAGAAGAATAAAGTTTTTAGCTCCGATTGGAGCTTCTCCTCTTTGACATTACATCCCAAGGTGCTGTCTTTTCCTAAATCTTACCTTAACACGAAATACTTTATGCATCAGACTAGGACTACTTTAAAGATGCGGAGGAAGGGAAGCCTTATGTCCTCTCTATTTCCACCTTTCAACGAAGTAAATATAATCGTGATGATCTTTCTCTTTCCGCCTTCCTTTACCATTCTAAAAGCAAATTGTATCCAAAGTATTGTAGTTAAAAATTTGAAGTCAAAACACAAATTAATGTTTGTTACGGTAGTTCAATTTTATATTAGTTCTTTCAATGTTATACGAAATTCAAGTAGCAACGCTAGAACACTTTATCTGATAGAATCAGGGGCGGAACAAGGTGGGCAGAGCTAGGTGTTTAATTCTTTTGCCCAAAATTACACTATGTATATATGGTTATATTTTTTTTCATATATATATTAAATGTTGAATTCCTTTAGCTTCATCACATATTATTTTTTTAGTTTTTGAATCTTCTTAATTCCGTCACTGCTCACAATTTACAAAGCTACCGATAGAACAACCAGATGCATAGTGAAATTAGCAACTGGATTTCATTCATCAGTGAATTGTTTCTTAGTTTCAAAAAAAAAAAATGCTTCTTAGTTTGCCTAGTCAGAGCCAATGGTAACTGATATAGATCATACACATCCTAAACTATGTGCTGAATCTTATAAATAAAAAAATAATAATAATAATAATAATAATAATTAAAAAAAAATTAAAAGAAGCTCTGGTTGAGAGGTCTTTGGATCCATCTCACGTAATGCTAAAACGTGTGTGCGTGGAGTTAAAGAGTTTAAGTTTCATATATTAGCGCTTAGTGGTGTAGAAAGTATTTATACAATCGCATAGCTTGTAATGTAATTATATGAAAATTTCTACAAAAAATATAATTAATGGATAAACTGGTGTTGAAATATGTGAAAAATCTAATCTAAAAACTCAAATTGTTACGGACAACATACTTTTTATTATTTAGTTATATCTCAACACGTCTCTTCACATGCGACGGGTTTATTTATTTTTTATGAGCCAAACACGTGAAAATTATTTTTTTATTATAGGTGGCGATGAGACTCGAATCCAAAGTCTCTGATAAAAAAGCTTTCTATAACGTCTTAAGCTGTTAAATAAGATAGATCACACACATCAACTTATTAAGATGATAACTAATTAACTCGAATTAACTACATTGATATATATTACTTAATCATGAAATAGTTAGGTCATGTCATATTGGAAAAAAAGCAACGTTGTATTCCTTTCGCCGCATCTTTAGAACAACAGCCCTAACTAGCACTGTTTCACCAAATATGCAAAAAAACTACAAACGGAAGAAATTTTAGTGCCCGTTGTCGTCCACTTTAAAGTAGTGGGTTGTGGGAACAGTTCTCCTAAATCCTTATAATTTCTTTATTGAATGGCGAAAATATGGAGAAAAAATTGCCTGTGTGAAGCATAAATATAAAAAAAGATATTTCTTTAAAAGCATGCAACTAGTTGGCATGCAGATTCAGAATTTAAATAATATGGGTTCTGTCTTTAAGGTTTTTAACATTAAACTCATTATAATTTTAAGGTTATGTGGTTATGCCTACTATTTTTTATAATTTTAATAAATTTTTCTAGTATAGATTTATAATTCGCATCGAAAGTACTGGATTCAGATAAACAATCATTGTTACTTTGGATCCGCCCCTGCTAGTTGTAGTTCTGAATAAATCCTTTTCTTTTGGCCGCATCATAGCAGGGTTAGAAAAAGATTGACAATACAGTACTAGGGAATGGCAGTGCTACAGAATTCGAATAAAACAGTGTACGCAAATTAAATTGAATGAAATATTGCTTGTATTAAAGAAACTATTATTAATTACGGAAAGAGCTATACACACATAAATTTAGTTTACGCCATAATTTGGTTTTAAGTACCCATGCTGAGGTTTCGGCCACCTATAATGAGGTATCAAGTGCCTGTGCTGAGGTTTGTAACATCCGTGTTGAGCATGAGTGTTTTTTTTCTTTTTTAGTTTGAAAGATAAGTTTGCATTAATTAAAGCGTGTGCTTACATAGATGGTGGTGCTCAGGTTGTACCATACTACAAACTAAACTATTATTAGTAGTAGCTATATTGTTTGTGGTGTCCTTAGTGAGACTATCATCACAACCAGGGGCGGATTTAAGGGGCGCAAGGGTGTTTACCCGAACCTCATTCGTCGAAAAATTATACTGTGTATATAAAAAAAAAATTAATTTTTATATCTTTATATTATGTTTTGAATCCCCTTCACACAGCCCAAAAGCATGGCTTAGTGATCATCAAGGGGGTTCAAAATCATTATGAGGTCATTGGATTCATTCCCACTAGCTATAATCTCTTTAAATTTTTTAACTTATTCCTTTTTCGAACCCTCTTAGCAGAAGTACTGCCTCCGCTATTGATCACAACACCAAAAGTTTTTGTTATTTGGCTTTGGGACGCCACTGTTTCCAGAGGTCAATTCCACAGGAGTGTCATCTACCAGGTTACTCCCAAAATTGGTACTGCAGCATGGCCTTCTGCTGTTTGTCTTGCTATGGACGGGATTGAACGTGTAGTAGTTATCCCTTGTTTGTCTCCTTCAAGTTGTTGGATCACAAAAAGTGGTGGTATTTCAAAAAGTTATAAAGTAATGTTACTTTCCAAACTGATGCATGCTTTCGCTAGTTGATCCGCTACCCTATTTTGTACTTTGTACACATAGCGAATGTAATGACTCGACCGGTCGTTTTGGATATTTACGTTCCTTTTTACTATTTGAAGTCTTGAATAGCTTCATATGATGTATTATGACTTGTGTGAATCGTCAGTTTTGATTTTTCAGGTGTTTCGGAATTAGTTCGAAAGAATGAATTTCATGTTTGAAAATTTAAGTTAGAAGAGTTGACTAAATTTGACCTTTTAGTATTCGACCTCGTATCGGAGTTTTGATGATTCCATTAGGTTCGGATGGTGATATTGGACTCGGGCGTATGCCCATAATTTCATTTGGATATTTCTAGAAGGTTTCGACACCAATTGGCGAAAGTTGGAAACTTGAAGGTTTGGAATGTTCATAAGTTTGATCGGAAGTTGACTTTAATGATATCGGGTTCGGATTGTGGTTCCGAAAATCTCAGTAGCTTCGTTACGTCATTTATGACTTGTACGCAAAATTTGAGTACATTCCGAGTTGAATTGATATGGTTCGGCACAAATTTTGGAAATCGAAAGGTTAAAAAATTTCTAAGTTTGAATTAAGGTACGATTCGTCATTTCGATGTTGTAATATGTGATTTGAGGCCTCTAGTAAGTCCGTAATATATTTTGAGACTTGATGCTATATTCGGATGGGGTCCCGAGTGGCTCAGGTGTGTTTTGGGGTGAGTTTTGAACGAGTTTTGGCATTTCGGTACTCTGATGATGTTTTGGGAACAGTTGGAGTGCGAGGAACATTTTGGAGTGCTGGGGCAAAGCCTCATGTGTGGATCTTAGAGGAAAATTGCGGACCGCAGAAGAAATGTGCAGACCGCAGAAATTCTCTTGCGGCCGCAAAAAAGAGAATCTGTAGATTTAATGGTCTGACTTCGGAAGCTTATATCTTTTAATCTTTAAGGAATTTGGAGATGATCCAAAAATGAAAGTTGTAGCCTTTGATTCTAGTTTCCATAAAGGTAAACCATTCATTATTTGGACATTTGTACCGAAAGTTATGTTTAATTTACTGAAACCTGGTAGTGTAGTCACTGCTGGACTGCGACCGCATAATTTGGGTTGCGGCCGTAGAACCTGGAATGTGCGGACCGCACAAATATTTTGCGGTCAGCATAATGGGAGATCAGATTTTGTACTATATGAACAAGGATTAGAATATTATTTCATACTTGACTTTGGGAGCTCGGTTTGTGCCGATTTGTCGTGGAATTTTCAAGAAATTCGTCGGGGTAAGTGATTCTAACTCGGATTTGGTAAATATACATGAATATATCATTGTTTTCATCATTTAATTAGTATTTTGAGATGAAAATTTGGGGAAAATTGTAGAAATTTCATAAAACGAATATTTGGGATTCGAATGTTGATTCGGAGTTGGATTTAAGTGAAACTAGTATGGTTGGACTCGTAATTGAATAAGTTGTCGAATTTTATGAATTTTATCAGATTCCGAGATATGGTTCCCACTGCCAACTTTTCGAGCGGAGTTGGGAATTTTTATAAATTATCTACATTTCTATACAATTATTTCTATATAGGACTGTACCTGTGGAGCTCGTCACTACTTTCAGCCCAAAGGTTAGTCTTGTTACTTATTGAGTACATAAGGTCGGTTGTACTCATACTATATTTATGCACCTTGCGTGCAGATTTCTTATGTTGATGTAGCTGCGTACGGTGGAAGATGAATTTGAAGATGTACCTGTGTTCCAGTCATTGATGCCTCTTGTTCATGGTAGCTTTAGAATTTTTAATCTGTTCATGTATACTTCAAACAGATGACGTGTTTTATTTCACACCAGCTTTATAAATTCTAATCTTAGAAGCTCATGATATGTACTACCAGTCCTTGGGGAGTATATTAGAGTTAGTTAAATATTAATTGAATCGGATTGTTGTTATTTGGCTTACCTAGCGGGTGAGGTTAGGTGCCATTACGGCTAGTTGGATTTAAGATCATGACAAGTTGGTATCAGAGCTCTAGTTCATAGGTTCTATAAGTCATGAGCAAGTGTCTAGTAGAGTCTTGTGGATCGATATGATGACGTCCATACTTATCTTCGAGAAGCTACATGGCATTTTAGGATAAACTTACCATCTTTCTTTCCTTATCGTGCGACATTGATTCAGTTTGAAGCATACTACTTTGAATTCCTTCCACGCATTCGTTGCGTATGTGAGCGCTCAGTATCAGCCGTGCATCGCCGGATTGTGATTCCATGAATGAGGTTCGAGATGTGTATTCTTTATTTTGGTTATGGGCCAGTTTGGGAGACTTGAGCCCAGGGTTAGACCGCAGCATAAGCTCGGTAATTTCGATTATGAGAACTTGTGCGTTTGGACTTATGTGTCCGGTAGTGTCCCTATGAATGAAATTTGTGGCTCGATGAGCAGTTGAATGACTATGTGATGGTTTGGATGTGACGAGAAGAGTTTCTCGAGATGTAAAAAGGGCCATTGGGTGCTTAATTTCCGTCTTGATTTGATGTATAGTCTCGAGTTTTGAGTGTGTTGAAGAATATTTCACGTTGTTAAATTATGGGACAAATTAAATTCTCATAACTTATTAGTGAGTTTGGAATCAGGATGTTTAAGTGATCGCGTGGTAATTGTGGCTGCGAAAGGGTATAGCAAGATGTCAATGTGAGGCTAAGCAGGTGGGTTATCTCATGCAGAGTAATCTACGTAGGTGTGTTCCTTATAATGTTGTGTGGGGAGTTTCTTTTCTACCAGCGGGATATACGTGTTGATATTTGAATTTGAAATGATCAAGGAAGTCGACCTGACCGTCACGAGAATGAAGGCGAGCTTAGGAGATGAATTGAGGTATTTTATGGTTTGTGTTACCTGAGCTTGTGAAGAATTTTCGTTGAATTGACTACGGGATTATGACAATAGTAGAGTATGGGTATGGGTATGGTGAGTTATCAGATGTTTTATTATATGGCTTTAAACCAAGTGGGAAGTCTGCTATCTACGATTTGATTGCATGATTATGTGTTGTATTGGTTTTGGTCCGAGGCATACTTGTGGATTAGTTATGACTTGCAGATGTTGAAATCAAGGATGAATCGAGTAAGTAAATTCCTTAATACGGGTTACATTGTACTTTATGAAAATATAAAAATCATGAAATGATTAAGTTGTTATTATGAAGGATGTAGTACGCACGGAGTATGAATTGATTAGTGGTGTTAAGGCAGGGTTACCTCTTTGAGTGTTATTTTGCTAATGGGGCACGTGTCTTTTGGCCCATTTGGGTGATACAATTTAGATTTCGGCAGAGTGGATGACTCTCGAGAGGGTTCTAATGGATTCAAAATGTATATGCGGTAATTGAAAAATTTTCGGATTCGTATATCGCTAGAATCAGTTATTTACATTGGATGGTGTCGGGACTGCGGTAATTTTGTATGACTATGGATTCTACATTTCTGTATAAGAAAGGAAAGAGGAACAATTTTAAATTCACATAAGGTCCTTCAGAGTGGGTGTCTCGGTTGTGGTACTTTGTGGTGCTTAAGAAGAATACAATGGTTTATGGTCTTTATGGCGGTGTCGTTTTATGTTAGGATGTCTTGTAGTGAGCTTTGGGTAAGGATCGTAGTGTTCTGACAATGAGAAGTGTCAACTTGAGGGTAATTTAGAAGAAACTCTGAGAAAATAGGACAATTTGGTAGTAGGCTAGACCAGCATGGTAATGGTATACTCGGTTCTTTTCGGTAATTATGATGTGGTGAGGCTCTACAAATATTTTGGTGGCAATATTCTTGGGTTTGGTGACTTGCGTGGATTGGTCGAGTTAGAGGAATTTAGTTCTGATAGCTTGATTTTGTGCAATTGGATTTCAAAGTGTTCTTGATGGTTTCTACCATGGTTTGAACCAGATATTTTCTACCGGTGTGGGGAACGTGTTATGTATTGTGATTTTCTCCTTGAAGGAAGCAAGAGGAAGGTTTTTAAATGATCGGGTATATAATTTGCTGGTTACCCAGAGTTGATAACCTAGGTTCTGATACCAATCTATCACGACCCAAACTAACCCCTGTCGTGATGGCAGAACTAACACTGGAGTTGTGGTCAAAGTAGTTTTGAGCTTTTGAAAGCTCTCCTCACACTTATCCAACCACCTGAATGGAGCACCCTTTTAGGTCAATTTGGTTAAGGGCGATGCAATAGATGAAAATTCCTTCACAAAGCGACGATAGTAACCCGCCAAACCAAGAAAGCTCCTAATCACCGTGGCAGAGGACGGTCTGGGCCAACTCTGCACCGCCTTTATCTTCTTTGGATCCACCTGAATACCCTCACTGGACACCACGTGCCCCAAGAATGCTACTGAACTGAGCCAAAACTCACATTTAGAGAACTTTGCATAAAGCTTCTCCTCCCTCAATCTCTGTAATACAATCTTCAAATGCTGAGCGTGTTCCTCCTGGCTAAGAGAGTACACCAGGATGTCATCAATGAATACAACAATGAATAAGTCCAAATAGGGCTGGAATACATTGTTCATCAAATGCATGAACACTACTGGGGCGTTGGTCAGCCCAAAAGACATCACCAAGAACTCATAATGGCCATATCGGGTCCTGAAAGTTGTCTTAAGAATATCTGAATCCCGAACTTCAGCTTCGGGTTCTTACACCGTGTATTGTGATGCCTCGAGGATAGGCATTGGTTGTGTTTTGATGCAGAAGGGTAGGGTGATTGCCTATGTCTCGTGCCAGTTGAAGACCCATGAGAAGAACTATCATGTCCATGATCTTGAGTTAGCATCCATTGTTCACGCCTTAAAGATTTGGCGTCATTATTTGTATGGGGTTCATTATGAGATCTATACTGATCACCGGAGTCTGCAGTATTTGTTAAAGTAGAAGGATCTTAATTTGCGTCTGCGGAGATGGGTGGAGCTTCTTAAGGACTATGATATCCCTATTTTCTACCATCCGGGGAAGGCCAATGTGGTAGTCGATGCTTTGAGTCGTCGGGCAGAGAGTTTGGGCCGCTGGTGCACATGGGGAGTGTGCAGGTGCGGGCAACGCTGGGCTAGGCAAGATGCACAGGTGTGACTTGGAGGTCGCATCGGCAAGCCCGCAGATGCAAAACCTGGGGCGCAGATGCGGAGAAGGGAAATGCTGGGCAGGCTTTGCGGAAGCAGAGGAAATGCGCAGGTACGCCTTCGCAGGTGCGATGGGTTTGCCGAAGATGTGGAGTCTGGGCGCGTAAGTGAGTTGCACAAGTACGTCTCCTTGGACCGCAGGTGCGGTCGCGCGGGTGAGAGAAAATGACCGCAGGTGCGAGGAGCCTGGGCAGAGGGTACATATTGCACACTTCGCGAATTTTGGTGCATTCTTCACCATTTCTATTCGGTTTTTGGAGCTTTTGGGAGAGAATTGAAAAGGGAATCAAGGGGATTTCGTTGAAGTAAGTTACTTGAGCCCTAATACTTATATATATGGCGATTTTACGTTGTTTAATCATTATAATTAGTGAAAATGAGGTGTTAGGGCTTGGAATTTTTGTAGAGTAATTTAAGGATTTGAAGGACCAAACGATATTGGATTTTGATGAATTTGGTATGATTAGACTCGTGAGTGAATAAGCTTTCTAATTTTATAAATTTTTTCGGATTTCGAGACGTAGGCCCGAGGGCGGGTTTGAGCCAATTTTGGATTTTAGTCTAATTTTGTAGTTTTTCTTGTGGAATTCATTCCATTAGCTCGTATTGATGCTATTGTACTGATTGTGAATAGATTCGAATCATTTGGAGGCCGAGTCCAGAGGCAAGAGCATTACGGAGTAGATATTTGACCGGTTTGAGGTAAGTAACGATTGTAAATCTAGTCCTGAGGGTACGAAACCCCGGATTTTGTATCATTCTACTATTTTTAGTGACGCACATGCTAGGTGACGGATGTGTAGGCGTGCACTGTTGGGGATTGTGACTTGGTCCGTCCCGTAGCAATTGTAAAGTTGCATATTTTGTTGAAACTATATGATACTTATATGTTTTAGAAAGAGTTTCTGTAAATTGGGCTGAATTCCATGTTCGGGCCT
>AWOL01S0013793.1:0-20486 GCA_000715115.1 Nicotiana otophora
TTTGATAAATTAGAATTGTTATTGAAATTGAAGGATTTAATTAATAGATTAGAAATTATTTGAGGAATTTAATTAATATATTGAGAATTAATGGAATTGAAGGAATTTAATTACTTCTGCTGGTTCAATAAAATTATTGTTAACTCTGTGAATCACGTTGATATCAATATTTCTATTTCCATGATTATTTAATATTATTGACCCATAGTGAGTGTCATAGTCGGCCATCTCGTCTCTACCTCTTCGAGATTAGGCTTGATACTTACTGGGTACACGTTGTTTTCGTACTCATGTTGCACTTGCTGCACATTTTATTGTGCAGGTACATATATGTCTAGCAGCCTTGTGGGTGCAGAGGTGTGGTTAATAGTTGCGGGGACATAGGTGAACTGCATTCTATATTACGATCTGCAGCCAATAGAGATATTATAATTTTCTATCTAATTTATATTCTGGACATATGCTGTATTTTAAATTTTAATTCCTTAGTAAATGCTCATGCGCTTGTGACATTGAGTTTTGGGATGATTATGGGTTGTACTATATTGGAAATTTTTAAAGATATTATTACTTATATTGTAAACTTTATCTTCTACTATTTAATTGAGGGGAACAACTATGATTTCAAAAATATTAAAATAAGAATTTAATTATTATTTTTTATTGGCTTGTATGGCAGCGATGTCCGGCGCCATCACGACCTTTATAGATTTTGGGCCGTGACACGCCTCGTAGTCCCAAATTATAAATAAATTAACAATATCTCGTTTTCTTATATCGCCGCGGGAGCCTTAACAATTTATTTTAAAGAAAATAATTTTTCCGATAGCATCCCGCGTTTTAGCCATCCTTATCACACCACATGACTTCTAGTAGTTTCCCCTACTAGCCACGCGTATTAAGCCACCTTTATCTCATCGCATGCATTTTAATACCCAGACCTTATACCACCGCATGCATATCAATATCACAATATATTACAATTTGTACCTCAAGTGCCCAAATATTTTAAGTTTGCCAAAATAAATCAACAACAATATTTTTCCACAATAAAGAGCTCACAGCTCATGCCAAAATAATTCAACAATAATATTGTTCCACAATAAAGAGATCACGGCTCCATCACAATGAGTATGAAATCTCACAAAAATATTCGGGAATAAATAACTCAACAAAATAGTATTTCAAAATTTTTGTACGTTGCTTCAATACCAAATTTAAAATATCAAATAATTCATATTAATAATATTTAATTTAAAGAAAATCAACCTTCAATAATGCACAGAATAAAACAAACCAAGTTTCAACTAAACAGGTAAAACAATTAGCATAAAAAGGTAAAGCAAATTTAAAATATAAATATTTAAATCAATGATGAAGAATATAACAAGGTAAAATTATTTAATTAATATGCAACAACGATCTACACAATTTAAAGACATAGTCTTTCATATTTATCCCGTGTACACACTCGTCACCTTGTGTACACAACTTTCAACGCATTTCAATTTATCACTTCAATACCAATCCTAGGGGAATTGTTTCCCACATAAGGTTAGACAAGTCACTTACCTCGACTTGCTCCAATTTAACCAAGTAGTATGCCTTTTCCTCGATTTTCCGACTCCGATCGACTCGTATCTGGTCATAATTCATTCGATACAGTCAACAAAAATTGTAGAATCAATTCCATAAGAAAATACTACATTTTTTAAGAAAATCCAAAATTAACTCAAAAATTGCCCGTGGGGCCCACGTCTTGGAATCCGACGAAAGTTACGAAATATTAACGCATATTCAACCACGAGTCTAACCATACCAAAAGGACTAAATTCCAATAACAATTCGACCCTCAAATCTATCCAAGAGGGTTTTCAAATTTTTCCAACTTAAATCACCAATTAATTGTTAAAAACAGTGGTGGATTCGGGTAATCTAACCAAGATTGAGTTAAGAACACTTACCCCGATGTTTTCTCTGAAAATCTCCCAAAACTCGCCACAATCCGAGCTCCAAATCGTTAAAAATGAAAAATGGGACAAAGTCCCATTTTCAGAACTTAAATATTATGCCCAGGCCTTTCTTCCATGCGATCGCGAAGAACAAATTAAGGTTGCCCAGAATTAACTCTAAGCGATCACGGATATAACCACACGATCGCAAAGCACAGAGTTCCCAGCTATACGCGATCGCCGCCCTCTTCACGCGATCGCATAGAGCAAATGCGTGACCTCCACTTTTGCTTCATTACTCTACGCGAACACAACCTTCTTCACGCATTCGCGAGTCACAAAATATCAAAGCTAAGCGATCGCATCCCACTTCACGTGATCGCGAAGCACGAAACTCAGCAGCCCTCAATTAACCTTACGCGATCACATACCTTCTCACGCGATCGAGCAAAAGGAAACGAGAACCTGCAGAAACCAGAACTTCAACTATCAAGCCAAGTCCAAAAATGATCTGTTAGGCATCCGAAACTCACCCGAGCCCCTCGGGACCTCAACCAAATATACTAACAAGTCCTAATACATCGTACGAACTTAGTAGAGTCTTCAAATCAAATCCAACAACACTAAAAACACAAATGACACATAGATTCAAGCCTAATGAACTTTGAAACTTTCAATTTCTACAAACGACACCGGAACATATCAAATCAAGTCAGATTGACCTCAAATTTTGCATGCAAGTCATAAATGACATAACAAAGCTATGAAAAGTTTTGGAACTCGATTCCGACCCCGATATCAAAAAGTCAACTCCCCAGTCAAACTTCCAAACTTAAATTCCTATTTTAGCCATTTCAAGCTTAATTTAACTACGGACTTCCAAATAAAATTCGGATCACGCTCCTAAGTCCAAAATCACCATATGGAGCCGTTGGAATCATCAAAATTCTATTCGAGGGTCGTTTTCTTAAAATGTTGACCGAAGTCAAACTTAGCATTTTAAGGCCAACTTAAGGAACCAAGTGTTCCGATTTCAACTCGAACACTTCCAAATCCCGACCCAACCATCCAAGAAAGTCATAAATTTATAAAAGCACATATTGGGAGTTTTATTTAGGGGAATGGGGTTCTAAAAATAAAAATGACCGGTTGGGTCATTACATTTTCCACCTCTTAAACAAACGTTCGTCCTCGAACGGGTTTAGAATTATACCTGGAGTGGTGAAAAGATGAGGATAATAGCTACACATATCATATTCTTTGATCTCAGCTTTCAAACCTGCCTATCTAAAATAGCCACTGGTTCCTCAACATAAGACATATCCTTGTCCAACTGAACTGAACTGAAGTCTAACACATGAGACGTATCGCCGTGATATTTCCGAGGCATAAAAACTTGGAATACCGGATGAACTGCAGAGAGACTAGGTGGTATCACACCTCCTTTTTCCCTAGGGGATGGTGCCAAAGGAGTTTTTTCAATTTAAGTGACATTAATCTAAATGGAATTATTTATTAGATTCAGAGTCGCTACTTGAGATAATTTTTGGTGTCCCAAGTCACCAGTTTATTTTAAATCCCAAATCGAGGAAATTTGATTCTGTTTTACGGTCCGAGAACGCAGAAGACCGAGTAAGGAATTTTGTTAACCCGAGAGAAGGTGTGAAGCACTCTCGGATTCCGTGGTTTACCACGGTCGCTTTAATCATACCTGACTTAATTAATTATTTAATTACTCGTTTTAGAACCTGTGTACATTTACCTTTTTACAGCTTTTAATTGCTTGATTATTCGTGATTATGAAATTATCTTGAAACGAATCACGCGTACGTGTATTCGTTTTGTTTGGTGTGTCAAGAATCATGTCACGCGTACGTATACACAATTAATAACACATTATTATTTTTAAGTTTGTTTTGTCAAAGTTGCGCGAACACATACTTTGCCTTTAGTTTGGCAAATCATAACTATGTCACTCGGACGTGTACATAATCACGATAATGAATTGATTAACATGTTCCTAAAGCAAACTAGCGTATTCAGAGTATTTCATTTATTTATGTTTTTAGATCTGAGATATTTATTTGTATTATTACTATTATAATAGTTTTAATTAACGACAACTAAAAATCTAATGATCTTTGATTTTTTTTGTATCTATCACTACGATTGAACTATTTAATATGCTATTATCACTATTATTTGCTAAATATCTAAAAGTAAAAATTAAGCAAAGAATTAAAATGAACTAACTAAATCATCTTAAAATTAAAACACATACTGAATATCTATTATATTAGAATGAAATCCACCACAAACATCTGCTAATTACTACTTCAATCTTTATTAATGCTTATAATTTGCACAAAAATAAAAAGAAAGATCATATGCAAATTTATATGGATTTCTACATTGAAGATAAATCAGTTCTTTTATGATGCAAAATTGACCTTTTATTAAACAATCTTACTAGGGCACAAAATTTAATGTCCTAAGTTTTCAAATATTTTAATTCATCAACATAGAGTCAGACAAATGAAAAGTCTTTAAGAATCAAAGTCTAAAAATATGATACTAAACTTTCATATACCTTAAAACAATCAACTGTACATTAAAGACAAAAGGCGAAGTTGAATCAAAAGAAGACAATATGAACCAAAATATTATCACAAGCTAAACACCTAACTAATATTCAGACATTCAAAAACTAAATAACTGAAACTACAAAAAAATCCTTTAAATGGCTCAAGTTCATATTCAAAGTAGGACATATTAAAATATATAAAACAATGATTAGAAGAAAACCTGTAGAATGAAACTTCTTTAAGAATAATAGTAGGAAACTGATATATGGTTTCAACTCTGTAATCCCAAGCGAAGTGACAACAATGAATTGAGATAAAATCATGGCCAGAGCCGAAATCTCTAAGGAAAATCGGAACCCGAATCTCGAACTTAACCTCTACTTGAACTCCATGTTTTCTGCCTGATAATTGTTATTGAAAAAAGGATGTAGAACATTTTCCTTTTACAAAGAATTTCTGCTTTCTCTCAATATTTGTCACTCGGATATTCTTCAAATCCTTTTTTTTTCCGTCCCCCTTTTTGCTTAGTATCCGTTTTTCTCTTTATAGGGAAGAATATTAGTAATTGTTTTGTTCCTAGAATTTGGAGTAGGGGACGTGGGTTTTTGAAGTGAAGTTGAGGAGTTCAGTTTGTGTGCTAGTGTGGATATGGAGATGTGAGGGAGTAGGGGTGAGACGTGTGTGAAGTGGTGTATGTAGGTAGTGATTAGTTAGATTAGATATACGTTAATCTTTTGGTTTTTGTTTTCTTCTTTTCCTTTTTGTTTTTATTTAAAAGATAAAATATAAAGATAAGAAAAATTAACTACCTAATTTTTGGACTAAAATAATATAGGCAAACTAATTATTTACACTATAATTTAAATGACACCGAAAATATACTAAAGCTAAGCTAACTTATTTATTATGCGGAAGAATACGCCTCAGAACGAGTTGCCCTACTTCAAATTTCTTGGGCCGCACTTTCTTGTTGTAGGCACAGGCCATTCTTTGTTGGTACAACTGCCTGTGGCAAACTACAGCTAATCATTTTTTATCAACCAAAGTCAATTTCTTCAATCGGGTCTTGACCCAATCTTCTTCCTCAAACTCGATTTCAACAATGATCCGAAGAGAGGGAATTTCAACTTCTACTGATATCACGACTTCAGTGCCATAAACCAATCAAGTAAGGGCGGTTTTCGTTTGGACTTGGTTTAGACTTGTTGTCCTAATTCTCTGTTAATGTTTTACAAGCCTTATCTTCGGCACATTCTACTTATTGATTCATTATTTCAAGGTCTAACAGTGTTTTAGGATCTGGGCATGAAGTCCGCAAGCATGTCAATGTTATTAAAATCTGCATTTAATAGAACTAGAAAGAAAGTAAGAAAAGTGACAAGAGTAAGAAAAGAGACATTCATATATAATGAAATATCAATTTCATTTATTTGAATTTATTTATTTAAAAAAAAGAAAAGATAGAAGAGTTTACATTAGAAAGTAAGATAATTGAGTAAAAATATTCGGATTATACCCTGAAATAACCCAAAATACAGAAAAGACAGCAAGACCGGCTACCGAGACTCCCGTCTGATAGGGATCTTTTCAAGTCTGGTGACCTCTTTTAGGTTTTTCTTTTATCATGGCCATGGCTACAATGGCTTTCAGTGTCAGATAAAATTCCTCGTCATCACAAATCATTCCAACGACTGGCCCTTTGTTATGAGTAGGCAAAACATTGGTCGTCACATTAGAGGCCTCTTCTTCCCTAAGAACTATTGCCTTGACCTCAATGAGGTTCTCTACTGCTATTTTGAGAGTCCAACAATGCTCAGTATCGTGTCTCACTTCTCCAGAGTAATATTCACATCTAGCATCAGCTCGCTGCAGCAGACCTAGCATGGTGGCTTTTAGAATAAACTTGAATATGATTCACAAATAAGGGTGAAGTGATTCCTTCTAGGAGTCTCTCTTGGGCGAGGATTGCATTGGAAAAATATTTTATCGGGGACTATATGGAGCTTAGTAGGGACGGGAATTTCTGAGAGGTGGAGCTCAGTTTTGTGGGTAGTTTTGTGGTCGGATGTATGATTGTGCATTCATCACCGTATAGTGTATCGGTGCCACGACATATGCAGTATCATGGTGCGGGTAATAATGTTTGCGGTCTTTTGGGTGGCATATATGTTTGGTTGAATGACCTGCGGCTCCCCTCGAGCTGGAAGCTATCATGGCTCCCTCTTCGCTTTTTGTCATGTTTGTCAAACCCCCTTAATCATTCTGAACAGCCTGTGATGTGGCCTTAAAGGCAACCTGACTTAGTATTCTTCCCGTCTTCAAACCATTTTCGATTATTTTCCCAATTTTAGTAGCCTCAGCGAACGACTTTCCCATGCCCGACATCATATTTTGGAAGTAGTCTGACTCTTGGACCTGCAAGAAAGACCTTGACCATCTCCCCTTCATCAATTGGATGCTTTACCCTAGCGGCCTGCTCTCGCCACTTGATAGCATATTCACGAAAACTTTCTGTGGGTTTTCTTTTCAAATTGGACAATGAATTTCTATCTGGAACAATATCCACATTGTACTAGAACTGGCAGACGAAGTCTTAGGCTAGGTCATCCCAGTCATGCCAATGAGAGATCTCTTGGTCCATGTACCACTCGGAAGCAATTCCTGTCAAACTTTCTCTAACATACGCCATGAGCAATTCTTCTTTGCCTCTCGCTTCTCTCAATTGGTTACAATACCTCTTCAGATAGGCCACAGGAACACCATGCCCATCGTACTTATCAACTTGGGGGTATTGTAAGGGTGAATCGCCAGTTTAAACCACAAACCAACCACCTTTGTTTAACTTTATCTTTTATGACAAACAACAAACGTGCTAGAGTTAGGCATTTTACATATGTTATTAACACATTGTATGTCATGCACCTAATGCCATTTTTTAAAAACAATAAGCTTAGAAGGCTTCATGCTTCATCTTGACTTATTGGTTTATTTTATCTTGACTTTAGCACTCTTTTGTTTGTCAATCATTTTCCTCATTTCATTTTTTTATTCTTTTGTGGTTTTACAAGAATTTTGATCGAACCGTTGAAGGTTGCCTACGTATCATGTTGAACATGAATCAGATCATTACGTAATTCAGGAAGATTAAGAATAAAGTAAATAAACTAACACTTTTTGTTTTTTGATTTTGAAATATTTTGTTTTTCGAAAGAAAGATTTATAAAGAAAAAAGAAAATATTTTTTGATTTCGATTTCTTTGTTTTTTCTTTTTTTGTTTTTTGAGAATTTTTGAAAAGAAAGAAAATATTTTTTTGGATATTGTTTTTTGAATGTTTTGGGAGAAATACTTCTAAAAAAAAGGTAGAAAATATTTTTGAATTTTGATTTGATTTTGTTTTTCAAATGAGAGACTTCTAAAAAGAAAGAAAATATTTTTGATTTTTATTTGGGATTTTCTAAGGAAAGACTTCTTAAAGAGGGAATTAAATGAAAATATTTTTGAATTTTTTTAAAAAGAATATTGGGGCCGGAACCGATGAGGTTTGCCTACGTATCTCACATCCGGTGAGAATCAGACCCGCATAGTTCGGTTAGAAAGCGGGGAATATTTCAAAATCGCAGTCTATTTTTCAACATCTTTTGAGTACAATTTTGACACGACTTGAGTTTTAAACAGAGGGATCTTATGAGAATCGACTAAATTTCACTCTTTTATTTTTCTTCCTCCTAGTTTTTCTTAATTTTCTTTCCCTATTTTAGCAGCCAGTCAACATGCAAACCAAATCAAACATATGTATAAGTAGCACATAAGATGCATCAGGATGGTATTGTAATTTCGAGTACATCTGTCCTAGACGAACCCAACCCCTGTGTTGAGTCCCCAAAATCAAATGCATATGATGCAAGCAAACGTTCCTACTAGGGATCTGGCATGAGGCTATGTTATTCTAGGTTTAAATCACAAGGGGACTATTTTAGACTTGTCTTACCCAAGCGGACAACTCGAGCCGAGGTGGGGGCAATGTACCGGGAGCACGCAAGTCTACCCGGCCTAGTTACTGACCCAACCTCGTTCTAATTGGTATGACTTTAACAGAAAAGTGGGCCACGCGCATGTGTACATCATAAATTCAGAAGACTCATAAGGGAGGTGTAAGAAGATAATTTAATATAGTTCAAATAATATCAATGCGGTAAATAAGCGGTAATTATCACATTAGGCCCACAAACACATTAATAACAACCAATCAATAAAGCGAAGTATAGATCACATTAGAAGCTCGGATTTCTGAACCCTGAACAAGAAGTTCTGGGTTCATTCCCCAGTAGAGTAGCCACAGCTATCATACCTCCTTTTTTCCTGTATTTGTTTATTTCGATTTCTTTGTTTTTTTTTTTGAGAATTTTTGAAAAGAAAGAAAATATTTTTTTTGGATATTCTTTTTTGAATGTTTTGGGAGAAATACTTCTAAAAGAAAGGTAGAAAATATTTTTGGATTTTGATTTGATTTTGTTTTTCAAATGAGAGGCTTCTAAAAAGAAAGAAACTATTTTTGATTTTTATTTGGTATTTTCTAAGGAAAGACTTCTTAAATAGGGAATTAAATGAAAATATTTTTGATTATTTTTAAAAAATAAATTGGGGTCCGAACCGATGAGGTTTGCCTACATATCTCACATCCGGTGAGAATCCGACCCGCGTAGTTCGGTTAGAAAGCGGGAAATATTTCAAAATCTCAGTTTATGTTTCAACATCTTTTGAGTACAATTTTGACACGACTTGATTTTTAAACAGAGGGATTTTATAAGAACAGGCTAAATTTCACTCTTTTATTTTTCTTCCTCCTAGTTTTTCTTAATTTGCTTTCTCTATTTTAGCATCCAATCAACATTCAAACCAGATCAAACATATGCACAAGTAGCACGTAAGATGCATCAGGATGATATTGTAATTTCGAGTACATCTGTCCTAGACGAACCCAACCCCTATGTTGAGTCCCCAAAATCAAATGCATATGATGCAAGCAAACATTCCTACTAGGGATGTGGCATGAGGCTATGTTATTCTAGGTTTAAATCACAAGGGGAGTATTTTAGACTTGGCTTACCCAAGCGGACAGCTCGAGCCGAGGTGGGGGGCAATGAACCGGGAGCACGAAAGTCTACCCGTCCTAGTTACTGACCCAACCTCGTTCTAATTGGTATGACTTTTAACACACAAGTGGGCCATGCGCATGTGTACACCATAAATTCAGAAGACTCAGAAGGGAGGCGTAATAAGACAATTTAATATAGTTCAAATAATATCAAAGCGGTAAATAAGCGGTAATTATCACATTAGGCCCACAAACACATTAATAACAACCAATCAATAAAGCGAAGTATAGATCATATTAGAAGCTCGGATTTCTGAACCCTGAACAAGAAGTTCTGGGTTCATTCCCCAGTAGAGTAGCCACAGCTATCATACCTCCTTTTTTCCTGTATTTTGTTATTTCGATTTCTTTGTTTTTTGTTTTTTGAGAATTTTTGAAAAGAAAGAAAATATTTTTTTTGGATATTTGTTTTTGAATGTTTTGGGAGAAATACTTCTAAAACAAAGGTAGAAAATATTTTTGGATTTTGATTTAATTTTGTTTTTCAAATGAGAGACTTCTACAAAGAAAGAAAATATTTTTGATTTTTATTTGGGATTTGCTAACGAAAGACTTCTTAAAGAAGGAATTAAATGAAAATATTTTTGATTATTTTTAAAAAATAATTTGGGGTCCGAACCTATGAGGTTTGCCTACATATCTCACATCCGGTGAGAATCTGACCCGCGTAGTTCGGTTAGAAAGCGGAAACTATTTCAAAATCTCAGTTTATTTTTCAACATCTTTTGAGTACAATTTTGACACGACTTGATTTTTAAACAGAGGGATTTTATAAGAACCGGCTAAATTTCACTCTTTTATTTTTCTTCCTCCTAGTTTTTCTTAATTTGCTTTCTCTATTTTAGCATCCAATCAACATGCAAACCAGATCAAACATATGCACAAGTAGCACGTAAGATGCATCAGGATGATATTGTAATTTCGAGTACATCTGTCCTAGACGAACCCAACCCCTATGTTGAGTCCCCAAAATCAAATGCAGATGATGCAAGCAAACATTCCTACTAGGGATCTGGCATGAGGTTATGTTATTCTAGGTTTAAATCACAAGGGGAGTATTTTAGACTTTGCTTACCCAAGCGGACAGCTCGAGCCGAGGTGGGGGCAATGTACCGGGAGCACGAAAGTCTACCCCGCCCAGTTACTGATCCAACCTTGTTCTAATTGGTATGACTTCTAACAGAAAAGTGGGCCACGCGCACATATGCATCATAAATTCAGAAGACTCAGAAGGGAGGCGTAAGAAGACAGTTTAATATAGTTCAAATAATATCAAAGCGGTAAATAAGCAGCAATTATCACATTAGTCCCACAAACACAGTAATAACATCCAATCAATAAAGCGAAGAATAGATCACATTAGAAGCTCGAATTTCTAAACCCTGAATAAGAAGTTCTGGGTTCATTCCCCAGTGGAGTCGCCACAGCTGCCACACCACCTTTTTCCCTAGGGGATGGTGCCGAAGGAGTTTTTACAATTTAAGTGACATTAATCGAAATGAGATTATTTATTAGATTCAGAGTCGCCACTTGAGATAATTTCTGGTGTCCCAAGTCACCAGTTTATTTTAAATCCCAAATCGAGGAAATTTGACTCTGTTTTACGGTCCGCGAACACAAAAGACCGGGTAAAAAATTCTGTTAACCCGAGAGAAGGTGTGAAGTACTCTCGGATTCTGTGGTTTTAGCACGGTCGCTTTAATCATACATGGATTAATTAAATTAATTAATTACTCATTTTAGAACCTGTGTACATTTACTTTTTTACCGCTTTTAATTGCTTGATTATGAAATTATCTTGAAACGAATCACGCGTACGTGTATTCGTTTTGTTTGGTGTGTCAAGAATCATGTCACGCGTACGTATACACAATTAATAACACTTTATTATTTTTAAGATTGTTTTGTCAAAGTTGCACAAACACATACTTTGCCTTTAGTTTGGCAAATCATAACTATGTCACTCGGACGTGTACATAATCACGATAATGAATTGATTAACACGTGCCTAAAGCATACTAGCGTATTCAGAGTATTTCATTTATTTATGTTTTTAGATCTGAGATATTTATTTGTATTATTACTATTATAATTTTTTTAATTTACGGCAACTAAAAATGTAATGATCTTTGAATTTTTTTTTAATCTATCACTACGATTGAACTATTTAATATGCTATTATCTCTATTATTTTCTAAATATCTAAAAGTAGAAATTAAGCAAAGAATTAAAATGAACTAACTAAATCATCTTAAAATTAAAACACATACAGAATATCTATTATATTAGAATGAAATCCACCACAAATATCTGCTAATTACTACTTTAACCTTTATTAATGCTTATAATTTGCACAAAAACAAAAAAAAAAGATCATATGCAAAATTACATGGATTTCTACATTGAAGGTAAATCAGTTCTTTTATGATGCAAAATTGACCGTCTTTTATTAAACAATCTTATTAGGGCACAAAATTTAATGTCCTAAGATTTCGGATTTTTTAAATCATCAACATAGAGTCAGACAAATGAAAAGTCTTTAAGAATCAAAGTCTAAAAAAATGACACTAAACTTTCATATACCTTAAAACAGTCAACTGTACATTAAAGACAAAAGGCGAAGTTGAATCAAAAGAAGACAATATGAACCAAAATATTATCACAAGCTAAACACCTAAATAATATTCAAACATTCGAAAACTAAAGAACTGAAACTACAAAAAAAATCCTTTAAATGGCTCAAGTTCATATTCAAAGTAGGACATATTAAAATATATAAAACAATGATTAGAAGAAAACCTGTAGAATGAAACTTCTTTAAGAATAATAGTAGGAAACTGATATATGATTTCAACTCTGTAATCCCAAGCGAAGTGACAACAATGAATGGAGATAAAACCACGGTCATAGCCGAAATCTCTAAGGAAAATCGAAACCCGAATCTCGAACTTAACCTCTACTCGAACTCCATATTTTCTGCCTGATAATGTTTATTGAAAAAAGGATGTAGAACCTTTTCCTTTTATAAAGCATTTCTGCTTTCTCTCAATATTTGTCACTTGGATATTCTTCAAATCCCCTTTTTTCCGTCCCCTTTTTGCTTAGTATCCGTTTTTCTCTTTATAGGGAAGAACATTAGTAGTTTTTTTGTTCCTAGAATTTGGAGTAGGGGACGTGGGTTTTTGAGTGAAGTTGAGGAGTTCAATTTGTGTGCTAGTGTGGATATGGAGATGTGAGGGAGTGGCGGTGAGACGTGTGTGAAGTGGTGTGTGTGTAGGTAGTGATTAGTTAGATTAAATATAAGTTAATCTTTTGGTTTTTTTTTCTTGTTTTCATTTTTGTTTTTCTTTAAAAGATAAAATATAAAGATAAGAAAAATTGACTACCTAATTTTTGGACTAAAATAATATAGGCAAACTAAATATTTACACTATAATTTAAATGACACCCAACTTGCCCTTCTTCCCGAACCTCATCACACCCTTCATAGGCAAAATCCGGAGCAGGACCCGCTCATCAACCATGAATGCAACATCATAAACCTTCCGATCCGCATAACTCTTCTGTCTAGATTGGGCTGTACGAAGTCGATCCTGAATCAATTTAACCTTTTTCAAGGCATCCTGAACCAACTCTGTACTCAATAGCCTAGCCTAGCCCGGTTCGAACCAACCCACTGGAGACCGGCACCATCTACCATACAAGGCCTCATACAAAGCCATCTGAATGCTTGACTGCTAGATGTTGTTATAAGAAAACTCCGAAAGTGATAAGAACTGATCCTAAGAACTCCTAAAATCCATCACACACGCACGAAGCATATCCTCCAATATCTGAATAGTGCGCTCGGATTGCCCGTCTATCTGAGGGTGAAGTATTGTACTCAACTCCACACGAGTACCCAACTCTCGTTGCACAGCCCTCCAAAACCGTGATGTAAACTATGTACCCCGGTCAGAGATGATAGATACCGGTACGCCATGAAGTCTGACAATCTCGCGAATATAGACTTGAGCCAACTGCTCGGAAGAATAGGTAGTCATCACAGGAATGAAATGAGCTGACTTGGTCAGTCTATCCACAATCACCCAAACTGCATCAAATTTCTGCTGAGTCCGTAGAAGTCCAACAACGAAATCCATAGTGATCCGCTCCCATTTTCATTCTGGAATCTCTAACTTCTGAAGAAATCCACCCGGTCAATGATGCTCATATTTCACTTGTTGATAATTTAGACACCGAGCTACATACTCCACTATGTCTTTCTTCATTCGCCTTCACTAATAGTGCTGCCTCAAGTCCTGATACATCTTTCCAGCACCCGGATGGATGGAGTACCGCGAACTGTGAGCCTCTTGGAGAATCCACTCACGCAAACCATCTACATTAGGCACACATAGCCTGTCCTGCATCCGTAATACACTATCATCTCCAATAGTGACTTCTTTGGCATCACCGTGCTGAACTGTGTCCCTAAGGACAAGCATATGGGGGGTTATCATATTGACGCTCTCTAATACGATCATAAAGAGAAGACTGAGAAACTACACAAGCCAAAACTTAGCTCGGCTCGGAGATATCCAACCTGACAAACTAGTTGGTTAAGGCCTGAACATCCAAGGCTAAAGGCCTCTCTGCTACCGGTAAATATGCTAAGCTATCCAAACTCTCCGCCTTACGACTCAAGGCATAAGCCACTATATTAGCCTTCCCGGGATGATAGAGAATGGTGATATCATAATCCTTAAGCAACTCCAACCATCTCCGCTGCTGCAAATTAAGATCCTTCTATTTAAACAGATGTTGTAGACTCTCGTGATTGGTGTAGATCTCACAATGGACACCATACAAATAATGCTGCCAAATCTTCAAGGCATGAATAATAGTTGCTAACTCAAGGTCGTGGATCAGATAATTCTTCTTATGTACCTTTAACTTCCTGGACGCGTAGGCAATCACTCTACCGTCTTGCATCAACATTTCGCCGATACCAATATACGACGCATCACAATACATAGTATAAGACCCTGAACCTGTAGGTAATACCAATACTAGGGTTGTGGTCAAAGCTGTCTTGAGCTTTGGAAGCTCTCCTCACATTCCTCGGTCCACCTGAACGGAGCACCCTTTTGGGTAAATTTGGTCATAAATGCAGCAATAGAAAAGGAACCCTCTATAAATCGGCGATAATACCCTGCCAAACCAAGGAAACTCCGGATCTCCGTAGTTGAGGACGGTCTGGATCAACTTTGCACTGCCTCAATCTTTTTCGGATCTAACTTGATCCCCTCGCACGAAACTATATGACCCAAAATCCCACCGAATAAAAAATCACACTTTGAAAATTTTGCATATAACTTCTTTTCTCTCAAAGTCTGAAGCACAGTTCTTAAGTGCTGCTCATGATCCTCCCGACTCCAGGAATACACCAGAATGTCGTCAATAAATACAATGACGAAGGAGTCAAGATAGGGCTAAAATCCACTGTTCATCAGATGCATAAATGCTGCTAGGTTGTTGGTCAGCCCAAAAGACATCACAAGGAACTCGTAATGACCATACCGAGTCCTGAAAGTAGTCTTCGGGATATCGGGTTCTCGAATATTCAACTGATGATAGCCTGATCGCAAGTCAATTTTAGAGAATACCCTGGGACCCTGAAGTTGATCAAATAGGTCATCAATACGTGGCAATAGATACTTGTTCTTCACTGTAACCTTGTTCAGTTGACGGTAATAAATACACATCCGTATAGAACCATCCTTCTTCTTCACAAATAAGACAAGAGCAAGTGGAATCAACCCTGCCTGAGCTAGAGTGCCAAACATGCTCAAAACACTGGGCAAGGTTCTCCTGAAGCGCAGCAGTAGTAACAGGAATCTCAGGTGCCTGCTCTCCAACTGGAGCTACTGGTGGCTCTACTACAGCAGCTCGAGCAGGTGCTCTGGCTACCCCAAGTGGTCTTCCCCGACCTCTGGCTCGGCCTCTGCCCCGACCCCGGCCTCTTGCGGCTCCAACAGGGGCACGGTTGTCTGATCATCGCATCCAGTTGTGCGTGTCCTCATCATCTGTGAGAGAATAGAACGATAATGGTTTAGAACTTTGAAGTCAACAGTGCGCACGATAAGGAATCAAAGAAGTGAATATTCTCCTAACAGTTCCATAGCCTCCCGAAGATAAATACAGACGTCTTCCTACCGATCCGCAAGACTCTACTAAACCTGCTTGTGACCCATAACACCTATGAACCTAGAGCTCTGATTCCAACTTGTCACGACCCCAAATTCCCTCAGTAGGAGGTCGCGATGGCACCTAATCTCTAAGACTAGGTAAGCCTATTAATGCAGAATAATAATAGATATCTAAAATAAATAAACTACAAATTAAATAATTACAACTCCCAAAACCCAGTAGAAATAAGTCACAACCTTCTAAGAATTTATTCTCTATGTCTCTATACATCAGAGTCTAAAGCAAATAAAGAAAACAACATAGTAAGATAGAAGGGGACTCCAAAGTCTGCGGATGCTGGAAGATATACCTCGAAGTCTCCTCGTACAGCTAGTTTACGGATGCCTGGTCTGATAAGATGTACCTGTATATGCATAAAATGATGTGCAGAAGCGTAATATGAGTATACCATAGTGATACCCAGTAAGTGCCAAGCCTAACCTCGGTAGAGTAGTGATGAGGTCACGTCAGACCCTACTGGAAAATAAATAATGACATGGTAAAATATTTAAGAATATAATAAGATAAAAATGACAATGAAAATGAATCAAGTAGTATGCCACCATTTAATTACTCCAAATAATGGCAAATAATACCTCGTGGAAGCAAAACAGAATTCTTTTCAACTTTAAGAAAATCACAACAATAGTCAAAGGCAACTGCGGCCATAAATTAATATCAACAAGGGCACTCCCGAGGCACCGCCTCGTAGTCCCAAATCATAAATAAATTCACAATATATCATTTTCTTATATCACCGCGGGAGCCTTCACAGTTTATTTTAAAGAAAATATTTTTCCCGAAATAGCATCCCGCATCTTAGCCATCCTTATCATACCGCATGTCTTCTAGTAGTTTTTCCTTCTAGCCACGCGTATCAAGCCACCCTTATCTCACCGCATGCGTTTCAATACCCAGATTTTATACCGTCGCATGCGTATCAATCTCACAATATATCATAATTTGCACCTCAAGTGCCCAAATATTTTAATTTGCCAAAATAAATCAACAACAATATTTTTCCATAATAAAGAGCTCACAGCTCATGCCAAAATAATTCAACAATAATATTTTTTCACAATAAAGAGCTCACGACTCCATCACAATGAGTACGAAATCTCACAAAAATATTCGGGAATAAATAACTCAGCAAAATAGTATTTCAAAATTTTTGTACGTTGCTTCAATACAAAATCTAAATATCAAATAATTCATATTAATAATATTTAATTTAAAGAAAATCAACCTTCACTAATGCGCAGAATAAAAGAAACCAAGTTTCAACTAAATAGGTAAAACAATTAGCAGGAAAAGGTCAAGCAAATTTAAAATATAAACATTTAAATCAATGATGAAAATATAACAAGGTAAAATTATTTAATTAATATGCAACAACGATCTACACAATTTAAAGACATAATTTTTTACATTTATCCCGTGTACACACTCGTCACCTCGTGTACACGACTTTCAATACATTTCAATTTATCACTTCAATACCAATCCTAAGGGAAATTTTCCCCACATAAGGTTAGACAAGTCACTTACCTCGACTTGCTCCAAATTAACAAAGTAGTATGTCTTTTCCTCGTATCTAGTCATAATTAATTCGATACAGTCAACGAAAATTGTAGAATCAATTCCATAAGAAAATACTATATATTTAAATAAAATCTGAAACTAACTCAAACATTACTCGTGGGGCCCACATTTGGGAATCCGACAAAAGTTACAAAATATGAACGCCCGTTCAACCACGAGTCTAACTATACCAAAATGGCTAAATTCCAATAACAATTCGACCCTCAAATCCTCAAATCTATCTAAGAGGGTTTTCAAATATTTCCAACTTAAATCACCAATTAATTGTTAAAAACAATGATAGATTCGGGTAATCTAACCAAGATTGAGTTAAGAACACTTACCCCGATGTTTTCTCTGAAACTCTCCCAAAACTCGCCTCAATCCGAGCTCCAAATCGTTAAAAATGGAAAATGGGACGAAGTCCCATTTTCAGAACTTAAACATTCTGCCCAGGCTTTTCTTCTATGCGATCGCAGACAAAGGCACGCGATCGCGAAGAACAAAATAAGGTTGCCCAGAATTAACTCTATACGATCGTGGATATCCCCACGTGATCGCAAAGCACAGAGTTCCCAGTTCTACGCGATCGCCACCCTCTTCACGCGATCGTATAGAGCAAACGCGTGACCTTCACTTCTGCTCTGTTACTCTACGCGAACGCGACCTTCTTCACGCGTTCGCGAGTCACAAAATATCAAAGCTACACGATCGCATCCTACTTCACGCGATCGCGAAGCACAAAACTCAGCAGCCCTCAATTAACCTTACGCGATCACATACCTTCTCACGTGATCGTGTAGAAGGAAACCAGAACCTGCAGAAACCCGGACTTCAGCTATCAAGCCAAGTCCAAAAATGATCCGCTAGGCATCTGAAACTCACCCGAGTCCCTCGGGACTTCAAACAAATATACCAACAAGTACTAATACATCATACGAACTTAGTCGAGTCTTCAAATCACATCCAACAACACTAAAAACACAAATCACACATAGATTCAAGCCTAATGACCTTTGAAACTTTCAATTTCTACAAACGACGCCGGAACATATCAAATCAAGTCCGATTGACCTCAAATTTTGCATGCAAGTCATAAATGACATAACGGAGCTATGCAAATTTTCGGAACTGGATTCCTACCCCGATAACAAAAAGTCAACTCTCCGGTCAAACTTTAAAACTTAAATTCCTATTTTAGCCATTTCAAGCCTAATTTAACTACAGACTTCCAAATACAATTTCGATCATGCTCCTAAGTCCAAAATCACTATACAGAGATGTTGGAATCATCAATATTCTATTCCGAGGTCGTTTTCTCAAAATATTGACCGAAGCAAAACTTAACATTTTAAGGCCAACTTAAGGAACCAAGTGTTCCGATTTCAACCCGAACACTTCCAAATCCCGAACCAACCATCCTCGCAAGTCATAAATTTATAAAAGAATATACAGGGAATTGTATTTAGGTGAATGAGGTTCTAAAAGTAAAAATGACCGGTTGGGTCATTACATGAAGTTTTTCAACTTCTGGTGTCATCGCACCTGCGGTGGGGTTGGCTGCAGGTGCGGACACGCATGTGCGAGTGGAAGATTGCAGAAGTGAATTTGGGCAGCCCAGGTAGGATTCACAGGTGCGAAAGGATTTACGCAGAAGCGGCCACGCTTTTTCGGTGGGAAGATGTGCAAGAGCGATGTGGTCGCAGGTGCGACACTTTGGTCGCAGGTGCGACACTTTGGTCGCAGGAGTGCATCCGCAGGTGCGGTCCTCCTCTCGCAGAAGCGGACCCAGGGGACTTAAGTCAAGTCTGCACCTGCGATAGAAATTCCATAGGTGCGGCGTCGCAGGTGCGACTAAGAGCCCGCAGGTACGAAATCGCTGGGAAGAAAAGGCTAAGTTCGAGGGTTTTATTCCATTTTTAATTTTGGGACTTTGAGAGCTCGGACTGAGGCGGTAATTCAAGGGGTTTTCAGAGAAATCTATTGGGTAACGAATATTAACTTATTTATGGTTATACTCCATTAATCTATAGTTGATTTCATCACTTAATTAAGGAATTTGGTTGAGAAATTTAGGGAAGAAGTTGGAAAGTTATTCAACTAAATCTTGAGTTTTGATCTGAATTTTGATATCAGATTTGGATAATTTTGGTATGGTTGGACTCGTAGTTGAATGAGCATTCATATTTTGTAACTTTTGTCGAGTTCTGAGATATGGGCCCCACNTGAGAGCTCGGACTGAGGCGGTAATTCAAGGGGTTTTCAGAGAAATCTATTGGGTAACGAATATTAACTTATTTATGGTTATACTCCATTAATCTATAGTTGATTTCATCACTTAATTAAGGAATTTGGTTGAGAAATTTAGGGAAGAAGTTGGAAAGTTATTCAACTAAATCTTGAGTTTTGATCTGAATTTTGATATCAGATTTGGATAATTTTGGTATGGTTGGACTCGTAGTTGAATGAGCATTCATATTTTGTAACTTTTGTCGAGTTCCGAGACATGGGCCCCACGTACGAGTTTTGAGTTAAATTTTGGATTTTTGTTTGAAAATTAATATTTTTATATGGAATTTATTCCTATAACTTGTATTAACTGAATCGAATTAACTATGACTAGATTTGAGCCGATCGGAGTAGAATAATCGAGGAAAAGGTATTCTACTTGAATGATTCAGCCTGATTCGAGGGAAGTGGCTTATCTAACCCTAGTGGGGAAACATTCCCTTAGGATTTGATACTGTTGTAACATTGTGTGATATGTGAGCGTCGTGTACGCGAGGTGATGGGTGCGTACACGGGCCAAATTTGGAAATATTGGTTATTGTTGAGTAGTCTTCTTTTAAATTCTTTAATTGAGTTGCTTTAGTATATGTACTGATCATGTTTAGCCTAGTATCACATGTCTACTTGTAATATGTGCAACATACTTAGTTGAATTACCTGCTTTTCTTTGATTTGATTTAAATCTTTAACT
>AWOL01S0013793.1:20636-42438 GCA_000715115.1 Nicotiana otophora
TCATTATATTATTATATCCTCTGTCATATTTTTCTATTATTTTCAGTAGGGCCTGACCTGACCTCGTCACTACTCTATCGAGGTTAGACTTGGCACTTACTGGGTACCGCTGCGGTGTACTCATGCTACTCTTATGTACATCTTTTTTGTGTAGAACCAGGTACCGCTTACCAGCCCGGATATCAGTGAGCTACCTGTGTGCGGAGACTTCAAGGTACATCTGCCAGCGTCCGCAGACCTCAGAGTCCTCCTCTATCCTTATCATGTTGTTTTCCTTACTTTAGTAGTCTCTAATGTATAGAGATAATTAGTATTTCTCTTAGAAGCTTGTGACTTGTTTCTACCGGGTTTTGGGAGATTTTAGTTCTTTGACTTGCAGTTTCCATTTATTACAGCTATTGAGGTTTGAGTTTGAGACTCTTATTATGTTATTCCGCAATTTGTTAGGTTTACCTAGTCTTAGAGACTAGGTGCCATCACGACATCCTACGGAGGGTGAATTGGGGTTGTGACACTATTTGTTATCAATTGGTTATCTATTTTCTAAATGGATAATGTGGCTCTTATCCATATTTAACCCATTTTTAAAAAGTTCATTATTCAACACATTTTTTAGTAGATAATATAGGTGGTTAACTATTTGTTTTAACCATTTTGCTACCACTAATAACTAGGGGTGTCAATGGATATTTAAAAACCGACTAAACCGACTGAATCGTACCGCACCGAACCGATTTTTAGTTTTTTTTTTAAATAAAATCGTAGATTTTTCTATATATCTACAATTGTACCGATAATTAGGATAAGTTTTTTATTTTATGAAAATAAATCGAAACAATACTGAGCCGTACCGAATAAATTTACATATGAAAAATATATTTATATATTAAGTTTAAAAATAATAAAGTACTAAATTTTTCCTTGGGTATTGGAATTATGAAAATGGTTATAAGCCAACAAGTAATTAAGATCAAAATCCTAATTCTCAAACCTACTATGCTACTTCTATTGAAACTAAATTACTTCCAGCATATTCACTAGCAAGAAACAAAGTATTCTAACGATTATGAATAACAAACTACAATTTATTGAATATGATTCCTTTCGTATGATTTAGATTTATCTTTTCAAATATTTAATCTTTTATATACTTTATTTTTGAGTCCCAACTTGGTTAATATCTTTCTACTTGTGTGATTTATCTTTTCTTTGTCTTTGAGTAGTTTCTTTTNGTTTAAAAATAATAAAGTACTAAATTTTTCCTTGGGTATTGGAATTATGAAAATGGTTATAAGCCAACAAGTAATTAAGATCAAAATCCTAATTCTCAAACCTACTATGCTACTTCTATTGAAACTAAATTACTTCCAGCATATTCACTAGCAAGAAACAAAGTATTCTAACGATTATGAATAACAAACTACAATTTATTGAATATGATTCCTTTCGTATGATTTAGATTTATCTTCTCAAATATTTAATCTTTTATATACTTTATTTTTGAGTCCCAACTTGGTTAATATCTTTCTACTTGTGTGATTTATCTTTTCTTTGTCTTTGAATAGTTTCTTTTACGCAGTGGTAGAGTAGTTGATGGATCTATACTATGGTCATCTTTCATGTTTTCATAATTCATCATCATTTAAACAGTAAAAATATCTAGAGAATTTTGCTAAGTTCTATAAAAGTATGTATGTTATTGCATTCTACTTTTACTAGTGATTTTTACATGACATTTAAAAACATATCGAAAATTAACCGAACCGTACCGATACTGTAGGGAAACCGACATGATTGAGACGATTTCAAAAAGTTTAATTTTAGTTATATATAATAGAATAACCGAAAAATTGATATGGTACAAATTTTATAAAATAACCGACCGAACTGAACCAATGACACTCCTACTAATAGCCACTAAACAATAGTGGTTTCTAAAAATTTCTCAAAATATTTTTAGATGAATCTAGAAGTATATCATTCTTATCCGGAGGCGAAGCAAGAAATCAATGTTCGTGCTCGTGCCCTCATATTTATTATCATCTGAATCTTTTCAATGAAATGCCATAGGTATGATTTTATAAAGCTTGCACCCTTAATTTTTGTTGATTTTGAAACTACATGTTAAACTTTACGAAAATCACATTCAGAAATCATTACTTTTCCAGCAAGCAGTTCTTTAACATCCTTTTTATGATTGGTAACAGAATTCATTTCAAAGATTCTTATATCATTCCCTAAAACGTTTATTCTTTATATGGCGTTATATTTCGCTTTGGTACGTAAAATTATTTTAATAACTCTAGTAAAATCTCATTTAAACTAATTTAATTTCGAAGAATGTTTTGGTTTGAACTTCAGAAGCCAAAATCATTTTTTTATTATTGGTTTTGGGTTTCTAAAAACAGCCAAATATGCCATGTTTAAAGTATTGCTATTATTTTATTGACGTACGTGAATTCAAAATAATTGAATATAGTCTAAAACCATGATGTTGGTGGTTAAATTAGTTCTTTTCAGAAAGAAAACAACAACTATTGCTGGCGATAAATAGTGCTCAATTTTATTGCTTGTAACATAAAAAAGCAGTTCTAAACGGAATAACCGTAAGTGCTTGGCTTTTATAAATTTGAAGGATGAGGTTTATCTTCTATCCTATTGGATAATATTTGGAGATGAGAGGCCCTCCAAAACTGATGGAGATAAGACTTTTATGCCCTTCAATAGTTAAATTATCTCTTTAATGTTAATGCCTAAAAACCTAGAAAAAGTTCATATATTGTTGAGTCCAAGTGAAGATGACATTCTTCAACCCCAGTCCGTAAAGGAAACATATTCGTTCATTTATTATTTGAATGGAAATTAAATTTTCAAAAAGCCTTCCAGCACAGTAGCGAAGGTAGAGTGTCGGGACCAGGTTCCGCCGAACCCAGTAACTTTGATTCGAACCATGTGTTTGTCTTACAAAATCTATTGAACATGTATAAGTGATTAATTTAGAACCCAGTAGCTTTTAACGATTAGAATTCCGAACCCATAAGCTTGAAATCCTTGCTCCGCCCATGTTCCCGCACCTTGGTATCCAACTCAATCTTACCATTAAGAAGCACAATTTGAATCTAGCCACTTCCTTTAGTAACATAGATTAGTTGAACTGATGGACTGTTGTAATCATGTATGGGATCTAATGAAGAAGCATCTTCTAGAATTACAAAATTATATGATTATGTATTTAGTATGACAGAAGTCATGGGAAAATATTTTCTATTAAAAAGGGAAACTAACAATCCCTCATTTATGGGTGAAAATTATTTTCCTTACAACTATATATATAACTTAATTCAACTCCAAAAAAAAAAGTTCCTTGCTTCAACAAATAGTTAGACATTTTTAAAATTTTAGTACTAAAAATTTTCATCTGAATATTTTTCGATTTGCTAATCATTAAAACTCCATATCTTAATTATCCGAACTACTTAGTTTAACGATTATGTAGGCGAATTTGATTTCTTGTTGTGTTATGATCACCAAAAAGTTTTCCTTTGTGACGTGAAGTTAGGTACCTACATATCTGTAAAATAAGACCAAAAGAAAAGATCGTTACATGACAAGAATGAGAATGAATAGCCATAGTAATTTGTATCATTCAAGACTAATGTATAAAATATTTCAGAACAAAAGCGGTTCTCGAAATCAAGTCAATATGTACGTTGAGTTATTGTGAAACATTATTGTTTACCCTCGAAAATGGATAACAATTGAATTTATATGTAATTTTAAGGATATGCGAATTAATTCGATACAAACGATTAGTCGCGTTAGATTAAGCAGATAAATGATGTAATAAATTGCCAAACCAATAATGAGAGTGATCCCGGATTCAATAATGGCTCAGTGAAGTGCATGCCTTCGATCTCTGGCTCACGATAATGGAGGACTGATCAACAGAAATAAGAACAGAGAAAAAATAATAGTATATTATCTTGATATGCGTGTTACAATATATGTCATGAATAACAAGCTTTCCTCCTTATATAGTAGAGGAATTTTATCCTAAGTACATTTCTAAAAAAGGTAAAATCTTCTGTTTCGTTAATTACTGATTTTCTGCTGATATGGGCCGAGATTCATGTCGTGATATCCGGTTAGGCATGGACATCACGGCCCCATGTTAGTCGTGTGCAGCTGTTTGGTAATGCTCTTCGAAGTCTTCATCCTTAAAACCTAGAGAATATAGCCCCGGTATCCCCAAGGGCGGGTGTTTTGCCCGAGCCCCGAAACAAGGGGCTCCTCGTTATGATTACGATGCATTACTATCACGTTCCCGCTCCGTTTGGCTCACCGGGAAGTCAAGTTATACAGTATACTCGGATTTACCCGTATATAGATAGTCCTCTCGTTTCTCAGAGAGTAGGCTTGCCGAAACAATGGGAAACCACAGATGACTCTGGTTCCTTCCTATGTACGTTATGACAGGCAGCCGAAACGTTCCCTCAATCGCGTCATTCTGACTTTGAACACGCGTCAGCCATATGCAAGTCATCTCTCAACGCAAAGCGTCGCGAGATCTCTATAAAAGCCCCCATTCTTCATTCATTTTTCACTGTTTGACCAAGCTTCTACCTTCGATTCTCAAAGTTGTTACTAACCTTCTTCTTACTTTCGTATCTTTACCTCCGTTCTTCAAAACTTCTCAGTAACTTCCAGGTTTTTACCTAGCCTTTACCCAAATTAGCACACTTGACTCTTCACCTTTCAAAACCTTTTCTTGGACCTTTTAAGCATTTCGAGATAACAATGGCGAAAACATTCGAATCTGCCCAACAAGTTGCTTCTTCTTCTTCCCAACCAACGACTGAAATTGAGGAGGTTATTCCCGATATAGTCGCCCTCAAGACGTCCACTACGAGAGCTGCTACTGATAAGCTAGCTCCCGAGCCTCCCTTGAAAATGTTCATCCCCGGGGGTTGTTCAGTTGTCGATGACTTTAAGGTCGAAAAGCCCTCATCGGTGCATAGCCGGGGTGAAGTGGCATCAAGGTATATATGCTCCATTACCGAAGACGTCCTTTTCATGGTCCGAGAGGACTGCAACTGGGTAGGTAAGAACGTAGTAGTCCCCGGGCCTGAGGATGCCATTACTACCCATATGGAGGGGTATCTAAGTATTTACACTTATCCCTTCACACTGGGTCCGGTGGACCTGGTTATCCTAGACTTCTGTAAGAGGTATGAAGTAGGCCTCGGTTAGATCCATACGTAGTTGTGGAGGATCGTGATCCTCCTTCATTATTTCATGAAAAAGATCGAATCCTGTCGATTCACCATCAATCGCCTACTACGCCTATACAGTCCCCGAATCTTCCGAGGGGGACTAATAAAGCTTGCACGCCGGGCCAACAAAGCCCCATTCTCGAGTATTGATGAGGACCGGGATCGGGGCTGGCAGGGACGCATCGTTCGGGTGAAGACCGAAGACTTTATTCCTTCCGAGTTCATGTCATTCCCCTAGAAGTGGAATGCATCTTGTAAGTACAACTTTCTTTTAAACTTTAATTTTATGTTTATCACCTTTTTCCTTACTAGTACTGGTGGTGGTGCAACCGTTGCTTGAGTCTCGAACTCCATCCCTCGATTCAAGGAGTGGATCGAGGGTATTTGTTCGCAGATGCCTTATTCCGAGTGCACATGGCGCGAACTCTCGAAGGGCCGATGGGAAGCCCGTTCTCATGGTAAGATCTTCCTCCTGAATAAGTAATATTAGGCTCCCTGTTTTGCATCATATTCTTATTTCCTCTATTTTGTTTTTGTAAGTTTGCCTAAGGCCACTGAACTTAGGCCTTTAGAAGGAAACGAGGACATGCCCTCTGTCGCGCCCCTTTTTCTCGCAAAAGCGGGCCTCGAGGTGTGATAATTATTTTAAATAGAAGATAAAATGTTAAGGAGAAGAGTCGCCACCTAACGGTCTTTAAGGTGTGTTAGGGCACCTATTTTGCAGATAACTCTGTTTCACTAGTCAACGCCACCAAAGATCGGGTAAGGGCTCAAATTACCTCAAAGAGAAGGTGTTAGGCACTCTTCGAGGTCCACAATTGTAGGTCCCAGCCGAACTTAAGACTATGTGAATTATAATTAGGTGAGATGATTAAATAAAAAAAGACAATAAAAGGTCAAAGAGTTTCGTTATAACACAATGAGAATTGGTACAAATCTTAAGGACTACAAGGATACAACTATAACGGTCTATATTAGATGACTAAGTGTATAAAGAAAATGTGGGTCCTAAGTTTTTTAGCCTAAAGGATTACCCCGTGCAACATAAATAATACTTCACAAATGATTTTAGATAGGAGTTGCTCGTATTATTCAGTGGGCACAGACTATCATCTCCTGCTACCCGATTACTATGTTGAAGTTGTTTACTTAGAGTGTTCTAATTCAATACTAGGTCGCGTCCTATGCGTGCACTACCCGTCCCATGCCTATGGTCCATGAGGCTTTGGACCTCTATTTGGGTGGTTCTAGACTTACTTAGGCTACTCAAAATAATAAAACTAGGAGACATTCAAAACAAATAGGACTTCATGTAGAGATAATTAAAGGCCCAAGTTAGCCTCCACACATAACAACAAATACACGTGGGCAGATTCCATATTATGTATAGGCAGTTTCAGGTTCGAAGTGTCATTTTAAACCTATAGACAAGGTTTCTAAATGACCGCACTGTTTAAGAAAGTCTCATGGCAGTGCCTCTATTCAGATTATCGTGATTATAAAATCTATAGACATGATCTCTAAGTGATTTGTGCAAGGTGGGAGTGGTAGCCATTGAAAAACTCAGAATTAGTCTCGGTTGATCCTATTGGCATGCTTTATAAGCGAGTAGTAGTGTTTATAGCTGGGTTCTAATAGTTGGAAGAGTTATCGCTTATTCCTATAGGTATGTTATCTAGGTGAGCAGAGTAATAAGATAACAGAAACAGTCGATTAATTAATCAATTAAAGTCCTATAGACATAGTATCTAGATGAGGATTAGCAGATCATAAATTAATATAATCATATAGGCATGTTATCTAGTAAGTACATTGCAGTTGCACAAATTGAATGAATAGTTATTGACAATTGATTCCTATAGGCATGCTATCTAATAACGCATAGCAGTAGACAAGTAAAGTACTTAACTCATGCTTCTGATAGTAAAACATGTTGAGTGAGTGTGTGATTCCATATAGGCATGGTTTCTACTAGTGTACAATTCATAAATATAGCATGTTGGATAGAATAACAAGTAGATCACATAGACCATATAGGCACGTTTTCTACCCTTTTATACATATATTAGAATATACCCATTTCCCCAATTTAACTAATAACCCAATTGTTTGTTTACAACTTATTACAAACCCAAGAAGGAATGGAAATAAACTTCAGAATAACAATATCTAAATAATTACATGCCCCACACGTAGAGCAGGCCCAAAGGAGATAACCCAGGACTGCCTGGGCCTTGTCACGACCCAAAACCTAACCCGTCGTGATGATGCCTATCTCAATACTTGGCAAGCCGACAATCTCAATAAATCACGTATTCTTTTAAATTTGAAAAAGGGATGATTAAATTTAGCAAAAGAAATCTCACAAGTACAAATATAAATACTCCAAAAACATGGTTCCACTAAGTACACGAGCATCTAATATGAATACAAGTCTAAAACTAAATACGGTCTATAATAGTCTAAGACCAAAAATATGGTAAACAAGGAGATAGGGAAGGAGAGACAAGGTCTGCGAAACACGGCAACTACCTCTGAATCTCTGGAAGATCAAATGTATGAGAGAATCAACACCCGCTATGTCCAGAAGCACCTGGATCTGCACACGAAGTGCACGGTGTAGTATGAGTAAAACCAACTTAGCAAGTAACAATAATTACTAAGGAACTGAAGATAGTAATGAGCTATATAGTTATAGTTTAATTTCAGTAATTCCAGCAAAGAATAGACATGCTTTCAAATCCAGCAGTTTAAGTCAAATCATTTTTTATACAGTCTATGTTCATGTAATCCAGATATAAAATCTTTTAGAGAATTTTACAACAATGACAGATAGCAACTAAATGCAACAACAAAGGAAAAACAAGTACAACCTCTCAGGGCAACAGTCACTCAACTCGTCACACCAGCTCAACCACTCGGCTCTCAGCCCTCAGCACTCACACTAAATGGGTACCCGCGCTCACTGGGGGTGTTCAGACTCCGGAGGTCTCCTACAGCCCAAGCGCTATAATCTGCATGGACAAGTCACGTGCTGCACGGACAACTCACGTGCCATAGTATAAATATCTGGATCCGCACGGACAACTCACGTGCTATAGTATAATATAAGGATCCGCATAGATAACTCAGTGCTGCACGGACAACTCACGTGCTATAGTATCAATATCTCACAATCAGATCCTCGGCCTCGCTTAGTCATAAATCTTTCCAGTCTCTCGGGCTCTCAACAATCATGAAATCAGCCCAAACAACAATGATATGATGCATCAATAATGAACAATAGTGACTGGGATAAAATAATCGAGTAACCTGTGACTGAGTTCAAAACAACAATTAAGCAGATAGTTTAACATGTACATGACCTCTGTGGGTCCTAACAGTACCAACATATAGCCTAAACATGGTTTCTAACATGACTTATAGTCAAATTTCCACAACACATAGAGAGCATATAGCTAACAACAAGTTATTCAACTTTACAATTTCATGGGTTGGACCAAGTCACAATCCCCTCGGTGCACGCCCACACGCCCGTCACCTAGCATGTGCATCACCTCCAAAGTAATCACATGATACAAAAATCCGGGGTTTCATACCCTCGGAACCAGATTTAAAACTATTACTTACCTCAAAAATGTAGAACTCCTAATCCGGAATGCGCTTTCCTCTCGAACCGGCCTTCAAATGCCCCGAATCTAGTCACAAACAGTACGAGATAATCCATATTGGCTAAAAGGATCAATTCCATAAGAAACTACTCACATCTAGCCCAAAATCCGAAATCGGCTCAAACCCGGCCCCCGGGACCACATCTCGAAATTCGACAAAAATCACAAAACCGTAAATCCCATTTACTCACGAGTCTAGCCATACCAAATTCATCAAAATCCGATATCATTTGCCCCTCCAAATCCCCAAAATCCACTCTCAAATTCTCAAGCCCTAATCTCCCAATTTCACCACAACCCACACAATCTTGGTGGGAAAATCAATGGGGAAACAAGATTTATGATCAAAATCAAGCACAAGAAACTTACCTCAGAATTCCCCTCGAACATCCTCTTCAAACTTTCCTAATCCCGAGTGCAAAATGTTACAAATGGTGCAAAACCTCGAAGTCTCGTTTTTATTGGTTCTGCCAAGATTTTTCGCACTTGCGGCTGTATTTCCGCATTTGCGGAGCCACATCTGCGGACCAAGCTCCACTTCTGCGGAGAATCACTTAAATGCATTCCCCGCTCCTGCGACCAAGGAACCGCATCTACGAACATCGCAGGTGCAGAATTATTCATCGCGCCTGCGGACACAACACGCACCTGCGCTCGATTCCACGCTTCTGCGGCCATCGCAAGTGAGGCAAATCCTTCGCACTTGCGCACTCTGCCCAACCTTCCCTCTTTTGCTTCTGCGGGCTCGCACCTGCGGTTCCCATTCCGCAAGTGCGGAAATACCAGTAGAAGCAGCTTCAGCTGCTTCTTTCCAACTTCAAACAATCCGTTAACCACCAGGAATCGCCCCGAGGCCCTCGAGACCTCAACCAAACATACCAACAAGTCATATATTAGCATACGAACTTAGTCAAGCCTTCGACTCACTCAAAACAATATCAAACACCAAATTACCCTCAGATTCAAGCCTAAGAACTTCTAAACTTCCAAATTCCGCAAACGATGCCGAAACCTACCAAACAATGTCCGAATGACCACAAATGTTGCACACAAGTCACATTTCACATTACGGAATTATGCCAACTTCCAGAATCAAATTCTGACCCTGATATAAAAAAGTCAATCCCCGTGTCAATCTTTCCAAAATTCAACTTTCGCCATTTCAAGCCTAATTCCACTACGGACCTCCAAATAATTTTATCGACATGCTCCTAAGTCCAAAATCACCATACGTAGCTATTGGAATCATCAGAATTTGAATCTGAGGTCGTTTACACATAGATCAACATCCAGTCAACTCTTCTAACGTAAAATTTTCGATTATGAGACTAAGTGTCTCATTTCACTCTGAATTCCTTCCAGACCCGAACCAACTAACCTGGTAAGTCTTAAAACGACTAAAAAGCATAAATTGAGCAGTAAATGGGGGAACAGAGTTGTAATACTCAAAATAGCCGGCCAGGTCGTTACATTCTCCCTCACTTAAACATACGTTCGTCCTTGAACGTGCCAAGAGTTGTTCCAAGCCATCAAATCACTATTCCCTCTTACCAGGCACATACCCGAGGGTGATCTCACGTCACCCTATTCTATATACGCCTGACCACACAACCTAATTGAAAGTCATTAATTTAACCTTGCCCAAAAACCTTGGAGCCAAATTTCTAACATCCAGAATTCTTTTCAAGACCCGAATCTCACATCTACACATTGTATAAGCCTGAACAATTTGTATCCAACCATAACCATAATCCCAGATATAATCGCATAACATACTACACAACTCGCATACTCGTAATACCATTTCTGATCACAGTAACTACTAAAAACCAACCAAGTACTAGTATAAAACCTCATATTAAGCCAAACCTTGTTCCAAAAACCTTCGTATACTACTGATAATAAAAGAAACATGCAGAAATCTCATGACCCCTTATCAGAGCAACAAGTCATGGAGCACTCTCGCCCAAACCAGAACCATAATCACTTTCTAAGCCGACTTTTAATATTATCCTCCCGAATATACCATAATCAAACCTGATAGTATCCATTCTAGGTCCAATGACCTTATATTATTAAACACAACTATCCCATAGACACTCCACATCAATATAACTCAAGACACAACTTTGCAATCTGTGTACCTAAATATGGGAGATGTCTCAAGGAAGAGAACCATATTGCAAGTTCAACAAGCACCACTACAACCACAATATTACAACCAACTCCTCAAATTTCGTGAAGAGGATAACTGTAGGAGCATATGCACAATTGTAGAGGAAGGAAATTAATGAATCAGATAAATTATCATAGAAATAAAATTCTCACACACGGCATAGAAAACTCACATGCCAATAATATGAATCGCCTGGAATGGTCACAGGCCTCCAGTCCCATCATATCATACATGAGAAATTAAACAAGCACACTTGTATATGATAATGAAATACGATTCTCATGCTCCTGGACTGGTATAAATAGTATGCCATAATGTAAGAATGTGCAAAGTCTTCTATCACACTTCAAATCGGCAATTGTTTTTAACGCAAAATTAGTAACTACCCCATTTATTTACGGAATCATCTTCTTTGTAACCTCAAGTATAGCCCAGATATTTTTCAACAAAGGTACGAATACGGGAAACATTATAACTTTACGCTTAACAATCAACTCTAGGCATATCATAGCCTAAGCATTCTTTCGAGTATGAATACCCGCCCTGATGCCCGCACATTGGCTCAAACCTCACATATATGCACACTTATAGCGCGTAGCTATCACAAATAATTAACGCAACTAGTGCCTCTATTGAGTTCAAATAAAATACTCACCTCAAATAGGCCGCAACCTGAAACAATATAATTCTGAGAACTCCCAGTCTCCAAATTCATCAAACACATGAATCACCGTAATTGATCCCAACTCCAGCACTAGAATGACTAACACATCTTCCATTCACGATTTTCCCATAAGGAATACTTTCATAATTCTTCCGTGCCACATAGAAATAATTTGAATATCAGCAGTCTATCAACCAGGTGAGTACTGCAATACCAATGAACATCCGTAAGTCAAAACACAATGCGCTTTTTGAAATGCGCACCCTTCTCAGGGATTACCGAGCAGTTATAACAGTCATCTAATTATCTGAAATTGACCATTCTATCCAAAATTCGTGATCTTCCTTTCAAGAATGAACTGTCACCTTGTACATGTAAATCTTAATCCCACGCCACACATCACATCTATCATGCCATCATGTGACAAGTACGAGAATCTCACTATCAACTTTGGGTAATCAACAAATTACATACCTGGTCATTCAATAACCTTTGTCTTGCTTCCTTCCAGGAGGAATTCATAATACACAACACGTTCTCTACACCGGTAGGATATTTCCGGTTCAACCCATGGTAGAAATCATTAAGAACACTTTGAAATCCATTTGCACATAATCAATCTATTAGAACTAAATCTCTCTAACTCGANGGTAACCAACAAATTACATACCGGGTCATTCAGTAACCTTCATCTTGCTTCCTTCCACGAGGAATTCATAATACACAACACATTCTCTACATCGATAGAATATATCCGGTTCAATCCATGGTAAAAATCATTAAGAACACTTTGAAATCCATTTGCACATAACCAAGCTATCAGAACTGAATCCCTCTAACTCGACCAAGCCACGCAAATCCCTAAATCCAAGAATATTGCCACCAAAATTTATGTAAAGTCTCACAACATCATAATTACCCCATAAATACCACAACCGTAATACTCACTCTAAAAATACCATATGTGAATTTGAAATTGTTCCTCATTCCTTTCTTATACTGAAATGTAGAATCCACAGCCATACAAAATTACCGCAAGTCCCGACACTTTCAAATGCAAATCTCAGATTTTATCTATACACAAGTCCAGAAACATTCTCAATTGCTATATATAATTCTCAAACCCATTAGAATTTTTTCGGGAATCACCCACTTTGCTCAAATCCAAATTGCACAGTCCTAACGGGTCGAAGGGCCCAAGCCCCATTAGCACACAACCCCCAAAGAAGTAACCCCGCCCTAACACCACCAATCAAATTCATACTGCGTGCGCACTACGTTCTTCAAAATACCAATTTAATCATTCCATGATTTCTGTATTTCTATAAAGTGCCATATAACCCGTATTCAGGAATTTTCTTACTCGAGTCATCCTCGATTTCCATCTCTGCAAGTCATAACATCACACCACCGCTAACTGCTCACAGGAGATAACCCACCTGTGGAATTGCCTACCGACAGCTTCCAAAGATGCTGCACTGGGTGCAACAACCACATAATCAGTAAATTCTCCTGAGTTCATGCTCGCCCACCATTTGTATAAGTCTGCACTTTCCCTATTGACATCAAATGAAAGTTTAACAATACCTTCCGAACTCAAGTCATATTGTGCCTGAAACGATAATCAGAACTTCATATCCCTCTTTATTTCAAACAAACTCCTTTTTGCCCTTTTCAATCTTTCTCCATACAGTAACCATCACTCCAAATAAAGTCTGTAGGCCAAATCACATTGTATCATGATTCCAAACCATTCTACATTTTCTCAAGACACGCGACTACCCTACCACAGAATCCATAAGCTAATCTGCCACTCTTACTTCGGTTAAACCATCTCTTTTAAGCAACTTCTCAACCTCTACTTCTCCTACTTGACCTGCTAGTACTTCAGCCACCGCGGAATACTTCTCGTCATGTCTTTCCTCACACTTTGTTGCCCAACTGTTGCATCAAATCAAAATGCATCTCTGTCGCACCTGAACCAATAAAATGTTACTGACTCTAAGCCTCTTCATCAACATTAAAAATACCCATTCGCAACCACAATTGCTACAAAATCATTTACTCTTCTTGAGTCCAAACTTATTGACAAGACATGAGAATTTAATGTATCCCAAAATTTAACAACATGAAAGATCCTTCAAAACATTCACACTCGATATCGTACGTCGCATCAAAACGAAAATCAAGCACTCAATGGCCTTCCTTTACATTTCAAGGAAACACTTCTTGCCACAAATAAATTATCTTAACACATCCCGCAGTTACATCATACTCCTCACAAAGCCATTCCACCGTTCATAGCGCCACAAATTACACTCGTAGGGACATTACCGGACATATGAGTCCCAATGTACAGGTTACAACTGAAGCTACCGAGCCTAAGCTGCGGTCTAAACCTAGCCTCAAGTCCTCCACACTGGCCCATCACCAAAACACGGAATACACATCCCAAACATCGTTCATGGAAACACAAGCCGGCGATGCACATCTGATACCGAGCGCTCATGTGCACATAAGAATGCATGGAAGGAATTCAAAGAGTTATGTTTCAAGCTGAATCAATTCCGCACGATAGAATACAAGAAAGTGAAATTTTCCTAAGGGTTCAGCATTCTCTCAAAGATAAGTACAGACGTCTCCATAATGATCCGCAAGACTCCACTAAACCTGCTCATGACTCGTGAGACCTATTTAACCTAGAGCTCTGATACCAACTTGTTAAGACCCAAAACCTAATCCGTCGTGATGGTACCTATCTCAATACTAGGCAAGCCGACAAGCTCAATAAACCACGTATTCTTTAAATTTGAAAAGGGGATGATTAAATTTAGCGGAAGAAAACTCACAAGTACAAATATAAATACTCCCAAACCCTGGTGTCACTGAGTACATGAGCATCTAATATGAATACAAGTCTAACAACAAAATACGGTCTATAATAGTCTAAGACCAAAAATACGGTAAACACAGAGATAGGAAAGGAGAGACAAGGTCTGCGAAACACGGTAGCTACCTCTGAATCTACAGAAGATCAATTGTATGAGAGAATCAACACCCGCTATGTCAAGAAGCACCTGGATCTGCACACGAAGTGCAGGGTGTAGTATGAGTACAACCAACTCAGCAGGTAACAATAATAACTAAGTAACTGAAGATAGTGACGACCTACACAGTTATAGTTCACTTTCAGTAATTCCAGCAAAGAATAGACATGGTTTCAAATCCAGCAGTTTAAGTCAAATCAATTGTTATACAGTTGATGTTCATAATCCGGATATAAAAGCTTTTAGAGAATTTCACAACAATGACAGATAGAAACTAAATGCAACAACAAAAGAAAAGCAAGTACAACCTCCCAGGGCAACAATCACTCAACTCGTCACAACAGCTCAACCACTCAGCTCTTAGCACTCACACTCAATGGGTACCCGCGCTCAATGGGGGTGTTCAGACACCGGAGGGTCTCCTACAGCCCAAGCGCTATAATCTGCACGGACAACTCACGTGCTACACGGACAACTCACATGCTATAGTATCAATATCTCACAATCAGGCCCTCGGCCTCGCTCAGTCATAAATCTCTCTAGTCTCTTGGGCTCTTAACAATCATGAAATCAACCCAAACAACAAGGATATGATGCATCAACAATGAACAATAGTGACTGGGATACAATAATCAAGTAAACTGTGACTGAGTTCAAAACAACAATTAAGCAGATAGTTTAACATGTACACAACCTCTGAGGGTCCCAACAGTACCAACATATAGCCTAAACATGGTTTCTAACATGACTTATAGTCAAATTTCCATAACACATAGAGAGCATATAGCTAACAACAAGTTATTCAACTTTACAGTTTCACGGGACGGACCAAGTCACAATCCCCTCGGTGCACGCCCACATGCCCGTCACCAAGCATGTGTGTGACCAACAAAGTAATCACATGATACAAAACAATCTGGGGTTTCATACCTTCAGGACCAGATTTAAACCTGTTACTTGCCACAACAGCATAGAAATCCTAATCCGAAATGCTCTTTCCTCTCGAACCGGCCTCCAAATGCCCCGAATCTAGTCACACACAGTACGAGATAATTAATATTGGCTAAAAGGATCAATTCCACAAGCAACTACTGAAATCTAGCCGAAAATCCGAAATCGGCTCAAATTTGGCCACCAGGCCCACGTCTCAAAATCCGACAAAAATCAAACAACACGAAATACCATTCACTCACGAGTCTAGCCATACCAAATTTATCACAATCCGACATTATTTGTCCCTCCATATCCCCAAAATCCACTCTAAAATTCTCAAGCCCTAATCTCCCAATTTCACCTAAACCCACACAATCTAGGTGGGAAAATCAATGTGGAAACAAGATTTATGATCAAAATCAAGCGCATGAAGCTTACCTCAGAATTCTCCTCGAACATCCTCTTCGCAATCTCCTAATCCCGAGTCAAAAATGTTAAAAATGGTAAAGAACCTCGAAGTCCCATTTTTATTTGTTCTGCCCAGAGTTTTCGCACTTGCGACTGCATTTCGGCATCTGCGGACCAAGCTCCGCTTCAGTGGAGAATTACTTAAATTCAGTCCCCGCTCCTACGACCAAGGAACCGCATCTGCAATCATCGCAGGTGTGGAATTATCATCGCGCCTGCGGACACAACACGCACCTGCACTCGATTCCACGCTTCTGTGGGCATCGTAGGTGTGGCAAATCCTTCGCACCTGCGCACTCTTCCCAACCTTCTCTCTTTCGCCTCTGCGCCCAAATACCCGCTTCTGCGGGCTCGCACCTGCGGTTCCCATTGCGCAGGTGCGGAAATACCAGTAGCAGCAGCTTCAGCTGCATTTTTCCAACTTCAAACAATTCGTTAACCACCCGAAATTACCCTGAGGCCCTCGTGACCTCAACAAAACATACCAACAAGTTATATATCAACATAAGAATTTACTCGAGCCTTCAAATCATTCAAAATAACATCAAACACCAAATTACCCTCGGATTCAAGCCTAAGAACTTCTAAACTTCCAAATTCCGTAAACGACGCCAAAACCTACCAAACCACGTCCGAATGACCTCAAATATTGCACAAAAGTCACATTTCACATTATAGAACTATTCCACATTCCAGAATATGATTCCGACCCCGATATCAAAATTTCCAAAATTCAACTTTCGCCATTTCAAGCCTAATTCCACTAGGGACCTCCAAATAATTTTCTGGACACGCTCCTAAGTCCAAAATCACCATACAGAGCTACTGAAATCATCAAAATTCGAATCCGAGGTCGTTTACACATAGATCAACATCCAGACAACTCTTCTAACTTACAATATTCAATTATGAGACTAAGTGTCTCATTTCACTCTGAATTCCCTTCGGACCCGAACCAACTAACCCGGTTAGTCTTAAAATGAATGAAAAGCATAAATTGAGAAGTAAATGGGGGAACTAGATTGTAATACTCAAAACGACCGTCCGGGTCATTACAGGCCTTCAATAGGCTTATTCTTCGCGCCAGCAGCAATCTCAGGCCCAAAATTGACTCGAATATTGGAGTATACCAATTACAAACTTATACATACACCCATACCAAGCAGATGTAGAGAATTCACGCATTCAATAAGGCTAGATGAACAACTAAATACAACCACTACTTACTGAATTGATTAAGAAGAATTCTATGTCCACACACTCAGCTCTTATAGCTATTAATAGTTATAAACCAAAGGCACACAGATAAGACAATATTGAATGGAAAGCACATGAGACATATATTAGGCAAGTCTGTATTCGCAAAATGTTTGAAGCGACAATGTTTAGCACTATGAACTAGCAGGCCATTCCTCATAAAGTGTCTAAATAAAACATGATTCGGAACCAACCTAAAGAACTTCTAAGGTCAATACAGTATAATCATAGGTAGGAGGCAAGTAGAGCACAAGTTTTACGTGAAGGTTCTAACATGCCAATTCTAATAAGAATAAGGTCACAAACAACATATCAACATACTGATGGTACAACTTGGCCAACATAATGAAACATAACATGATGAGAATAGATCATAGTACAAAGGCTCCACAGAAACTTATGGCATGTGAAAGGACATATCAGTTATACATTAACATGTCAGTTGACCATGCATAAGAGAGGAAATGGGATATTTATCCTACAGTTTTAGATAATGCTAAAGATCAGAATTACAAATAGCAAGGAAACATCTTTAGTCTAGATCTTAAGGCAGTATTGTAACATGGGATCTATATAGTTGTGCCCAGTTTGCAAAGAACAGTTGGTTAAACACAAGACTCGGCTCAAAGGAATTCATTCAAAGAAAAGAGATGGTTTCATAAGAGTTTCATTGTAAGACCCAAAGTAAGGCATGAAGAGCATTCTATAACAAATAATAAATAGTCATGATAATCAGATTAAAATAGCACACATATAATAGGCATGCATTGAAACTGAAAGCTCAAACACGTTCAGATGCTAGGAAAAACACAGAGGTACAGAACTGATTCCAGAGGAAAATAAGAAAACCAACATAGAAGTGCAGGATATAGCGAAGGACACATATTGGTCCAACACAAACTAAGAACAAGCTGGAATCCATCACATGTGCTGAAAATGCATTCAACTATCAAAGAATATAGCATTACAGGAGAGTATAGAACGATATCATAGCATTATAGTATCAGGGATTCATAACTAGCAAAGGAACTAGATCATGCTCACAGAATTTAAATGTCCTTAACACCTAGAACACATATAGATATATAGAAGAACAAAATAGTTAACATTGTAAGAGTTAAAGGCACTAACCAGTAACGAAATAAAACGAGCAAAAGAAAAAGAATTTAGAATACTAGTAGCAAGAACCCCAGATCTCCGATGCTTCATAGTTCACAAGAGCCTCGTAAGGGCCCCGAGTAGTGCTTGCACCGGAGGAGGTTGATAATATTATGGCCTTGGCTTTCAGCCGGCCAAAGATCCAAGTTTTTCAGAGAAGATAAACGGGTGAGGGAAATATATCGAGTGCAATAGAGGTGATCTTAATTCCCTAGAGGGGAATTGGGGAGGGGGTTTATATAGTGGCAGAAATTGAAAGAACAAACATGGAAAATAATCAATTAAGTGCAAAAAAGGAAAGAAAATATCACATGCAAATCAAAATCAGTAAAGGATATGGAGAGTCTCAAACTCTAATTAGGGTTCAATCGTCTAAAAATCAATCCAAGAGTACAAATCGCTCTTCGTTGAGTGTATATAGACTGAATAACGCCCAAAATCAAAGATTCGAGCCATTCTAGTCTAGTCTTGGAAGTGATACTTGTCAAATTTAGGCAAGTACCTGAGTAACATCATAAACGAACGACGAATGATGAGAGAAGATTAATAAGGTAAGTGTATCATATACATATTCCATCTCTAGGTTGGAATTAGAGAGGAAATATGCAGCGGCGGCAAGGGTTTCTCAGAGAAGAGAGTGTAGAGAGAATTAGGGGCGGTGGAGATGGGAAATGGGGTTAGGGTTTCTGGGTTGGGTTAATTAAAAAGGGGGAATAAACGAGGTCTCTTGATCTTGAGAGATCAACGGCCAGGATAAAAAATTAAACGGGAAGGGTCATGGAGATGGGTCGCACCGGGTTTTAGTAAAGGGTCGTTTTGGTTGGGTTGGGGGTTGTTGGGCTAAGGATTTGGGCCAAATTTATTCCGAAATTGGCTTAAAAATTAGGCTATAATTTAAATACACAAAATTTATAAAACAATAAAATATAGAAAATGATTAATAAATGATAAAAATGTTATTTATGCAGTAAAATAATTTAAAATAATAGCTTAATATTATAAAATATAAGGAATGATATTTTAGCACAAATAATATAATAAAATGCAATTATACATGAATATAGGCCATTATTGCAAAATTATGTAAATAGCTTAAGAAAACATAAATATGCTTACATAAAATAAAATAAAATATTTTGAAATATATATGTTGATGCAAATAATAACTTTAGATAATTAAACCATTACAGAATAATTTAAGGGATAATTAATAAATAATCAAGTAATTTAAATGCCAAGAAATCAATTTTGAAGCTCTAAAGATGTGGAAAATTATTGAAAATACTTGTATAATTATTATAAATTAGGTAATGATGTAATAATGACATTTTGAAAGTATATATACTATTTTACAAATATGAGGGCAAAATTGGGTATCAACCCCTCTTTACCCGGGAATGATAAAAGAGTTGTCGGGTAAAGAAAATGATGACCAATTTTGGCCGAATTGAGCAGGCGTGATGTGTTTTGAAAAATGGGGTTGAACCCTGGTTCTTGAGTTGCCTACGTGTCCCTGGTGTTAAGGGAATCAGGCCGTTTGTAGTTCTGGATCCAACAATGAACGAAACTGATGGAGTTGTTGTAAGAGTGATCGTATGTTTTGAAGAGATTTCTTTGGGTAGGATATTATCGCAAATAACAGATGATTTTAGGTGGAGTCATGAATGCGAATTTGAAACGTTATGGATGTATCATAAGGCAGATATCTGAACGGCCATAGAGTAAAAGGTAGGCAATTACTGGTAGTCGGTTACGTTTGAAGCGATCGAAGGATGTGAATGGAAACCAGAGCGAATATTGCTCCTGTTTGTAGAACGGTTACCTCCTGAATTACCTGCAAAACTTAAAACATGGTGCATGCAAATATATATGGGTTATTGCGACAATTTAAACATGATGCAAATTCCCTTTGGACCATGAAGGTTGTCTTTGGACGGTGATGATGATGTCCTTAGACCATGATGTCCTGGGCCATGAAGTGCATGATAAGGGATTCGCAGGCCATGAAATAGTTTCCTCGGGCTATGAGGATGGTGCCTCTGAACTATGACGCCTTTGAATAATGATATGCATTATCGAGAGATCCTCAGGCCATGGAATGGTGTCTCCCGGCTATGAGGATGATGCCTTCGGACTTATGACGCCTTCAAAATAATGGCGGTGTTTCAGCCTATGAGATGCAGAGATATGGCGGTATCGATCGTTTGATAAAAGAAACAGGTGATGCTTGGTTATATGCAAGGACGGGATAAGACAAGGCTTAGTTTTGTATGAGACGAGGGCAGTGTTTAGCCCGATGCGAAGAAGGGAGACAATGCTTAGTCTAATGCAAGAAAAGGCAGTGCTTAGACTTATGCAAAGGATGGAGACAACGCTTAGTTTCATGCAAGGAAAGGCAGTGCTTAGCCTTATGCAGTGTAGTGGAGACAATATATAGTCCTATGCAAAGAAAGGCAATGCTTAGCCTTATGCAGGAAATAGAGACAACGCTTAGTCTCGCGCGGGGAAAGGCAGTGCTTAGCCTTATGCAGTGTAGTGGAGACAATATATAGTCCTATGCAAAGAAAGGCAATGCTTAGCCTTATGCAGGAAATAGAGACAACGCTTAGTCTCGCGCGGGGAAAGGCAGTGCTTAGCCTTATGCAAGGAAAGTCAGTGCTTAGCCTTATTCAAGGAAGAGAGACAATACTTAGACTTATGCAAAGAAGGGAGACAGTGCTTAGTCTCATCAAGGAAAGGCAATGCTTAGCCTTATGCAATTATAGAGGCAATGCTTAGCCTCACGCAAAAAGTGGAGACAATGCTTAGTCTCATGCAAAGAAAGGGAGACAAGGCTTAGTCTCATGCAAAGGAAAGGCAGTGCTTAGCCTTATGCAATTATAGAGGCAATGCTTAGCGTCATGCAAGAAAGGGAGACAATGCTTAGTCTCAAGCAAAGGAGGGGAGACAAGGCTTAGTCTCATGCAAAGGAAAGGCAGTGCTTAGCCTTATGCAGGAAAAGCGATGAATGACAGTGAGAGAGTGAAGTATTTCTTAGCTGGATGTGTTTGCGTTTTGTAACTTGTCGTTATGAAGGTAGTGATGTGTGTATGTATTTGCAAATATTGCTATTTTACCGTACCTGCATTCAAAGAAAAATCGTGAGTTTTGGGGGG
>AWOL01S0013796.1:0-10467 GCA_000715115.1 Nicotiana otophora
GACCAATGTGCATAGGATTTTTCTGCTCGTACTCAGTCAAATTCTAGTATAGTTTATGATATCTCCCCACAGAGATTGGCTAATATAGGCTATAAACTTTTAATATTTTTACTACTATTTGAGAGAACCGAATTGATGAATGGTGAGTGAGGTTTTAAAACTTGTTAATTACTTAAAACAAAACAAACAACTTCTGAAAGATTCACAATTTAAAAAGAGTGGGAATCGTTGAATTCAGTTGATAATATTATTAGAATAAAATCTCAATTTCTACATGTATTTCTCTAAAGAATAATTGCTTATTGCTAATACAATTATATTTGCTCACTAAGAAAAATTCAATTAATAGCACTCCGTGAGGTTATGTAATTAATTGAGTTAAAAATAGTGACGATCAAATCAAAATATTTTCTTGCTTGCATTGTGCTAAAAGGTAGTAAAATCTTCGTGAGAATATTTTTACTAAAAATCAGTAATCTTGCCTACAACAATTTCTCCATGAGAATAAAAACTCAGACAAACAAGATTACAGATTTGAAATAATAGTTTTACAAATAATTATTCTAACTCTACTATTTTATTCATTGGTTATTATATATTAATTTTGCTCCGTGAGAATTACAAAATTAATATAAGAATAACTTAAAGAAAATATATAGAAGTGATAATAATGATTAATTAGAAACCATTATTTCAGCACAGTATGAATTATAAAAAGAAAAATTTAAGCCAAGGATGTATTAAAACTGAAATAATATTACAAGAATATTTATCAAGCTTCATCAACTATCCCAACAAACGAGATTACTCCATTATGGATTATTTAAATCGCACAACAAAAATAAATTCTAGAATATTACCAATACTCTTAGAAAATCCAAAAACTTACAAGAAGAAAATGAAATAGTTAAAGAAAGAAGTTAAGAACAAAGTTTAGAGGAAAGTAGCTCTCTTACTTCCTCTTTGTTTTCCGATGCCAAATTTGCATTCTATTTATAAAAAAGTCTTGCAGGCATTAAATGATTAGATGTGTCCAAGACTAGGAGCTTGGACACGTCTGAAGATATGAGCTTGGATATGTCCAAGATAGGAGTTTTGATACGTCTAAGGATGTGGGATAGAACACGTCAAACCTTAATTATATGCTTCCTTCTTGACATTTCAAATCTTGTGCTTGCCATAGCAGACTTTCATCGAGCATTCTGTCTTTTCCTTCTTTTATTTATAAAAAATAAATTCTTCTTTTTTTCCGCAAAAATAGTTAGAAATTGGCAAAATTCAAAATATATTTTAAGTATATTATTTAAAGTAGGATATGAAAACTATATAATAAGTAAAGATTTTATATTCATCAACAAGCATACACCATAGCATGCCACTTATACTAGATCAACAGTATGAAACTTGACATTTATTGATCATGCCCGTGTGTTCTTGTGTTACCTATTTTCACGTTGATATTGAACCTGTGACCATGCCAGGCGGATTGTGATTGTGAGCCTACGACTGTACCTGACGAATTGTGATTGTGAGCCTGTGACCATACCGGGCGGTTTGTGATTGTGAGCATGTGACCACGCCGAGTAGATTGTGAATGTGAGCCTGTGATCATACCAGGCAGATTGAGACATTGACACGTGAGTTGTCCGTGCGGCTTCGATTTAAAATATGGACACAAGGTGTCGTGAGCATATGATGGTGGGTTGAGACCTGTGACTGTGAGATGAGGTATCTCGGGTAATTTCATTGCGAAACGTGTGTTAGAACGTCTTGATTAATTGGTTATCATTTTTGTTCCTTATTTGGTTTCAATGGTATTTTCAAAGTGTTCTTATTGCTTTACTGTTGATGTCATTTATGTTCCTTATTTGGTTTCAATTGTTATGATTATTGTTGCTTAGGCTTCTTTCGCTTTAGTTTCGGTATTTATATTAAACTTGTTTTAAATTATCATTGTTAAAAACTAGCTCAATCCTTATAAGTAGTCGGTTTACCTAGTCTTAGAGACTAAGTGCCATCACGACATCTTACGGAGGAAAATTGGGAGCGTGACACTTAATGAGGCTATTTCTGTTGTTTTGAGTTATCTGATTTAACTGTAAATATACACTTATTCATGATTCTTTATTTGCATATCATATCTCAGACTATGTTCACCATTCATTGTTACATCGCATGTTATCATTGTTTTTCCATATGTGGATTTATTGGGCCGAGCGATATGAGATTATGAGACTTTGAGACTTGAGAGGTTGATGACTGAGGTAAGCCTCAGAGCCTTGTTGAGAGTGTTGTTGTGGATTGGGCCGCACGTCGTAGCAGACCATATTAGATTTATTATTATTATTATTATTATTATTATTATTATTATTATTATTATTATTATTATTATTATTATTATTATTATTGTTATTATTGTGGATAAGGTTGCACGCTGCAATAGGCCTTATTAGCTTTGTTATTATTATGGATCAGGCTGCACGACATAGCAGGCCATATTGGCTTTTGATTAGCGCTTGGGTAGGATCCTCCCCTCCAGAATCTGACATACCTGCAGTGAGTGCAAGCATAATGATATATATACATGTGGTTTGGTGAGGGGCAATGATGCCAGGAAACCGTACAGTGCTGAGTGATTGTGTGTGTGATGAAGTAGGCATTTAAGACAAACAACTTGTGCATATTGAGAGTGAGAGAAGCTGGGAATACCACCGTGAAATCATTCATTAGACATGCATACTTGACATGTAGGCATTGAGATGCATTTTCCTCATGCTAGACGGTAATGTAACATTTGATGATTCGACATGTATATTTGACATATAGGCATAAAGGTATATATCCTCATGCTAATTGGCAAATAAAAATTCTTGTCTGGTGTTGTGAATCAGGAATACAGTTCTTTTGATAAACTTATATTTAGTTGATTTTCAGTGATAAGAGTTGGACTTGAGTGTTATATTTGAAAAGCATGCCTATATTTCAGTAATTGCGAATGAGTTGAGCACATATCTCTTGAGTTATTTACCTTTATTATTCTCATTATATTATGACGAGTTGTTATTAGCTATTGGTGTTGGACACTGACCTTCTTCCAAGCTCGTCACCGCTTTCAACCTGAGGTTAGCTTTGCTATTTATTGAGCACATGGGGTCAGTTGTACTTATACTACACTTCTGCATCTTCTGTGTAGATCTTGGAGCTGATGTTGCTGTGTATGGTGAGAGCTGGTATTGAATATGTACCTGCATTCCAATTACAACTGCCACTCGTCCTTGGTAGCTTTAGATTTGCAAATCTGTTTATGTATATTTCAAACATATAATGATAAAATACAATAACTGTCCGGAATACAAATTTGGACAGAAAAGAAAATACAAATACTCTGAAGGAGACTATGTTGGCTGTGGAGCGTCATATAGAATGCAGCTCACTTAAGTCCCGGCCATAATCGCGCCTCTGCGCCCACAAGGCCGCTAAATATGTGTGTACCTGCATAAAAATGTGTAGCAAGTGTAGCATGAGTACGTAAATCAACGCGCACCCAGTAAGTATCCCGCCTAACCTCGAAGAAGTAGTGACGATGGGTCGACTCGGACACTTACTATGGGACATAGTTAATATACCAAAGATATGACGAATTATGGAGGTTATGAGGCAATAGTAAACACAATAACATGAGGCAGGTAAATAATTCTCTTGTTAATAGGGGATTTCCAAATTTATTTTCATCTTTTAACAATTTATATCTTCGGCTAATGAGGCCATATCAATTATCAATAATTCCAAATCAATCAATTAAGTCATACGCAAATCATGTCGAGGTCGTACAGCCCGATCCAACAAATATTTAAACTGTGCACTGCCAGAGGGTCGAATGGAGCGAACCATAGATGCATCTATTTACTACCGAGGCGCTCGGCCCGATCTAAAAATAACAATTATTTTCAAGAAAACACAAGTTTCTCATTTATAGTCAAGTATCTCATACAAACCTTCAAGTAAATGAATTTAACCTTATATAATTCTTTTATCAATTTCTATCATGACTAAGTGATTATATTAGCAAGTAAGGGCACAACATTCCAAGTATAGCATGATACGGGTCCTAAACTACCCGTCCAATAGTATAATAGTAGCTACGTACGGACTCTCGTCACCTCGTACGTACGTAGCCCTCACAATTAGGTATAAATATTTATTTAATTCACCTATGGGGTTAATTCCCTCTTACAAGGTTAGAAAAGAGACTTAACTCGCTCCGAAGTTTCATAACCGGCCCCCAAGCCATTCAATCAACTCAAATTGATGCCCAACGCTCCAAAACTAGTCAATAAGTAAGCAAATCCATAAATATATACTCTAATACTCATTATAATCCTATTTACAACAATTCTCAACTCCGTTCGAAAAGTCGATAAAATCACTCTCNTATTTACAACAATTCCCAACTCCGTTCGAAAAGTCGATAAAATCACCCTCGGGCCCACGTGCCCGAATTCCGAAACCTTTTCGAAGATAATTATTACCGATAGCCTTATGAACTCAAATATATGATTTATTCCCAATTCCATGCCCAAATGTCGTGGCAAAAATCCAAAATACCAAGTTCTAGGTCTTTCTGCAAAATCTCAAATTTTTGCTACTTTTCATATCTAAATCCGTATATGAAAATTGTATTTAGCTTGCAATATATGGTAATCACTTACCTTGATGTAGATAATGAATATGGAGCTTCAAAATCACTCCAATATCGGCTCCCATGGAGGAAATGAAGTACAAATGAGCCAAAACCTCGATTTTAAAAGAACACTGCCCAGGTCTTTCCCCTTCGCGATCGCGGAAATCCACTTGCGATCGCGAAGGCCAATCAACAGCTGCCTAAAAAGCTTCCCTTTTGCGAACGCGATGCCCACAATGTGATCGCATTTCTCATCCCCTTCCACTTACGCGATCGCGAACACCTCTGTGCGATCGCATAGAACAACCTTCACTAAACGGTCCAGCCCCTTTAACACAACATGTTCGCGATAGCCCCGACGCGAACTCGAATAACCTCCCGCTCGACCCTCCGCGAACGCGAACGCGAACCATTATACACGATCGCGTAGAGTAAAAATCCCACCAGTCCACTTAACCTTTCGCGATCGCGGAAGAGGAAACCAGATGCCCAGAAACCAGCAATTCCTCAAAGTCTAATATCCGTCCGAACTCGATCCGATATACACCCGAGACCCTCGGGACCTCAACCAATTATTCTAACAAGTTCCAAAACACATTATGAACTTAGTCGAGCCTTCAAATCACATCAAATAACATTGAAATAATGGATCGCAACTAAATTCAAGCTTTATGAAATTTAAAATTTCAACTTCTACATTCGATGCTAAAACCTATCAAATCACGTCTGACTGACCTCAAATTTTGCACACAAGTCACATTTGACATTATGGGCCTATCCAACTTCCAGAATCAAAATCCGACCCCGATATCAAAAAGTCCACTTCCGGTCAAACTTCTCAAAAACCTTTAAATTTCTAACTTTCGCCAAATGACCCCACAATGTCATATAGACCTCCAAATCCACATCCGGGCGCGCTCCCAACGCCAGAATCACCATACAAAGCTATTCCCAGGTCGGAAGCCCAAACGGACACCGATAACATTGAAATGCACTTCAGCCAAAATTTATGAAATTCTTCTAAAAATGTCAACTTCCATAATAGGTGCTGAAACGTTCCCGGGTCATCCAAAACCCAATCCGGACATACGCCCAAGTCCGAAATTATCATACAAACCTGTTGGAACCTTGAAATCCCGATTCCGAGGTCGTTTACTCAAAATCATCCATTAGTCAGATTTTTCTAATTTAAAGCCTACGAAATGAGAATTCTCTTTCCAAATCAACTCTGAACTCTCCGAATTTCAATTCTGACCATGCGTACAAGTCATAATACCTAGAGTGAAGCTACTCATTGCCTCAAACTTCTGAATGACGTGCTAGGGATCAAAACGACCAGTGGGGTCATTACAGTATCAGAGTTCTAGGTTCATAAGTTCTACAAGTCCTGAGAAAGTGTCTAGTAGAGTCTTGCGGATCGGTATGATGACGTCCATACTTATCTTCGAGAGGCTACAGGGTATTTAGGATAATTTTCCACCTTTTTTTCCTTATCATGCAGAATTGATTCAGCTTGAGACATAACTCTTTGAATTCCTTCCTTGCATTCGTATGCGCACATGAGCGCTCGGTATCAGTCGTGCATCATCGGCTTGTGATTCTATGAATGAGGTTTGAGATGTGTATTATGTGTTTTGGTAATGGGCTAGTCTGGAGTACTTGAGGCCAGGGTTAGACCGTAGCTTAGGCTCGGTAGCTTCAGTTGTAACTTTTACATTTGGACTCATATGTCCGGTAATGTCCCTACGGGGGGAATTTGTGGCTTGATGAGCGTGGAATGGATTTGTGATGAGTATGATGTAACTGCGGGATGTATTAAGACGATTTGGAATGTGACGAGAAGTGTTTCCTTGAAATGTAAAGGAAAGGCCATTGGGTGCTTGATTTTCGTTTTGATGTAATGTACAATCTCGAGTATTAATGTTTTAAAGGATCTTTCACGTTGTTAAATTTTGGGACAAATTAAATTCTCATGTCTGGTTAAGGAGTTTGGACTCGGAAAGATTAAGTGATTTTATAGTAATCGTAACTGCGAAAGGGTATAACAAGATACCAATTTGAGGCTAGATAGGTGGGTTATCCCCTGCGGAGTAATCTACATAGGTGTGTTCCTTATAAAGTGAGTGGAGAGTTTATTTTCTGCCAGTGGGGCATAAGTGTTGAGATTTGAATTGAATCGGGTTGATAAAGTTGACTTGAGTGTTAAAAGAATGAATGCGAGCTTAGCGGATGATTGAGGTATTTTAAGGTTGGCATTGTATGAGCTTGAGAAAAATTTTGTTGAACTGACTGAAGTATTATGGAAGTAATAGAGTATGGATATTGTAAGTTATCGAGTGTTTAAATTTATGTCTTTTGAGCCAAGTGGGGGAGACTGCTATTGATAATTCAATTAATGGTTATGTGTCAAAATTTTGTTTTGGTCTAAAGTATACTTGGGAATCGGTGATGAATTGCAGAGGTGGAGTTCGAGAATGACTCGAGTAAGGAAATTTCTGGATACGGGTTATGGAACTTTAGGAGTATAGGAAAATCATGGGATAAGTGAGCTGTTATTTCTGAAGTATGTAGTGTGCACAAAGTATAAATTAGATCGGTGGCATTAAGGTAGGGTTACTTCTTTTAGTGGTGTTGTGCTAATGAGGCACGTGTCTTTCAGCCCATTTGGGTGGTGCAATTTTTAAATTTGAGCAAAGTAGGTGACTCTCGAGAAAGTTCCAATAGGTCCGAGGTTTACATATAGCAATTGAGAATTCCTCCGGGCTTGTGTATGGATAAAATTTGAGATTTGCATTTGATGGCGCCTAGACTTACGAAAATTCTGTATAACTATGGATTCTATATTTTAGTATAAGGAAAGTAAGAAGAATAATTTTAAATTCACATAAGGTATTTTCAGAGTGAGTGCTACAGTTGTGGTATTTATGGAGGTACTTAAGAAGAATACAGTTGCTTAAGGGCCGTAGGGCATTGTGGTTATATGCTAGGGTTCGTGGGGTGAGTTATGGTTAAAGATCGTGGTGTTTTAGCAAGGAGAAGTATCAATTTGAAGATAAATTCGGAAGGGACTCGGAGAAATAGGACAACTTGGTGGTAGATTGGATCTGTATAGTAATGGATATGATCGGTTCTTTGGGTGCTTATGATGTGGGGGTTTTCTATAGGTGCTTTGTGGCAATACTCTTTGGTTTGGCAACCTGCGTGGCTTGGTTGAGTTAGAGAGGTTCAGTTCTGAGGGCTTAATTATGTGCAAATGGATCCCAAGGCATTCTGCAGGATTTCTACCACGATTTGAGATGGATATTTCCTACCGGCGTGAGGAATATGTTGAGTAGTCTGATTTTCTACCGGATGAGATCAAATGGAAGGCTTCTGGCTGATCGAATATGTATTCTACTTGTGACTCAGAATGATTATGAGGTTCTCGTATTTTTCATATGATGGCATGATAGATACGGTGCGTTGTGTGGGATTAAGGTTTGCGTGTGCAAGGTCAAGGTTTAGATTTGAAAGGGAGGTCATAAAATCTTAGAGGGCATGGACGGTTTTGGATGTTTAGATGAATTCTATAACTATTTGGTATTGCGTGAGTAGAGTGTACAGTTCAGAAAATGCACAATGCTTTGAATTATGGATATTTCATAGGTATTGCGGCATTCTTCTGGTTGATCGACTGCTGATTTTAAGATGTCGCTATGTGGCATAAAATAATGGGAGAAGTATTCCTCGTGGGATGATCGTGTATGAGAGATGTGTTAGACATTCGGGCGGTAGAGATGGGATCAGAAATGGTGATTTGTGTGTTCTATGGATTTGGAGACTAGGAGTTGTCAAGAGCAGATTGTTTCATGGTTGTGGACAGTGAAGCCATGGCCGAAGCTAGTCAGGTGATAGTATGTATTATGATTCAGTCGATGTGGATTTTCGTAGGGTTATTTATCTATTGGTGGGTGACCAGAGTTGATTTGGGGGTCCATTGGTAGACCCAATTAGGATGTGTATTCTACATTGAGTCGGATTGGTTGGCTCGATACTTCTATTGTTAAGGGATGTTCCATTTGGTTGGTTCGGAATTGAATTCTGATGATTCCAATAGCTCCGCATGGTGATTTTGGACTTAGGAGCGTGTCCGAAAAATTATTTAGAGGTCCGTAGTGGAATTAGGTTTGAAATGGCGACAATTGAATTTTTGGGAAGTTTGACCGGGTGATTGACTTTTTGATATCAGGGTCGAAATCTGATTCTAGAAATTAGAATAGATCCGTAATGTGAAATGTGAAAATTTGAGGTCAATTGGATGTGATTTGATAGATTTCGACATCGGTTGTAGAAGTTGAAGTTTCAAAGTTCATTGATTTTGAATTTAGGTGTGATACGTCGTTACGATGTTGTTAGGTGTGATTTAAGGCCTCGATTAGGTCCGTATTATGTTATGGGACTTGTTGGTATATTTGGTTGAGGTCCCGGGTGCCTCGAGTGAGTTTCGTATAGCTAACGAATCAAATTCGGACTTAAGGAAAATGCTGGAACTGCTGCCTCTGGTGTGATTGCACCTGCGAGGGTCTTGGCCATAGGTGCGATGCTACAGGTGTGGCGTGGTTGGCGCAGTTGCGGGACTGGGGCTGGTCGGGGGCGAATGCAAGTGCGAAGGGGGAATACGCATCTGCGAGCCCGCAGATGCGAGAAGGGCGTCACAGATGCGAGGCTTTGGAGGGCTGGCTGTGTCCGCAGTCGCACATTTTCGTCTGCAAAAGAGGATACGCAGGTGCGAGCCCAGGCATCGCAGGTGCCGAAATTCCTGGGTAGTGTCAAAAACGAGGGTTTTCCGAGATCTTTTTCATTTTGGACATTTTGGAGCTAGGTTTGGGCGACTTTGGAGAGGAATTTTTCCACACAACCTGGGGTAAGTGTTCTTGACTCCCTTGTAATTATATTCCATGAATCCATCTTCAATTTTAGCAATTGGTTAATGAATTTAAAGAGTAAATTGGGGGTGTTGGCTTAAAGTTCATAATATGTATTTTTGAGTTTTGAACATCGATATGGAGTCGGAATTGAGTGAAATTAGTATGGTTGAACTTGTAATTGGATGACTTGTCAAATTTTGTGATTTCGTTCGATTCCGATAGGTGGGCCCCACGGGCGATTTTTCGAGTGTAATTTCGGATTTTGTGGAAAATATTAGTATTTTGATATGGAATTAATTCCTATAATTGTGTGGACTGAATCAAATTTATTATGGCTAGATTCGAGCTGTTCAGGAGTTGTTACGGGCAGAATGGGATTTCTGGAACATAGTTTAGCTTGATCGGCATTGGATTCGTCTTGTTCGAGATAAGTAACTCTTCTAATCTTGAAGATGAGGGTAGGAACCCTGAATATACATATTATGTGAATTGTCTAAAGGTGACGCACATGCTAGGTGATGGGCGTGTGGGCGTGCACCATAGAAATTGTGACGAAATTGTTACCGTAGAATTTTGTAGTCAAATAATCTTGCCATTTTTTATGCAGTTTTATATGTTGAAGAAATTTAGTTGAGAATCATATTAAAAATCATATTGAGGCTATGTGCCAGTATTATTGGGACCCACTGAGGTCATATTGCTGGGAATTATTTCTTTTAAATTGAAAATTTATACACGGTCATATTCATTTCATTGCATATCATATCTCATTCTCTGTTGTTATTTACTGATACATCATATCATCATTTTCATGACATTGTGAGCCCATGAGAGAGACTGGAGAGATTGATAATTGAGGGAGGCCGAGGGCCTGACTGT
>AWOL01S0013798.1:20439-37155 GCA_000715115.1 Nicotiana otophora
TGATTTAAATATCCTAGTTTTATTTCAGTTATTATTATTTACCCATAGTGAGTGTCAAAGTCGGCCATCTCGTCTCTACCACTTCGAGATTAGGCTTGATGCTTAATGGGTACACGTTGTTTACGTACTCATACTACACTTGCTGCACTTTTTGTGCAGGATCTGAGACAGGTACTAGTGGAGGACCTATCATCACATACCCACGTCATCCCGAGGCATAGTGGTGAGCTGCCTTTCTGAGCCGTTCTGCAGCTACCAGTGTCTCTTCTTATATTTACATTCTGTCTATTTCATTTCAGACAGTATTTGGAGTTTTGTATAATCTACTAGATGCTCATTCACTTCTGACACCAGGTCTTGGCACACACATTGGTAGAGCTTGTGTTCATATTTTCTTGGTTTTAAATTTTATCAATGTATGCTTAATTTATTAGTTGGCTTACCTAGCTGTAATGTTGGGCGTCATCACGACCTACATGTGAAATTGGGTCGTGATAGTTTTCTCCTAATTCTTTGGCTGCTCTGCCTTAACCAAAACTCTTGTTGTCGATCTTTATATCTCTCTTGAAAGTGAAGCATACTGTTGTTCGTGTAAGAAAATATATTGCGGTAAATATAGTCCAATATTTAGGATGTTTGTCGTTGTGCTTTATTTATTATATTTGTAAAACATAAACATACTAAAAATTATTTTCACATAAATTTAAAAGGATATTCCTTAGTTTCGGAGGACGAAAGTTGAATTTAGGGATAAGAATATACTTAGAAGCACATTGACCAGTATCATATTTTTTGTATGTATGACGTTATTGTCAAAACTTCTATATACAATATGTGTGCTATTACACAAGCTATTCGTCATATCTAAGTTTGTCAGTAGCATGACAGGCATATTTTTCTTCAAAATCAACCTATATACAATGGAATATCAATTTTAACTTAATCTATTATATAAACAGTGACACTAACATATGTAAGAAATAATAAACTTGACAACAAACATGTATGGTAGAAGGCTATTCGGTATTAAAGTATTTAAGTATTCTTCTTAGTAATAATTATTGGTATCATAGTCAAAAATAGAAAAATATTTTATTTTTACTATAAAATTTTGCAATCAACCTTTTATTTAGTTGATCAACATATTTATTTCTGCTAGCTAAGATATCTTTTTAATTCTATCATGCGATTTGCACAAATTGTGTTTTAATCTAATGATAGAAATATTTTTATTATTAAATGCACTACTATTACCATTGGGATTGATAACCAAGTGTTCAAAAAGAACCAAATCATCTTTTATTGGATGCTCTTCTTTGTTTCTCACACATATCAAGAAGACACTGAATATTGGATCTGTTTTTACTTTATATTTCTTGTCAGTTGAATCTTTTCATTTTAGGCCAGAAGTATAACTTTGGCAAGCTAGCTTTTACAGTCTTTGCTTTTGTCGATTTTGGAACTACTGGTAGCACTTGACATAAATCACATCCCAAGTCATTAATTTTCCACCAAATGGTTCATTAATATCCAATATATCTCTAGAACTCTCTCTAGAACTCCGGAAAATCATTTCGATCGCTTGATACTTAGCCATAAGTGCTTCATCCCATATTATTAATTTTGCTTTCCTTATAAATTAAGTATCATTATTCTGCTTTGATATATATATATATGTGTGTGTGTGTGTGTGTGTGTGTGTGTGTGTGTGTGTGTGTCTCTGTGTGTGTGTGTGTGTGTGTGTGTGTGTGTGTGATGATTATTTAAGTTATTTGAAGAGGTATATCAAATCTAAAGTGGGTGGCCTCACAATAAAATTATCATTGGTACACCACTTGCTATTATTGCTAACAATGTCATGCCTCTTGATATGATATTTGCAAGTAATGCATGACATGGAAATATTATTTCGATTCCTAAGGAGGCATCTACAAAGAATAATTCAGTTATAGCATAATCGACTCTTTATAATATAGTCTTGAAAGCTTGTTCTTGTTCAGGATTTAGCTTTGATTGTGCTTCCTCAGACACTTGTATAGCATTTTGATTTTTAATAATTTACTAACATTTTTTACTTTGTGTTCTAACGCTCTTTTTATGGAATAAATTTATGTATCCTAAGATTTTATTTTTAACTTGAATAAGCATTTTGCTCATATGAGGAATTTAAAAAATAATGGAATTGGATTCTCTTGCTAAATATTTAATTAATAGATTTAATTATTTGGTTTTACCATAAAAAATAATTTATTCTACGTTGATTCAGATTTTAATATTAGTTCATCTCTTGTTTTGAATATTTAATCTTAATTATAATTTTATCTACCATAAATTTTATTTTCAAAGAGTAAAATATTGATATGACATTTCACTTTTAGATCCTTATATTTGTAGAATCATTAGTGGTATTGACTCTTACCAACCATTTTTTTCTCTTTCTTACACATTTATGTTCTTAAATATTTTATTAGTTGTTGTTTAATAATTGGGTATTTTTAAATATTACACAAAAAATGGTAAAAGAAATATTATTTGAGTAGAAAAATAGTTCAAATATAATAAAAAATATATTATCGTGGGGGGTATTATTTTCTCAATTTCAACACTTTATGCAGTCCATTTAATATTACTTTTATGTTTTCTTGATATTGGATATTATGGAGTGGTAATGTATTACCAATACGGAGGATTCTTATGAAATTAATTTTATTAAACCTTCCTACATATTTTTAATAATAATTTAATAGAAAAAATTGTATTAATTTTAAAATTTTAAATATTAAAAATTAGCATAGAAAGTATTGTAGTCCAAAAATAGGTTATTGCAGCTATGTCATCTTCTTATGAGTTCTCCGTCTAATTATTTAGAGCTATTTTGGTATATTAATATTGTATTTATGCTTTTATAATAATATAGGCTCTCCTTTTTCTAAATGAATTTTGACAATCTAATATATTCTCAAATTAAATTAGTAATATGGCTTTATAATATATTTTAAAATTAAATTAGTAATAGAAATTTTTAAGAAGTATATCCGAAAAGTAATAGAATTACTAAAGATATTTACTTGTTCAATTTTATATGAATTAGACAACCCGAAAGTAGTTATACTAATAGGATTCCTTAAGGTAATCATGTAGGATTCCTAAAGTATAGTATTATGTCCTAAAACTAATAGGATTAAAGACTAATATCTAGAATTTTAATTATATCCTTTTATTATGAGTTATTATGCTTAATACTATAAGGTTATATTTGTAAACCGACATTGTATTCATACTTTTATAATAATATAGATAGATAGATAGATATATGAATATAGATAAATATAAATAAATATAGATATAAATACAGATAGATACACATGTATTATACGTAAATCTTTAATCAACTCTAGGACATGTTCCCTAATATTTGGGCGTGTTAAATTCCTTCCCCAATTCAAATTCATGTTTCTTGGATAAGTATTTCATCTAATACAACTCTTCCTCATAGTGACACTTGTGTCCTCTTTTCCTCTTTAGGTGCCAAATGTTTCCTCTTTGCAAGAACAATTTCAAAAAGAAGTGCTAAAAATCTAGCCGTCATTGTGCGGTAAAATATTTGTGTATAAACGTGACGAAGTATCGGTGGAGGCAACAAATTGACGACCACTTCTTGATATTGTTTTCATAAGTAATTATAAAAAATAACTTGGTTTATGAGTAATTTCTTCATTTTAATTCTTGAAACACTTTGTCACGACCCAAATTCTAACCTGTCGTCATGACACCTAATATGGTACTAGGCAAGCAGACCTTTACGAAATAATCCCAACACTATTAACAGAAAATGGATTTAAAGCAGTTTAAATAATAAAACTCCTCATAAAGAGGATAGAAAATCCAAAACACAACGCGGAAATTCCCAGCATCGAGGTGTCACTCAGTACATGAGCATTTAAATATCACAAGTCTTGAAAATACTGCCTATCATAGTCTGAAACTAAATACAATACGTGGAAGAGTAGGGAAGGAGAAACAAGGTCTGCGAAAACGCCGAGCAACTACCTCAAAATCTCCGAAGGGTCAACTGCGCAGTGAATTAATACCCACTGTGTCCGGAAATACCTGAATCTGCACACGAAGTGCAGGGAGTAGCGTGAGTACAACCAACTCAGTAAGTAACAAGACCAAATAAAGAACTGAAAGTAGTGACGAGTTTCACAGTTGTAGTTTAATTAAGTGATTTCAACATAGGAAAGTAGGCATGCTTTCAAGTTCGATAAATTAGGTCAAAACAGTTACTTCATGACAAGTTTAAGTGAAACAGAGTGTAATATCTTTCAAAAATTTCAAGACAGTGATAAATGGTAGCTAAGTGCAACAATAATGAAATCAAATGCATCCTCTCAGGGCCACAGTCACTCAGCCCTTCCATTCACTCAGCACTTGATACTCGCACTCAGTAGACACTTGCACTCACTTGGGGAGTGTGTACAGACTCTGGAAGGGCTCCTTCAGCCCAAACGCTATAATCCACACGGACAACTCACGTGTTGCACGGATAACTCATGTGCTATAGTATAATATCTGGATCCGCACGGACAACTCACGTGCTATAGTATCAATATCTTACAATCAGGCCCTCGGCCTTCCTCAGCCATTAATATTTCTAGTCTCTCGGTCTCTCAATAATCATGAAAATCAACCCCAATAGAAATGATATAATGTATCAACAAGGAACAATAGAGATTGAGATATAATAAACAAATAAAACTGTGACTGAGTACAACACAATAATTTAGCAGATAATTCAATATGTACACAACCTTTGTGGGTCCCTACAGTGCCAACACATAGTCTAGACATGATTCTAACATGCTTTGTGGTTCAATTTCTCTACTACATGGAGAATGTATGGATAACAACAGATTATTCAACTACACAGTTCCATGGAATGTGACAAAGTCACAATTCCTACGATGCACGCCCACACGCCCGTCACCTAGCATGTGTGTCACCTCAATACCAAATACATGACACGTAAAACGGGATTTCGTACCCTTAGAACCAGAATTAGAACTCTTACTTACCCCAATATGAGCCAATCTCTACTCCAACACACCCTTGCCTCGCGAAACGGCCTCTGAATACTTCGAATCTGGCCATAAACAATTCGATATAATCACTACGGGCTAAAGGAATCAACTCTAAAAGAAAATGCTAAGCTATTAATCAAAAGTCAAAAATCGACTCAAAAGCCGGCCCCCGGGCCCACGTCTCGAAATTCGATAAAAGTAATAAAACTAGAAAGCCCATTCAACCACGAGTCTAACCATACCAATTTATCAAAATCCGATACCAAATTGTCATCCAAATCCCCAAATCAAACTCTCTCAGTCTCTAGCCTCAAACTCCCAATGTACAACTTAAATACACACCAATTAGGTGGGAAAATCAATGGGGAAGCAAGATTATTGATCAAACATGAGCACAAGGGACTTACTGTCACGACCCGAAATTCCCTCCTTCGGACCGTGATGGCGCCTAAAATTTTACTTGCTAGGCAAGCCAATGTTAGAATAATATTAACAAATTTTAAACCATTTTTAAATTATTAATAATCAAGAAAACAAAAGAGGAAGCAAAGTTTGTAACATAGTGAAATAATCCATAAAAATAACGGTGTCTAAACACCATCCCATAATTGGTGTCACAAGTGCACGAGCTTCTAGAATAAATACAAATAAAGGTCTGAATAAAATAAAGCTGTCTGGAAATAAACACACAACTAAAGTAAAATAGACGGGGACTTCAGAACTGCAGACGCCATGCAGTTATACCTCAAGTCTCCTCTGAATAGCTTAAATCCGAGCAAGTCTATGGCACGCCGCTGGGACTAACTCCGAAATCTGCACAAGAAGTACAGAGTGTAGTATCAGTACAACCGACCCCATGTACTGGTAAGTGCTGAGCCTAACCTTGACGAAGTAATGACGAGGCTAAGGCGGGTCACTTACATTACCTGTACGCAATATTAGTAACAACAACAATAATAGAAATAAATCAGGTAACTCATTTATAATAATTGAAGCCAACTCAGCAGTCATAACCAATTATCATTTTCATCAATTCTGTTGCAGCGTGCAACGCGCTCTCACAATATATTCACATTCAATTATGTTGCAGCGTGCAACCCGCTCCTTCAATATATTCATTTACCAATTCTTATAGAAGAAATTTTCCCAATAAATGCAACAATTAATATAAAATTATAAGACAACAAGCATACAATAATTATAATTTAATTATGAAACAAACAATGACAAATAGCAAATTATTATGAAAATCAGGGAGAAAATAGGCAGTTTAATATTTAATATGCTAATGTCAAATAACAATTAAAACACATAATTCAAATAGCATGTAACAATTAATGCAAGGATTCAAGAATTAATATTTGACAAAGAATAGGAGATAAACAGTTATTATAATAATTAATTTATGATTTAAAATAATTTATGATTTTTTAAGTAAGCAGGAAAATAATTAATTTGACGACGTATAGAAACTCGTCACCTCGCCTATACGTCGTTCACATGCAATTCACATAACAATTAAATTAAGGATTCTATTCCCTCAAGTCAAGGTTAACCACGACACTTACCTCGCTTTGCAAATTCCAACCAATTACTCAACCACAACTTTTTCTTTTAAATTTGACTCCGAAAGTTTCAAATCTATTCACAAACAATTCGATATATTCAATACTAATCATAGGAATTAATTTCATATGAATTTATAAATTTTTCGGATAAAAATTTAAAATTAATTTAAATATTCGACAGTGGGACCCACGTCTCAAACCCCGGAAAAACTTACGAAATTTGAACACCCATTCCGAGACGAGTCTAACCATACAAATATTATCCAATTCCAATGTCAAATGGACCTTCAAATCTTAAATTTTCGTTTTTAGAAGATTTTATAAAAATATGATTTTTCTTCCATAAATTCACGGATTCATGATATAAATGAGTATGAAATCATGAAATATAATCAATATAGGATAAGGAACACTTACCCTAATGTTTTTCCGTAAATATCGCCCAAAAATCACCTTACCCGAGCTCAAAAATTGGAAATGGTTGAAAATGGGTCAAAACCCCATTTCCAGAACTTAAGTTCTATTTTTCATATTTTTATTCATCGCGATCACGGAACTTCGTTCGCGATCGCGTAGAACAACTTTGCCTAGATTCATTTTACTCTTCGCGATCGCGAAGCACATTTTTGCACATGTTGCCACTTTGCTCTACGCGAACGCGACATCACACACGCGAACGCGAAGAATAACCCCGCAGACCTACGCGATCGCGGACCGTTTCATGCAAACGCGAAGAACAAATTTGAGTACCCCAGCTTCTGCCTCATTTCCTCTTCGCGAACGCGAGGACTCGATCGCGAATGCGAAGCTTTACACTTCGACCCTTTGCGAACGCGTGTCCTCGGTCACGAACGCGAAGCACAATTGTGCCAGTCCAACTTTCCTCTTCGCGATCGCAGGAATGGCTTCTCGATCACGAAGAACAAAACCCCAGATGACAGCAGAAGCTAAAAACCAGATTTTTTCGAAGTTCAAAATCATCCCGTAGCCTATCCGAAACTCACCCGAGCCCTCGGGGTTCCAAACCAAACATGCACACAAGTCCTAAAATATCATACGAACTTGTTCGCGCGATCAAATCGCCAAAATAACACCTAGAACTACGAATCGGACACCAAATCAAAGGAAATTTTCAAGAAAACTTTAAAACTTATATTTTTACAACCAGACATCCGAATCACGTCAAATCAACTCCGATTCTCACCATATTCGGCAGACAAGTCATAAATATTATAGTGGACCTACACCGGGCTCCAGAACCAAAATACGGACCCGAGGTCAATAAATCCAATATCAGTAATTTCTTAAAAATCATTAAGCCTTCAAGCTTTAAATGTTTCTTCAAAATTCCATATATCGAGCTAGGGACCTCGGAATTCGATTCCGGGCATACGCCCAAGTCCCAAATCATGATACGGACCTACCAAAATTGTCAAAATACTGATCCGGGTCTGTTTGCTCAAAATGTTGACTAAAGTCAACACAGTTGAGTTTTTAAAGCTCTATTTCACATTTTAATCCATTTTTCACATAAAAACTTTCCGAAAACTTTTTCGGACTGCGCACGCAAGTCGAGAAATGATAAATGATGCTTTTCGAGGTCTTAGAACACAGAATTACTTATTAAATTTAAAGATGACATTTTAGGTCATCATATTTACCTCAAGAATCCCCTCGAAAATCCTCTCAAAAATCGCCCAAACTCGTGCTTGAAATGTTTGAAATGAGGCCAAAATCTCGAACCCTTGTTTTAATAATCTGCACAACACTTCCGCTTATGCGGGAACTTAACCGCTTCAGTGGCATCGTGGAAGCGATATCACACATGCATTTGCGGCCCATTCCACTCCTACGGTCCCTCACTCCGCTTCTGCGAGCATCAAGCCGCTTCTGCGGTCCCAACTCATCTGCCCACTTCCGCTTCTGCGGTCCTCCTGCCGCAGATGCGGAACTCCCTATCGCACCTACACGCCTTCTGCTTCTGCGTAACTCTCGCCGCACCTGTGGCCATGCAGGTGCGGAAAACTCCTCGCACTTGCGACCAGCTACACACTCCCCTCCAATCTCGCACCTGTGCAAGCCAGCCCGCACCTGCGATCAAAGCTCCGCAGGTGCGATTACACCAGCAGAGGTCTTTCTTCAACAATCACTCAACTTTAACTTTTGATCTGTTAACCATCTGGAATCAACCCGAGGCCCCCGGGACCTCATCCAAACATACCAACAAGTCCTAAAACCTCATACAAACTTAGTCGAGCCCTCAAATCACATCTAACAACTTCAAAAACACAAATCGCATCCCAATTCAAGCCTATTGAAACTAAGGGAATTCAACTTCCACAAACGATGCAAAAACCTATCAAACAACGTCCGATTGACCCCAAATTTTGCACACAAGTCACATTTGATATTACGGACCTAATTCAACTTCTGAAATCTGAATCCGATCCTGATATCAAAAAGTCCACTCCCGTGCATACTTTCTAAAAATTTCAACTTCGCCATTTCAAGCCTAATTCTACTACGGACCTCCAAATCACAATCCGAACATGCTCCTAAGTCCAAAATCACCCAACGGAGCTACGAAACCATGAAAGCTCCATTCGGAAGTCGTTTACTCTTAGATCAACATCTGGTCAATCATTTCAACTTAAGCGTTCAACCTTGAGACTAAGTATCTCATTTAATTCTGAAATCACTCCGGACCCGAACTGACTACCCCGTCAAGTGACATAACATATATAAAGTATAAATTAAGCATTAAATGGGGTAACGGGTCTACAACTCTCAAAACGACCGGGCGGGTCGTCACATCCTCCCCCTCTTAAACAAACGTTCGTCCTCGAACGGGTCTATAAACGTACCTGGAGTCTCAAATATGTGTGGATATCTACTCCGGACCTCCCGCTCTGTCTCCCAAGTAGCCTCCTCAACCGGCTGACCTCTGCACTGCACCTTCACTGAAGCTATGTCCTTTGACCTCAACTTTCGAACATGCCGATCCAAAATGGCCACAGGCTCTACATCATAAGTTAGATCACTATCCAACTGAACTGTGCTGAAATCCAAAACATGAGACGAATCGCCGACATACTTCCGGAGCGTAGAAACATGAAATACTGGATGCACACTCGACAAACTAAGTGGCAAGGCAAGCTTGTAAGCCATTTCCCCAATCCTCTGAAGTACCTCAAATGGTCCAATCAACTTCCTTTCTTCCTAAACCTCATAAAACCCTTCATGGGTAAAACCTTGAGTAGGACCTTCTCCCCAACCATGTAAGCAACATCACGGACCTTCTTGTTGGCATAACTCTTTTGTCTAGACTGCGCCATGCGAAGCCGCTCCTGAATCAATTTTTACCTTCTCCAAAGCATCCTCAACCAAGTCAGTACCCAATAGCCTAGCCTTACCCGGCTCAAACCAACCTACCGGAGATCTACACCGTCTCTCATACAAAGCCTCATATGGAGCCATCTAAATACTTGACTAGTAACTGTTGTTGTAGGTAAACTCCACGAGAGGAAAAAACTGATCCCAAGAACCCCCAAAATCAATGACACAAGTGTGTAGCATGTCCTCCAATATCTAAATAGTGTGCTCGGACTGTCTGTCCGTCTGAGGGTGAAATGTTCTGCTCAACTCAACCTAGGTGCCCAACTCTCACTACACAGCTCTCCAGAACTGCGATGTAAACTGCGTGCCCTGATCTGAAATGATAGACACCGGAACACCATGAAGGCGAACAATCTCTCGGATGTAAATCTCAGCCAACCGCTCTGAAGAATAAGTAGTACAAACTGGAATGAAGTGCACGGACTTGGTCAGCTGATCCACAATCACCCAAATATAATCAAACTTCCTCGAAGTCCGTGGGAGCCCAACTACAAAATCCATAGTGATACGCTCACATTTCCACTATGGAATATCTAGTCTCCGAAGCAATCCACCCAGTCTCTGATGCTCATACTTTAACTGCTGATAGTTGAGACACCGAGCTACAAACCCCACTATATCCTTCCTCATTCTTCTCCACTAATAATGTTGCCTCAAGTCCAAATACATATTCGCTGCACCCGGATGAATGGAATACCGTGAACTATGGGCCTCCTCAAGAAGCAACTCACGTAGCCCATCTACATTAGGCACACAAATCCGACCCTGCATCCTCAATACCCCATCATACCCAATAGTAACATCTCTGGCATCACCGTGTTGAACGGTGTCCTTTAGGAAAAACAAATAGGGATCGTCATACTGGCGCTCTCTGATGCGATCATATAAGGAAGACCGAGATACCACACAAGCTAGAACAAGACTGGACTCCGAGACATCTAATCTTATGAACAGGTTGGCTAAGGCCTGAACATCAACTGCAAGAGGTCTCTTACCAACAGGAATGAATGCAAGGATACTCATACTCACCGCCTTTCTACTCAAGGCATCGGCCACCACATTGGCCTTCCCGGGATGATACAGAATAGTGATATCATAGTCCTTTAGCAGCTCCAACCATCTCTGTTGCCTCAGATTTATATCCTTCTATTTGAACAAGTGCTAGAGGCTCAGCTGATCCGTAAATACCTCACAAAACACGCCGTAGAGATAATGTCTCCAAATCTTCAATGCATGAACAATGGCAGCCAACTCCAAATCATGAACAAGGTAGTTCTTCTCATGAGGCTTCAACTGGCGTGAAGCATATGCAATCACCCTACCCTCATGCATCAAGACACATCCAATACCGATCCGAGAAGTATCATAATACATTGTATAAGAACCAGAAGCTGAAGGTAGAACTAGAACTGGAGTTGTGGTCAAAGCAGTCTTGAGCTTCTGAAAGCTCTCCTCACACCCATCCGACCATATAAAAATAGCACCCTTCTAGGTCAATTTGGTCAGAGGCGATGCAATAGACAAGAAACCCTCCACGAAGCGACGATAATAACCGGCTAAGCCGAGAAAGCTCCGAATCTCTGTAGCTGAGGACGGTCTGGGCCAATTCTGAACTGCCTCTATTTTCTTCGGATCCACCTAACTCCCCTCACTGGACACCTCGTGCCCCAAGAATGCCACTGAACTAAGACAAAACTCACATTTGGAGAACTTAGCATAAAGCTTCTCCTCCTTCAACCGCTGCAACACAATCTTCAAATGTCGGGCATGCTCCTCTTGGCTACGAGAGTACACCAGGATAGCATCAATGAACAGTATGACAAACGATTCAAGATGAGGCTGAAATACACTGTTCATCAGGTACATGAATGTTTGGGCATTGGTCAGCCCAAAAGACAACACGAGGAACTCATAATGACCATAACGGGTCCTGAATGCTGTCTTTAGAATATTCGAGTCCCAAATCTTCAACTGGTGATACCCAGACCTCAAGTCAATCTTAGAGAACACCCTTGCTCCCTAAAGATGGTCAAATAGATCATCAATGCGTGGCAAAGGACACTTGTTCTTAATTGTAACTTTGTTCAACTGCCTGTAATCAATGCACATCTGCATAGAACCATCCTTCTTCTTCACAAACAAGACCGGTGCACCCCAAGGCGGAATAGAAATGGGCTGAGGGCCAGGCACCAAGTCAATACCAAAGTCAATATTCCTGTCGGGCGGCATGCCCGGCAGGTCTGCAGGAAACACATCCAGAAAATCTCGCACCTCCGGAACAGAATCAATAGCAGGAGTAGCAGTACCAACATCCCTCAAAATTATGAAATCACTCTGCTGGGAACATAGTCTAGAGAACCTCTCCACTTAATCCTTGGCAACCTCGGCATCGCCAATGTCACGGTCTTAGTGTGACAATCCAGAACAGCATGACATGGAGACAACTAATCCATACCCAAGATCACGTTGAAATCAACCATACTAAGCAATAAAAGATCAACTCTAGTTTCAAATCCCCCAATAGTCACTACACACGGCCAATATACATAGTCCACAACAATGGTATCGCCCACTGGCGTAGACATATACACAGATGAAACTAAGGACTCACGGGGCATATCCAGATAATAAGAAAAATATAATGATACATACGAATAAGTGGAACCAAAGTCGAATAATATAGAGGCATCCATATGGCATACTGAGACAATACATGCGATCACTGCATCTGAAGCAACAACATCTGGTCTAGCAGGAATAACATAGAATTGGGCCTGGCCTCCACCTGATAGGCCTCCCCCTCTTGGGCGACCCCTAGCTGACTGAGCCCCACCCCGAGCTGGTTGAGTGGGTGGTGTAACTGCTGGTGCTGGTGTCATCGGCCGAGAACTCTGCTATGCAGCCCCACTCAACAACCTAGGGCAATCTCTCTTGATATGACCAAAGTCTCCAAACTCGAAACAACCCCTCCTCTGACGGAACTACTGCTCCTGATAACCCGAGGAACTACCTGTAGAAACCTGAGCGGATGAGGCATGGTGAGAACTTTGCGCTGGTAGTGCACTGAATTAAGACTGGCCTGAGTGAGCACTGTAAGAACCATGGCTAGCTGATGCACCGCGATAAGCTGGATGAGCCATCTGAGCGGGCCTATAAGGACGACTTCTGTTGTGGTAGGACTGCCCCTCAGAAGGTACACCACCGAAACCACCCGAACCTCGAGGCCTATTGTCGTTCCTCTCATCATTCTCTTGGATACGGACTATCTCTATCTACCGAGCAATGTCAACCACTTCGTCAAACGTAGCACCAAACATCTTCTCCCGAGTCATAAGCAATCACAGCTGATATGTGAGACCATCAACATCTCCCTATCAGTGGGAACCAACCAAACTGCATGACGATCCAACTCCGAAAACCTCATCTCGTACTGCGTCACAGACATGCCCTTCTATCGTAACTACTCAAACTATCTACGCAGATCTTCCCTACGAGACTGCAGCACAAACTTGTCCAAGGAGAGAATGGATAACTCCTGCCATGTAAGTGATGCTGCACCGACCGGCCTGCGCCTCTTATAAGCCTCCTACCATTTGAAGGCATCCCCAGTGAACTGAAAAGTAGTGAACGAGATACCATTGGTCTCCAGAATACCAGCCGTGCGAAGGATTCGCTGCCACTTATCCAAGAAACCCTGGGCATCCTCTGATTCAGTGATAAGTGGGGATTATGACTACTTATTAGCGCCTTTTAGCTTTCGTTTTAGTCCAAAAGCATTTAATTGTGTTCCCAAAAACTGATGAAATATACTTAATTGCAGGAATATTGGAAAATAAGCCTCCAAGATGAAATCCTACTCAAGGAGTGATCTGAATTCAAGGACAAAACCAGACACAAAAGCTTAAAGTGCGGACCGCAGAATGTCATCTGCGGCCGCAGGTTGTGCAGAAGAACTTATCAGAGACCTGTGAGAAGTGCGGTCCGCACATGAAATATGGGGCAGCAGAAGATAGGCAAGAGAAAAAGTTTAGAGAACCTGTCAACGTAAGTGCGGACCGTACAATTATTGTGAGGCCGAAGAAGATCAGCTACGCGGCCGCAGTTGCATTTGTGCTGTTTGCAAAAGAGCCATGTGCGGCCGTACTCATAAATGTGCAAACCGCAAAAAGAGAGAGATGCAAACGCAGTTTAGAATTATGCGGCCGCAAGATTCCAATCCGGTCAATTTAAAGCACAAGTGCAGACCGCATATGGAATTATGTGGCCGCAGAACCTCCGAAAGGGCATTTTTATCCGAAAATTCTAGCTCTGTATAAATAGAAGAGTTTCACTTTGTTAGGTCAATTTTTGACATAAACAGATACAATAGCTGTTTTTCTTTACTCTCTTTAGTAGTGTTTGCCATTTTGAGCTTTTTGAACATTGATTTCATCATTTTAATTATCAATATGGATTTAATTATCACTTCTTCCTCTTTCTCTTCCAATTTAAGCATGAGTAACTAGTTTCTCACTAGGGTTATGACCCAACCCTAGTGTGTGAACTTAATGGGTGTTTGACTTATTGCTTATTTATGGTTGGGTGTTGATTATCTAGCCTAGTTCTTGCTTTAATTTGAAGAATTAATGGTTGCATATATTATTTTATGCCTATTTGACTTGGTCTCTACTTGACAAAGAGAGATTTAGTCTAGGAAAACTTGGCTAGCAAGAAATTGGGTCAATCGATGAGATTGATAAGCCCAAATTAATGGGTTGAATCTATAGATAGTAAAACCCGACTTGAGCTTGTTATCAATCGTTTTGTTCTACCCCCATTTGGACTTGAGAAAGCCAAATTGGTCAAAGTCACTCTCTGACCGAGAGGTATTGAGTGGGTACTCAAGTATGGATGGCTATAATACACCCCGACCAATAAAATAAGCCTTTAAGTTAACAACCCGTTAGGCAAACACTTAGGTGAAGGTCATAGCCCTAGGTCTTTTTATCATTTGAAAAACAATAAAAACAATTTCTTAGTTTCATTACTTAGTCTTGCAATCTTAAATTGGAATAAACATAGAACAAGTATCAATTTGTGGAAGTTTAATTTGAGATAGTTCATACTCATACACTGCAATTTATACTCCTAAATCCCACGTATAGCTCCATGTGGAATTCGACCCCGACTCCTTATTGCGTATTACTATTGCAATCAACCATTTCATAACCTTGAATTGAGGTGTGAACTTGGACGAGATCATTTTTGGCGCCGTTGCCGAGGAGCATAAAAATGGATTTAGCTATATATTTGGTTTTGTATGTGAATTGTCTTCTTGTCCTTCCTTGTTACTGATTTGTGTGAATCAATTTTAGGTACCATAATGGCAAACAACAACGATCAACTTGGAAACATGCCTTTGGGGGATGTGGACGTTGAAGATGACCAAGTTGAAGAGGTTCCTCTTGAACCTCAAACAAATAGAAGAGGTCGGGCACCTCAAGACAACGTCCTAGTTCCACCTCCACCACCAACTCCACCAAGAGCGGCTCCACACTGGGTGTTGCCAAATGAAGGGTATGCAAGTGCCATTGTCCCACCCCGCGTTAGGGCGGGTAACTTTTAAATCACTAATGTAATGCTCACATTGTTAGAGCAACGGGGATTCTTCAACTGGGCTCTGAGTCAAAATCCATACAAACACTTGAAGGGGTTTGTGGACACTTGTTGGGGGAGTAAACGGACAAACGTCTCCTAGGATGCTTTAAGTTTGAGGCTATTTCCTTTCTCTCTACGGGGGAAAGCCTTGGATTGCTTAGAAAGATTACCAAATCACTCCATCCATACATGGGATGAATTGGCGAAGAAATTTATTTTAAGTTCTTTTCTCCCGGGCATATGGCTACTCTTAGAGATGAGATTCTAACATTCAAACAAGATCCCAATGAGTCGTTGCATGAAATGTGGGAGAGGTACGGAACTATGGTCAAAGAGTGCCAAAATAATGACATGACGACGGCTATGATTCAACAAACTTTCTATCGGGGGATCAATACTACCAATCAGTGCGTGGTTAATCAACTTGCCGGTGGAAATTTCATGACAACGCCATATGTGGAAGCTTGTGAGGTTTTAGATGAAATGGCGGATACTGCTTCGGCATGGAAAAGTAGAGTAAATGTTCCTCAAGGTGATCCAAACGTGATTCACCTACATAAAGAGTTGCATGACCATGGGCAAGCCATTGCCGAGTTGACCACCACAATGAATCAATTAGCAAAAGCTCAACTTCAACAAGTGCAAAACCCGAGGCAAGTCAATGTTATGGAGGAAGTTAGTATGATGGTTAACAAAAGAAGGCCCAAAGGTCCACAAGGGCAAAACCGGGTAGAGAATTATGTGCAAGAAGATAGTAGGTTTGATCAAGATGAATCTTACAATGAACAAGAGGAGGAAGTGCAATATGTGAACATCTTTCAAGGGCAAAGAAACAACTCTCAAGGCTCGAATCAACAACAATGTAGACCTCAAGGTAATCAAGGGAATTGGAATTCTAACAACCAAGGTAATTGGAATGGTGGAAATAATTAAGGGAATTGGAATAGTAACAATACTCAAGGAAATTAGAGTGGTTGTAATAACAAAGGCAATTGGAGTGGCAATAATCAAGGATATTGGGGAGGCAACAACCA
>AWOL01S0013798.1:39023-54693 GCA_000715115.1 Nicotiana otophora
GTGATTCACCTACATAAAGAGTTGCATGACCATGGGCAAGTCATTGCCGAGTTGACCACCACAATGAATCAATTAGCAAAAGCTCAACTTCAACAAGTGCAAAACCTGAGGCAAGTCAATGCTATGGAGGGAGTTAGTATGATGGTTAACAAAAGAAGGCCCAAAGGTCCACAAGTGTAAAACCGAGTGGAGAATTATGTGCAAGAAGATAGTGGGTTTGATCAAGATGAATCTTACAATGAACAAGAGGAGGAAGTGCAATATGTGAACAACTTTCAAGGGCAAAGAAATAACTCTCAAGGCTCGAATCAACAACAATGGCTACCTCAAGCTAATCAAGGGAATTAGAATTCTAACAACCAAGGTAATTGGAATGGTGGAAACAATCAAGGGAATTGGAATAGTAACAATACTCAAGGAAATTGGAGTGGTGGTAATAACCAAGGAATTTGGAGTGGGGATGTTGACTACTTATTAGCGACTTTTATCTTTCGTTTTAGTCCAAAAGCGTTTAATTGTGTTCCCAAAAGCTGCAGGAATATTGGAAAATGAGCCTCCAAGATGAAATCATACTAAAGAAGGAGTGATCTGAATTCAAGGACAAACAGACACAGAAGCTTAAAGTGCGGACCGCAGAATATCATCTGCGGCCGTAGATTGTGCAGAAGAACTTATCAGAGATCTATGAGAAGTGTGGTCCGCACATGAAATGTGCGGCCGTAGAACGGAAGTGCAGACTGCACAATTATTGTGCGTCCGCAGAAGATCAGCTACGCAGCCGCAGTTGCATTTGTGCAGTCCGTAAAAGAGCCATGTGCGGTCGCACTCAGAAATGTGTGGACCGCAGAAAGAGAGAGATGCAGATGCGGTTCAGAATTGTGCGGACGCAAGATTCCCATCCTGTCAGGTTGAAACACAAGTACGAACCGCACATGGAATTGTGCAGCCGCAGAACCTACGAAAGGGCATTTTTGTCCGAAAATTCCAGCTCTGTATAAATAGAAGAGTTTCACTTTTTTAGGTCAAGTTTTGATATCAGCAAAACAGTAGCCGTTTTTCTTTACTCTGTTTAGTAGTTTTGCCATTTTGAGCTTTTTGAACATTGATTTCATTATTTTAATTATCAATATGTGTTTAATTATCACTTCTTCTTCTTTCTCTTCCAATTTAAGCATGAATAGCTAGATTCTCACTAGGGTTGTGACCCAACCCTAGTGTGTGAACTTAATGGGTGTTTGACTTATTACTTGTTTATGATTGGGTGTTGATTATCTAGCCTAGTTCTTGATTTAATTTGAAGAATTAATGGTTGTAAATATTATTTCATGCCTATTTGACTTAGTCTCTACTTGAAAAAGAGAGATTTAGTCTAGAAAAACTTGACTAGAAAGAAATTGGGTCAATCGAGAGATTGATAAGCCCAAATTAAAGGGTTGAATCTAGAGATAGTAAAACCCGACTTGAGCTTGTTATCAACCGTTTTTCTACACCCATTTGGACTTGAGAAAGCCAAATTGGGCAAAGTCACTTTCTGACCTAGAGGTATTGAGTGGGTACTCAAGTTTGATGGCTATAATACACCCCGACCAATAAAATAAACCTTTAAGCTAACAACCCGTTAGGCAAACACTTAGGTGAAGGTCATAGCCCTAGGTCTTTTTATCATTTGAAAAACAATAAAAACAATTTCTTAGTTTCATTACTTGATCTTGCAATCTTAAATTGGAATAGACATAGAACAAGTATCAATTTGTGGAAGTGTAATTTGAGATAGTTCAAACTCATACACTACAATTTATACTCCTAAATCCCACGTATAGCTCCCTGTGGAATTCGACCCCGACTCCTTGTTGGGTATTACTATTGCAATCAACCGTTTCATAACCTTAAATTGAGATGTGAACTTGGACGAGATCATTTTTGGCGCCGTTGCCGAGGAGCATAAAAATGGATTTAGCTATATATTTGGTTTTGTATGTGAATTGTCTTCTTGTCCTTCCTTGTTACTGATTTGTGTGAATCAATTTTAGGTATTATAATGGCAAACAACAACAATCAACTCGGAAACATGCCTTTGGGGATGTGGACGTTGAAGATGACCAAGTTGAAGAGGTTCCTTTTGAACCTCAAGCAAATAGAAGAGGTCGGGCACCTCAAGACAACGTCCTAGTTCCACCTCCACCACTAACTCCACCAAGAGCGGCTCCATACCGGGTGTTGCCAAATGAAGGGTATGAAAGTGCCATTGTCCCGCCCCGCATTAGGGCGGGTAACTTTTAAATCACTAATGTAATGCTCACATTGTTAGAGCAACGGGAATTCTTCAACTGGGCTCCGAGTCAAAATCCATACAAACACTTGAAGCGGTTTGTGGACACTTGTTGGGGGAGTAAACAGACAAACGTCTCCTAGGATGCTTTAAGTTTGAGGCTATTTTCTTTCTCTCTACGGGGGAAAGCCTTGGATTGGTTAGAACGATTGCCGAATCACTCCATCTATACATGGGATGAATTGGCAAAGAAATTTATTTTAAGTTCTTTTCTCCCGGGCATATGGCTACTCTTAGAGACGAGATTCTAGCATTCAAACAAGAGCCCAATGAGTCGTTGCATGAAATATGGGAGAGGTACGGAACTATGGTCAAAGAGTGCCCAAATAATCACATGACGACGGCTATGATTCAACAAACTTTCTATCGGGGATCAATACTACCAATCAGTGTGTGGTTAATCAACTTGCTGGTGGAAATTTCATGACAACGCCATATGTGGAAGCTTGTGAGGTTTTAGATGAAATGGCGGATACTGCTTCGGCATGGAAAAGTAGAGTAAATGTTCCTCAAGGTGATCCAAACGTGATTCACCTACATAAAGAGTTGCATGACCATGGGCAAGCCATTGCCGAGTTGACCACCACAATGAATCAATTAGCAAAAGCTCAACTTCAACAAGTGCAAAACCCGAGGCAAGTCAATGTTATGGAGGAAGTTAGTATGATGGTTAACAAAAGAAGGCCCAAAGGTCCACAAGGGCAAAACCGGGTAGAGAATTATGTGCAAGAAGATAGTAGGTTTGATCAAGATGAATCTTACAATGAACAAGAGGAGGAAGTGCAATATGTGAACATCTTTCAAGGGCAAAGAAACAACTCTCAAGGCTCGAATCAACAACAATGTAGACCTCAACGTAATCAAAGGAATTGGAATTCTAACAACCAAGGTAATTGGAATGGTGGAAATAATTAAGGGAATTGGAATAGTAACAATACTCAAGGAAATTAGAGTGGTTGTAATAACAAAGGCAATTGGAGTGGCAATAATCAAGGATATTGGGGAGGCAACAACCAGGGGGGTGGAACAATAATCAAGGCAATCGGGGGTCGGGTTTTCAAAGGCCCTCGATGTATCAACAAACTAGAAACCCGCCTCCTTGTCCTTCACATGGTCCAATTCTTCCAACAATGAGATGGGACTAATTGAAAACATGTTTAAGCAAATGATGGAGAAAAATGTCGAATCCGATGCCCAACTTGCCTCTCACAATACATCTATCCGAAACTTGGAAGTCCAAATGGGGCAAATCTATCAAGCCCTAAACACTCATCCTAAGGGGGCACTACCAAGTGACACGGTGATTAACCCAAAGGGCGGAAACAACACGGAACATGCCATGGCCGTTACTATAAGGAGTGGAAAAGATGGGGATGCACCCACCTCGAATCAACGGAAGCTTGTAGATGATGAGCAAGTGGTTCAAGAAGATGAGATCCCGGACAATGTGGTGAAAGCAAATGAGGAATTGCGGATTGATATTGATGATAATAAGGAGGAAGCTCAAGAGGAAGTGAACCCATCTAGGGATCACATCATTGACATACCGGAACCGGTAGTGCAAAAGGCTAAGGCACCAATGCCTAGGCCTCCTCCTCCATATCCTCCAAGTCTCTCCAAGCAAAATGGCGAGAATTAATTCAAAAACTTCATTGACATGATGAAGAGCCTATTTATCAATGTTCCAATGGTTGAAGGCTTGGAGCACATGCCCGGTTATGCAAAGTTTATGAAGGACTTAGTGACAAGGAAGCGATCGATGAATTTTGAAACTATAAAAATGACTCCAAGTGAGTGCAATTGTGCATTCAATGGCTCCCAAGTTAGAGGATCTCGGTGCTTTCACGATTTCTTGTAATATTGGGAGTGCCGAGTTTGCAAAAGCTCTTTGTGATCTTGGGGCAAGTATCAATTTGATGCCCTATTCAATTTTCAAGACTGTGGGAATTGGGCAACCAAGACCCACATCTATGAGATTACAAATGGACGATCATACCATGAAGAGACCATTGGGAGTGATTGAAGATGTATTGGTTTGTGTTGATAAATTCATTCTTCCGGCATATTTTGTCATTCTTGACTGTGAGGTTGATTATGAGGTGCCTATTATTCTTGGTAGACCTTTCCTTGATACCGGTAAGGCTCTAGTTGATGTTGAATCCGGAGAACTTACTTTTCGGGTTGGTGATGAAAAAGTGGTTTTCCATGTGTGTAAGTCCATACGGAAACCCAATAGCAAAGAGGTGTGTTCTTTCGTAGACTTGGTGACCGATATGATTGTAGATGAAACAAGTGTTGTGATGAATGTTGATAATACATTGGAGGCCGTCTTGCTCAACTTTGATGATGACGAAATGGATGGCTTCATAGAATGTATGAACTCGTTCCAAGTAATGGGGTCGTACACTTATGAGCCCCACAAATTTTCCTTGGATCTTGAAAATAGGACAACTCCCCCCAACAAATCCCTCGATCGAGGAGCCTCTTATCTTGGAGTTGAAGCCATTGCCTCCATATCTTCGGTATGCATTTCTTGGCCTTTCTTCTACTTTACCAGTTATTCTTTCCTCTTGTTTGACTAACGTGCAGGTAGATGCTACATTGGCGGTGATACAAAAGAGGAAGAAGGCTATTGGATGGACATTGGCGGATATTCAGGGGATAAACCCTGCATTTTGCATGCACAAGATTAACTTGGAGTAAGGTGCCAAAACATCTATTGAACATCAATGGAGACTCAATGAATCCATGCAAGACGTGGTCAAAAAGGAGATCATAAAGTGGTTAGATACCGAGGTTGTCTACCCCATTTCTGACAATTCGCGGACTTCTCCAGTGCAATGTGTTCCAAAGAAGGGGGCATAACTGTGGTCACCAATGATAAGAACAAGTTGATTCCAACAAGAACGGTGACCAGGTGGAGAGTGTGTATGGACTATCGGAAACTAAACAAAGTCACAAGGAAAACCATTTCCTACTACCCTTTCTTGACCAAATGCTTGATAGGTTGCCCGGTTGGGAACTGTATTGCTTTCTAGATGGATATTCGGGCTAGAATCAAATCCTTATTGCCCCAGAAGAACAAGAGAAAACAACCTTCACTTGTCCCTATGGCACTTTCGCTTTCAAGTGGATGCCATTTGGCTCATGCAATGCACCGGCAACTTTTCAACTTTGTATGATGGTGACCTTTACGGATATGGTAGAGGGCTACCTTGAAGTCTTCATGGATGACTTTTCGGTAGTCGGGGATTCCTATGATGATTTCTTGGAAAATTTGGATAAGGTTCTGGCAAGGTGTGAAGAAACAAACTTGGTGTTGAATTGGGAGAAATTCCATTTCATGGTCGAGGAGGGTATTGTACTTGGCCACAAAATTTCAAAGAAGAGAATAGCGGTCGACAAGGCGAAAATAGAGGTGATTTCTAAACTTCCACCTCCAACATCTGTGAAGGGCGTGAGAAGTTTCTTGGGTCACGTGGGTTTCTACTGACGTTTCATAAAGGATTTTTCCAAGGTGGTGAACCCTTTGTGCAAGCTTTTGGAGAAAGATGTTAAATTTTACTTCAATGATGATTGTATGAGAGCATTTGAATTGCTCAAGTTCAAGTTGACAACTACTCCCATTATCACCACCCCGAATTGGAGCATTCCTTTAGAGCTCATGTGTGATGCTAGTAATGTGGTCGTTGGAGTAGTTTTGGGGCAACGTATCAACAAGATATTTCATCTGGTCTACTATGATAGTAAGACCATGAATGATGCCTAAGTCAATTACTATGTGACCAAAAAAGAGCTCATTTCCATTATGTTTGGTATTGAGAAGTTCTGCCCGTACTTGATGGGTGCAAAAGTGATTGTCCACACGGATCATACGGCACTTCGTTACCTTATGAGCAAAAAAGATTCCAAATCCCGGTTGATGAGATGGGTGCTTTTGTTGCAAGAGTTTGACATAGACATCCAAGACCGAAAAGGAAGTGAAAACCAAGTGGCAGACCACTTGTCTCGTTTGGAGGAGGAGTGGAGGCCGCATGATGGCCTTGAAATCAATGACTCCTTCCCCGATGAGAAACTCTTAGCCATTTCAAGGAAAGAGGTGTCATGGTTCGCGGATCTAGCAAATTTTCTTGTAAGTGGGATCACCCCGGATGAGTTCTCTTTAAACCAAAGGAAGAAGCTCAACCGGGATTGTCAAGACTATTATTGGTATGAACCGTATCTTTTCCGGATTTGTACGGATGAAGTGATTAGAAGATATGTACCAGAGGAGGAACAAGTTAAAATTATTGGGGCTTGTCATTCTTTGTCATATGGTGGTCACCATGGTGGAGCTAGAACGGCGGCCAAAGTGCTAAGTTGCGGTTTCTATTGGCCCACTTTTTACAAGGATGCGAGTCATCTAGTCAAGTGTTGTGATGAATGTCAAAGGGCCGGTGGAATCTCAAAGAAAAATGAAATGCCCCTCACCACCATTTTGGAGATTGATATTTTCGATGTGTGGGGTATTGACTTCATGGGACCTTTTGTGAGTTCTTGTGGAAACACCTACATCTTGATCGCGGTTAATTATATGTCTAAATGGGTTGAGGTCGTTGCTCTACCCAACAATGAAGCAAGAAGTGTGGTATCCTCAGCATCTATGAGAGAATAGAATACAGAAGTTTAGTTTCCGGAATTAACAAATCTGCACGACAAGAATACAAGAATGTGAAGTTTCCTAAGGGTTAGGCAGCCTCTCCAAGATAAGCATAGACGTCTCTGTACCGATCCGCAAGACTCTACTAAACCTACTCATAACTCGTGAGACCTATGTAACCTAGGCTCTGATACCAATTTGTCACGACCCAAATCCCAACCTGTCGTAATGGCGCCTAACATGGTACTAGGCAAGCCAACCTTTACAAAATAACTCCAACACTTTTAACAGAAAATGGATTTAAAGCAGTTTAAATAATAAAACTTCGCATAAACAGGATAGAAAATCCAAAACACAATACAGAAATTCCCAACATCGGGGTGTAACGACCCGACCGGTCGTTTTGAATATTTGCACTTCGCTCGGTTGTTTGAGGGCATGATTAGCTCCGTATGATGTACTTTAACTTGTGTGAATTGTCATTTTTGGTTTGCAGGTATTTCAAAATCGAATTGGAAGAAAGAATTTCATTGTGGAAGCTTAACATTGGGAGAGTTGACCAAGTTTGACTTTTTAGCATTTGACCTCGGATTGGAATTCTAATGGTTCCATTAGTTTTGTTAGGTTATTTTGGACTTAGGAGCGCATCTGGACTGTGATTTGGAGGTCCGTAGTGGAATTAGGCTTGAATTGGCGAAAGTTGGAAATTCGGCGATTTCGATCGACAGTGGAAAATTTGATATCGGGGTCGGAATGGAATTCTGGAAGTTGGAGTAGGTTCGTAGTATCATTTGTGACGTGTGTGCAAAATTTGAGGACATTCGGACATGGTTTGGTTAGTTTCAGCATCGGTTGTCGAATTTGTAAGTTTAGAAGTTCTTAGGCTTGAATCCGAGGGTAAATTGGTATTTTGATGTTGTTTTGAGTGATTCGAAGGTTTGACTAAGTTTGTATGGTGTTTTAGGATTGGTTGGTATGTTTAGTTAAGGTTCTGAGGGCCTCGGGTGTGTTTCGGGGTGAGTTTTGAGCGAGTCCGGGCATTTTCGGAACTCAGGTATGGTTCTGGCGCTTGGAATTTCGTGGACCTCAGCAGAATTTCGTGGCCGCGCTTGGAATTTTGCGGACCGCATAATTCTGCTGCGGCCGCACTCCGGGGAAAGTTCTGCAGATCCGCTGGTCCGACTTCAGAAGCCTATATCTTTTGATCTACAAATAATTTTGAGATGATTCAAAAGTGAAATTTGTAGCTCTTCGTGTCTAGTTTCCAGAAAGGTAAAGAAGTAATCATTTGGATATCTATAAGGAAATTTATGGCCAAAATACTAAATCCTGGTAGTGCAGCCCCAAATATTTGCGGACCGCACTATTTTTTCGTGACCGCGGGACCTGGGGACGGGTTTGAGCCAATTTTAGGTTTTGGGCTAATTTTATAGTTTTTCTTATGGAATTCATTCCATTAGCGTATATTGATGGTATTGCGCTGATTGTGAATAAATTCGGAGCATTTGGAGGCCGAGTCGAGAGGCAAGAGCATTTCGGGGTAGAGATTTGACCGGTTTGAGGTAAGTAACGATTGTAAATCTAGTCCTGAGGGTATGAAACCCCGAATTTCGTATCATTCTACTATTTTGAGGTGGCGCACATGCTAGGTGACGGGCGTGTGGGCGTGCACTATTGGGGATTGTGACTTGGTCCGTCCCGTAGCAACTGTAAAGTTGCGTATTTTGTTGAAACTATATGATACTTATATGTTTTAGAAAGAGTTTCTGTAAATTGGGCTGAATGCCATGATTTGGGCCTTGTGCCAGTGCTGTTTGGACCCTTAGGGGCCTTTTCTTGCTATCCTATCAATGTTTTCAATTTAAAATCTATACTCAGTTATGGTTATACCTGTTTACTGCATAACTCAGTTTTCCTTACTCTATTTTGATGCATATAAATGTTATTTTGGGCTGAGTACCCTATTTTTACTGAAATGCCCGAGTGGCTTGAGAGGTTTATGACTGAGTGAGGCCGAGGACCTGATCTATGAGGATATTTATGGGATCGGGCTACCCGTCATAGCATGTTTGATATAGGCTGAGGGCTTGAGTGATTTATGCCATGATTTGTCTTGATATAACGATTTGGCTGAAGGAGCCCCTCCGGAGTCTGTACATATCCCCAGTGAGCGCAGGTACCTACTAAGTGCGAGTGCCGAGTGGCGAGTACCGAGTGCTGAGTGACTGGGAGGCATGAGTGATTGTGAGGTATGCCCGAGTGGCATGAGTGATTGTAAGGTATGTCCGAGTGGCATGAGTGATTGTGAGGTATGCCCGAGTGGCATGAGTGATTGTGAGGTATGCCCGAGAGGCATGATGTAACGACCCGACCGGTCATTTTGAGAGTAATAGCCCCGATCCCCTATTAACTGCTTTCCCCAAATCTTTTTCTGCTATTGTGACTTGCCGGGATGATTGGTTTTGAGTTTCTGAGTGTTTTGGGACACTTAGTCCCTAAATGAGAGCTTAAGCCCTAGGATTTGGACCGTAGTCGGAACTATGTGAAGACGACTATGTGAAGACGACTCCGGGTATGGAATACTTGGGCAGGTGCTGATATCAGGTTGATTTGAGCAGTTCGAGGTAAGTGGCTTGCCTAACCTTGTGTTGGGGACTTTCCCCTTAGGATACCTTGATATTATTTGGTGTGTGGGCGCCGTGTACGTGAGGTGACGAGTACGTACACGGGCTATTATTGCAAAAAACAAATCATGTTTAACCTTTTTAAATCATAAATTGCTTCTCCTATTAATTGTACTAATATGTTTAATTGTGTAGTTTAGACCAAAGAAGTATGCTTACGTGTTTTAACTGCCTAATTGACATTCTATGCGTCATGTTCAGTTAAGTCCTTATTTGCCTTATCTGTGTCCAGTATAAACTATATAACTCGATGTCATACCTGTCATTTCATCTTGCGTTGCATATTTAAATTGGGACTACGGACGTATTCCGGGAGATCCCCTTGTACTGTATATTTACTTTGGGACTACGGACGTATTTTGGGAGATCCCCCAACACTGCATATTTACTTTGGGACTACGGACGTATTCCGGTAGATCCCCCACGTACTGCATATTTACTTTGGGACTACGGACGTATTTCGGGATATCCCCCAGTACTGCATATTTACTTTGGGACTACGGATGTATTCCGGGAGATCCCCCTGTACTGCATATTCATTTGAAACTACGGGACGGTATCCCGAGAGATTTTCCACTGTATTTACCTTGTTTTGAGCCGAGGGCTCCCTTAACTGTTAAATTTTTGAAAATTTCTTTAACTGTGTTACCGTAAATTCTACTTATATCTTTTATTGTTTAATTTATTATATTTACTTCGGTAGGGCCTTGACCTGACCTCGTCACTACTCGACCGAGGTTAGGCTTGGCACTTATTAGGTACCATTGTGGTGTACTCATGCCCTTTCCTACACATGTTTTTGTGTACAGATCCAGGTGCGAGCTATCAGCCTCGGGGTTAGTACGTGTTGCTTATTCTAGGAGACTTTAAGGTACCTCTTCTTGCGTCCGCAGATCTTCGGAGTCCCCTTCTACTCCCTCGTCTAGATATTTTTCCTTAATATCTTCAGACTTTTGTATAGAGCTACATAGATTATAGCAGCTTGTGACTTAGTGATATTCCGGGTCTTGAGAAATTATTTTATATATGCCGAGTGGTACTACTCTTGGCTATTTATAATATGTTGTTTATCCTTACAAAAATGTTGTGTTTCCTTTATATTTTTTGCAATAGTAGGCTTACCTAGTCGTAAAGACTAGGTGCCATCACAACACCTTACGGACGGTTAATTTGGGGTCGTGACACATGAGTGACTGTGAGGTTTGTCTGAGGGGCTGTATATGAGTGATGTTTTACCCGAGGGGCTATTTATGATTTCATCATTTTTGCTCACCTTGCATTGAGCCTTGTTTGAAAACTGTTGAAAAATATCTTTAATTGTTTTTACTGGAACTGGGTTTAAACGAGATGTTTTGATTCAAACCCTAATTTTAAAAGCATGTGGTATTTTACTGAGATTTTATGATATGAACTTTATATGCTTATTGCTCATCACTACTGCACAGTCTTTATTTATTGTTGTTACTTACTGAGTTGGTGTACTCACGTTACTCCCTGCATCTTGTGTGCAGATTCAGGCATATTTGGACACGATAGTGGCTGTTGACTATTCCGGTTGCAGATTTTTCGGGGGGATAGCAAGGTAGCTGCCTGGCGATCGCAGCCCTGCTCTCCTCCCTCTTATCTTCCTTTAGTTGTATTTAGCTATCTTCCAGGCTGAGTTAGTCTTGATATTGTTAGATAGATTGTAGTAGATGATCATGACTAGTGACACCCCGATGTAGGGCTTTTCTTTTCCGCACTTTTATTTTGATTTGAACTCCTTTACGAAGGTTTTGTTTTATGCTAAATAGCCTTGAAATTATCTTTGAAATGAAGATATCGGTTTGTTTTGGAATGAGTCAGCTTGCCTAGTTCCACGATAGACGCCATCACGACATGTTAGGTTTTTGGGTCGTGACAGATTGGTATTAGAGCCCTAGGTTACATAGGTCTCACGAGTCATGAGCATGTTTAGTAGAGTCTTGCGGATCGGTACGGAGACGTCTGTACTTATCTTTGAGAAGCTGTAGAACCCTTAGAAAAATTTCACTTTCTTGTATTCTATCGTGCGGAATTGATTCAGCTTGGAACATAACTCCTTGAATTCCTTCCATGCATTCGTATGCGCACATGAGCGCTCGGTATCGGTTGTGCATCGCCGTCTTATGATTCTATAAATAAGGTTGAGATGGGTGTTCTGTGTTTGTGGTGTTGGGCCGGTCTGGAGGACTTGAGGCCACGGTTAGACCACAGCTTAGGCTCGGTAGCTTCAGTTGTAACCTATACATTTGGACTCATAAGTCCGATAATGTCCCTACGAGTAAAATTTGTGGCTCGATTAGCGGTGGAATGGCTTTGTGGTGAGTATGAAGTAACTGCGGGAGGTGTTAAAATGATGTGAATGTGACGAGAAGTATTTTCTTGAAATGTAAAGGAAGTCCATTGGGTGCTTGATTTTTGTTTTGATGTGACGTACGGTCTCGAGTGTGAATGTTTTGAAGGATCTTTCACGTTGTTAAATTTTAGGGCAAATTAAATTCTCATGTCTGTCAATGAGTTGGACTCAAGAAGAGTATGTGGTTATGTAGTAATGGTGGTTGCGAATGGGTATTTTGATATTGATGGCTCGAGAAAGATAATCTTCGAAGATACTTAGAGTCGGTAACATTCTATTGGTTCTGGTACGACAGAGATGCATTTCGAGTTGATGCAGTAATTGGGAAGCAAAGTATGAGGGAAGACATGACGGGAAGCATTTCACGGTGGTTGAAGTACTCGCGGGTCAAGTAGGAGAAATAGAGGTTGAGAAGTTTCTTAAAGGAGATGATTTAACCTAAGTAAGAGTGGCAGATTAGCATATGAATTCACTGGTAGGGTAGTCGTGCGCCTTGAGAAAGTGTAGAATGATTTGGAATCGTGTTAGTATGTGATTTGGCATGCAGACTCTATTTGGAGTGATGGTTACTGTACAAAGGAAGATGGAATATGGCAGAAAGAAGTGTGTTTGAAATGAAGAGAGGCGTGAAGATCTGATTATCGTGTCAGGTGTAATATGACTTGAGTTTGGAAGGTATTGTTGAACGTACAGTTGATGTCAATAAGGAAAGTGCAAACTTATACAAATGGTGGGCGAGCATGAACTCAGGAGAATTTACGGATTTCGTGGTCGTTGCACTCAGTGCAGTGTCATTGGGAGATGTCGATAAGGAATTCCACAAGTGGGTTATCTCCTATGTGTAGCTAGCGGTGGAATGATATTGATGAAGCTTTTGCGAGGAATATTACTTGCTACCCGGTAGGAGGTCGCGTGTGTGATTGTGGCTGGCGATTCAGAATGTTCATGAAAAGCTTAATAAAAGACTTCGAAGAGTCTGGCGGGTTAACGGTGCTAGATCTTGGTAATTGAGAAGGAGAAATCCTTACGGGTTCTAATTTTATATAATTGCAGCTTAAGGCTAAGTGGGGGAGTCTGCTATCGACGAGTTGATTGCACGGTTATGTGTCGTATTAGTTTCAGTTTGGGGTATACGGGTGAATCAGTTATGACTTGCAGAGGTCGAGATCGAGGATGACTCGGGTAAACGAATTTCTGGGCACAAGTTGTATTACACTCTATGGTTATAGGAGGTCCATAAAATAATTGAGTGGTTATTCACAAAGAATGTAGTGTACATGGAGCGAGAATTTGCTTGGTTGCGTAGGAGAATGGGTTACTCTTTATTTCCCTTGGGTGTTGGTGTGCTAATGGGGCACAGGTCGTTTCGGTCCGTTTGGTCGGTTAATTCGAGATTTGAGTAGAGTGGATGACTCTCAAGAATGGTTCCAATAGATTCAAAATTTATATATATGTCTAGAAAACTGGGAGTTGCATTGAACGGTGTCAAGACTCGTGGCATTTTATATCATTGTGAATTATACATTTCAGTATCAAGAAGGCGAAGAAGAAAGTTTTAGGTTCACATAAAGTCTCATCGGAGTAAGCGTTTTGGTTGTGGAATCTTTGGGATACATAAAAAGGAAATTCAACAGCTTATAAGCCTTAGGGCGGTGTGATTCTATGCTAGAGTTCGTACGGCAAGTTTTAGTTAAGGATAGTAGTGTTCTAACAAGGAAAAAGTAGCAATTTGAAGGCAATTTGGAAAGGACTTGTAGAAATAGGATAGCTTGGTAGTAGGTTGGGTTAGCACAGTAATGGGTATGATCGGTTCTTTGGGTACTTATGACGTGGCTAGTATCTACAGGGGTTTCGTGGCAATGCTCTCGGAATTGCAACCTGTGTGGCTTGGTGGAGTTAGAGGAATTCAGTTCAGATAGCTTGGTTATGTGCAAATGGATTTTAAAGTGTTCATGATGGTTTCTACCATGGTTTGAACCAAATATTTTCTACCGGTGTACGGAACATGTTGTGTGTTATGATTTCCTCCTAGAAACAAGCAAAAAGGAGGTTTCTGACTAATAAGGTATATAATTTGCTAGTGACTCAGAGTTGATAATAGAATTCTTATACTTGTCACATGATGGCATAATATATGTGGTGTATTGTGCGGGAATAGGATTTACATGTACAATATCGCAGTTCAGTTTTGAAGGGAAGGACATAAATTCTTAGGCAGCATGGACGATTTCAGATGACTAGGTAAATAATATTACTATTTGGTATGGCTTGATGAGAGTGTACCTTTCAGAAGAGGCAGTGTGTTTTGATTTATGGGTACTTCGCTGGTATTGCGGCACTCTCCATGTTGATCGACTGCTGATATTCAAATTTTTGCTAGGTGGCACGGAAGAATATTTAAAGTATTTCTCATGGGATGATTGTGTATGAGAGAGGTGTTAGGCATTCGGGCAGTGGAGGTGGAATCAAATATGGTGATTCATGTGTTCTATGGAATTGGAGATTGGGAGTTCTCATGAGCAGATTGTTTCATGGTTGTGGACTGTGAAGTTGTGGCCGTTGCTAGCCAGATGATAGAATGTGTTATGATTCAGTCATTGTGGATTTTAGAGGTTATTTATCTATTAGTGGCTGACTAGAGTTGATTTGGGCCCATTGGTAGGCCTAATAGGATGTGTATTCTACACCGAGCCGGATTGGTTGGCTCCATACTACTATTGTTGAAGGATGTGCCATTTTGTTGATGTGAAACTTATTCGTGTTCTGAAATGATCTGTGAGTTACTCTTCTATGCTACAAGAAGTTGTGATTTGTTAGTTACATGCACATATGGTGCGGTTCTATTGTGGCCTTATAGCGATTTTTGAGCGAGAATAGTATTGGATATTGCTTGGTTGATGGCGTATTGGTCATGTTCTTTCGGGTTTTGTGTGGCATGGTGTCGTTTGCTTCTTCGTGGTTATGGTAATGCACTTTCGGTACTTGATGTCGAATTGCACATGGTTATTGATTTTAGCAGGGTGGCTTGAGGTGTTTCATATGGACCAATATTTGGATAGGGTCGCGTATTGCAGTAGAGTTATATGGAAATATGATCCTTTGTGTAAGATTCGTGTGTTATGGTTCTGCGGTTTGTGATGGGTTCTTAGCATTGCGTCGGGGTGGTACCCGTCAAGCTTGCAGAACGGTTCTCCTATTTGGGTCATGTGATGATTGGGTACATTTGAAATGTTGCTATCTGGTGCACGGATTGCACGCGTTATGGCTTTAGATTGTATTGATGTGTCATGTCACTAAGGTGGTCGTGTTGGATGAGACGAGGTCATTGGTCCTAGAATGGATGCTATCAGATTTGATTATGGTATAATTGGAAGGATAATATCGGAAGTCGGCTTTGAAATTGGCTATAGTTCTTGTAGAAGGAACGGGAGCTCCATGACCTGTTGGTCTAATAAATGGTTATGAATTCGGTATGTCTCTTTCATCATCGGCAGTGTACGAAGGTTTTAGAACGAGGTTTTGTCTGATATGAGGTTTACTACCGGCACTGGGTTGATTTGAGCCGATACTGTGATTAGAAATCATTGCTTCGAGCATTCGAGCTATGCGGTATTTGAATTTGAGTATTTGAGTTATGGTTA
>AWOL01S0013799.1:0-68117 GCA_000715115.1 Nicotiana otophora
GTGAATTGTTAGATAAAAATATTAAAAGATGAAAATCTCATATGCTTAATTTTTTGTTTAAATTAATTAACTGTTAAACGAATTTTTTCATCCTCCCAATTTATCTTATAATGAATATACTCTCCGTCCGGAGGTACATAAGAAAATGTCCTCCTTTCTTGTGAGCAAGCCGAATGCCTCGGCAGGATAGATGCATCTATGGATCGCGCCGCACATCCCTCGGCAGTGTACACGACACTCTGGATCGGGCCTATGACCTTGGCAGAAATCGTGCCTAATAATAATAATTACACAATACTTTGATAGTTTATTGCAGCTTGTGAAGCTAATTGATAAATTGAAAAGCTTTGGAATTTAAAGAATTATTACCTCTGCTTGTTAAGAAATTTTTGTTATTCCTGTAAATGAGGCTAATTGATAAATTAAAAATTTATTGAAATTAAAGGAATTTAATTATTTCTACTGGTTAAAGAAAATCATTGTAAATTCTATAAATCATGTTGATCTAGATATTGCTATTTTTATTTATTTATTTATTTATTATTATTGACTCTTAGTGAGTATCAAAGACAGCCATCTCGTCTCTACCACTTTGAGATTAGGCTTGATACTTACTGGGTACACGTTGTTTACGTACTCATGCTACACTTGATGCACTTTTTGTGCTGGATGTGAGGCAGGTACTAGTGGAGCACCTATCATCGTGCATCCACATTATCCATAGGCGTAGTGGTGAGCTGCTTTGCTGAGCCGTTCTGCAGCTACCAGTGTCTCTCCTTGTATTTCATCCTGTCTATTTTTATTTCAGACTGTATTTGGGGTGTTGTATAATCTTTTAGATGCTCATACACTTGTGACCCCAGGTCTTGGCACACACCTTGGTAGAATTTGGAATTTGTATTATTTTCTTAAATTTAAATTAATCGGTATCTTTTCTATTCTCTTTAATATTGCTAGTAAAAGAATAAAATGACTTAGAAAATTATTTTGAAAATAATTGATATATGTTTAATTCATTTGTTGGCTTGCCTAGCTATAGTGTTGGGCGCCATCATGACCTATAAGTGAAATTGGGTTGTGACAGCATGGTATCAAAGCACTAGGTTCATGTAGGTCTCACAAGTTATAAGCAAGCCTAATAGAGTCTTGCGGATCAGTACAGAGACGTTTGTACTTATCTTCGAGAGGATATAGGGTGTTAGGAAACTACCTTTCTTATATTCCATCGTGCAATTGATGTAGTACTAAATATCCTTCTCTTATTCTCTCACTGATGGTGAGAACGCGCTCTAATGAGGTTCCAGACCAGGGAAGAGCTACTCCCCCAGTTGCTAGAGGACGAGGGAGGGCTCCAGCCCGTAGTAGAGGGCGAGGACATCCCAGGACTGTTCCAGTTATACCGCCAGTGGGTCTAGCAGAGAATTCCATTGTTGAGGAACACGGTGAGGTGCCTGTGGCAGAGCCTGGTCTAGTGGATATCACATCTGCACCGGGATTTCAAGTTGTCATGGGTCATATGCTTCAGGCCGGTTTATTTCCGACAGACCCAGCCATATCTTAAGTGGGCGGGGGAGCACATACCCCTACCACATAGGCTCATGGGCTGGCATCTGTTGTATATCAGACCCAGGGTGCACTACCCATGGGTGGAGCCCAGCCAGTAGTAGCAGCTACACCTGAGCCCAGGCCAGCTGCAGCCGCTGATCTGCAGAAACTATTGGACAGATGGACTAGACTACATCCTCCTGTCTTTGGGGGTGAACGACATGAGGATCCCCAGGATTTCATTGATCTGTGCAAGGATAGACTGTACAACATAAGGATATTGGAGTCTCATAGGGTAGACTTTGCTAATTTTCAGCTAGAGGGCAGAGCCCGTAAATGGCGGCAGTCTTATGTTCTTGGCAGACCAGCAGATTCTCCTCCCATGACTTGGGACAGGTTCACCCGTATTTTCCTGGACAGGTATATCCCACCCTCCCATAGGGAAGAGTTGAGGTTTCAGTTTGAGCAGCTCCAACAGGTTCAGATGTCAGTGACCAATTATGAGGCGAGGTTTTCTGAGTTATCTCACCATGCACTTATGATACTCCCTACTGAGGCGGAGAGAGTGTGGAGGTTTGTTGCGGGTTTACATACTGGCATTCAGGCCACTATGGCTCGAGAGGTTGAGATGGGTTCTTCTTATGAGCTAATCGTGGAGATAGCCTGAAGGATTAGGGTGTGCGTCAGCGGAGCCGAGAGGAGGTTACGAGAGTTAAGCGGTTTAGGTATTCTGTAGATTTCGGAGGTGCTCCGTCTAGGAGGTCTGGGGGCAGAGGTCAGTTCGTGAGAGGGCAGTCCAGCAGGCCCCCATATCCAGCACCGCCACCTCCTCGGGGTGCTCTAGTGCAACTTTATTTCAGTGCTATACCAGAGAGTTCTTATCGCCCACCAGCAATCTAGGGTTCATCTAGTGGGTATCTAGGTCACCAGGGCCGGACCTCTAGTCAGCAGCTTATCGCATCAAAAACTTGCTACGAGTGCGGGGATCCCAGTCACATACGGAGATTTTGCCCTAGGCTTCGGGGTAGACCAGTGCAGCAGGGTCAGCAACCAATTATTACCGCACCAGTTTCTCCACCAGTAGTCCGACCACCAAGAAGTGGAGGACAGGTGGGTAAGGGTCGTCCTAGAGGTGGAGGTCAGCCAGGTGGAGGCCAGCCAGTTGGCACTCCAGCTCTATTCTATGCTTTTCCGGCCAGACCAGATGCAGAGGCCTCAGATGCCGTGATTACAGTTATTATTTCTGTTTGTGGCGAAGATGCCTCCGTATTATTTGATCCAGGATCTACATATTCCTATGTGTCATCTCTATTTTCTCATTTCCTGGGTGTTTCTCGTGAGTCCTTGAGTACTCCTGTTTATGTGTGCACTCCTGTGGGCGATTCTGTTGTCGTGAATCAGATCTACCGGTCCTCTATTATTACATTCTGTGGTTATGAAACAAGAGCAGATCTCCTATTGCTTGAGATGACCAATTTTTAAATTATCCTGGGTATGGATTGGTTATCTCCATATCATGCTATTCTAGATTGTCATGCCAAGACTGTTACCTTGGCTATTCCAGCATTGCCTAGGCTGGAGTGGAAGGGTTCGTCTGTTTGTTCATTTAATCGGGTTATTTCTTTTATGAAGGCTCAACACATGATTGAGAAGGGTTGTTTATCTTATCTATCCTATGTTTAGGATAATACTGCAGAGACTCCGGCTATTGATTCAGTGCCAATATTTCGGGAGTTCTCCGATGTATTTCCTTCAAATCTTCCAGGTATGCCACTTGATCGCGATTTTGATTTCTGTATTGACTTGGCTCCAGATACCCAGCCTATATCTATCCCACTGTATCGCATCGCTCCGAAAGAATTAAAAGAGCAATTTTAGCAGTTACTAGCTAAGGGGTTCGTCAGACCGAATATATCGCCTTGGGGTGCACCGGTATTATTTGTGAAGAAGAAGGATGGAACAATGCGAATGTGTATTGATTATCGCCAATTGAACAAAGTCACTATTAATAACAAGTACCCGTTGCCGCGTATTGATGATCTATTTGACCAGTTGCAGAGTGCTAGGGTGTTCTCTAAGATCGACTTGAGGTCGGGGTAGCATCAGTTGAAGATTCGGGATTTGGATGTTCCGAAGACTGCTTTTCGGACTCTATATGGTCATTATGAGTTTCTGGTGATATCCTTCGGTTTAACTAATGCCCCAGCAATGTTTATGGATCTGGTGAATAGGGTATTCAAGCGATATATTGGTTCGTTTGTCATTGTCTTCATTGATAACATTTTGATCTACTCGCGCAGTAAGGAGGAGCATGACTAGCATATGAGAGAAGTGCTTCAGACATTGCGGGAACAAAAGCTATATACTAAGTTCTCCAAATGTGAGTTCTGGCTAGAGTCTGTAGCATTTTTGGGGCATATTGTATCGGGTGAGGGTATTAAAGTTGATCCCAAAAAGATTGAGTCAGTTCAGAATTGGTATCGTCCCATTTCGGCGACTGAGATCAGGAGTTTTCTAGGTTTAGCAAGTTATTATCGTCGGTTTGTGGAAGGGTTTTCATCTATTGCAACACCTTTGACTGAATTAACCCAGAAGGGTGCTCCATTCCGATGGTCCGATGATTGTGAGGTGAGCGTTTAGAAGCTCAAGACAGCATTGACTACAGCACCAGTGTTAGTGTTGCCTTCCGGTTTGGGGATGTATACAGTGTATTATGACGCTTCATGCGTTGGCTTGGGTTGTGTATTAATGCAGGAAGGGCGAGTTATTGCATATGCTTCACGTCAGCTGAAGCCCCACGAGAAGAATTATCCTGTACATGATTTGGAGTTAGCTGCGATTGTTCACGCTTTTAAGATTTGGAGGCATTATCTTTATGGGATTTCTTGTGAAGTTTACACTGATCATCGTAGTTTGCAGCATTTGTTCAAGCAGAGGCATCTAAATTTGAGACAGCGCAGATGGCTTGAGTTACTAAAAGATTATGATGTTACCATCATGTATCATTCGGGCAAAGAAAATGTGGTTGCAGACGCCTTGAGTAGAAAGACAGAGAGTGTGGGTAGTTTGGCTTTCATTTCAGTATAGGAGAGGCCATTAGCTTTGGATATTCATTCCTTGGCTAACAAACTTGTGCGGCTGGATATTTCAGAGCCCAGTCGAGTTCTTGCATGTGTTATTGCCCAATCTTCACTATTTGATAGATCAAGGCTCGCCAGTATGATGATACACACTTAATGGTTCTTCGAGAAACGGTACTACGAGGTGGTGCCAAGGAAGTTACTATTGGAGCAGATGGTGTTCTGCGACTCCAGGATCGTCTATGTGTTCCTAGTGTGGATGGACTGAGGAAAAAGATCCTAGAGAAGGCACATAATTCTAGGTATTTTATTCATCCAGGTGCTACGATGATGTATCGTGACTTGAGCCAGCATTATTGGTGGCGACGAATGAAGAAGGACATAGTTGAGCATGTAGCTAGGTGTCTAAATTGCCAGCAAGTTAAATATGAGCACCAGAGGCCAGGTGGCCTACTTCAGCAGATGACTATACCGGAGTGGAAATGGGAACGCATTACTATGGACTTTGTAGTTAAGTTGTCGCGTACCTTGCGGAAATTTGATGCAGTTTGGGTGATTGTTGACAGGTTGACCAAGTCGGCACACTTTATTTCGGTTGTGACTATGTATACTTCAGAGAGGATGGCTCAGATTTATATTCAGAAGATAGTTCGGTTGCATGGTGTGCCAATTTCCATCATATAAGATAAAGGTCCTCAGTTTACTTCACATTTCTGGAGAGCAGTACAGAGTGCATTTGGGACCCGGGTAGAGCTCAGCACAGCCTTTCATCCGCAGACCGACGGGCAGTCAGAGCGGACAATTCAGATTTTGGAGGATATGCTCAGGGCATGTGTGATTGATTTGGAGGTCAGTGGGATCATTTCTTGCCTTTGGCCGAGCTTGCTTATAATAACAATTACCAATCCAGCATCGCGATGGCTCCATTTGAGGCATTATATGGTCGGCGATGTCGTTCGCCCATTGGATGGTTTGAGCCTGGTGAGGCTAAATTATATGGTACTGATTTGGTGAAGGATGCCTTGGAAAAGGTAAAGTTAATTCAAGAGCGACTTCATACAGCACAGTCCAGATAGAAGTGTTACGCGGATCAGAAAGCGCGTGATTTATCATTTATGGTAGGTGAAACAGTTCTCTTGAAAGTTTCGCCGATGAAAGGAATCATGAGATTTGGGAAAAAAGGGAAATTGAGCCCAAGGTTTATAGGCCCATTTGAGGTGTTAAGACGAGTTGGGGAGGTTGCTTATGAGCTTGCATTGCCTTCCAGTCTATCAGGAGTTCATCCGGTGTTCCATGTATATATGCTCCGAAAGTACCATGCCGACCTGTCACATGTGTTGGACTTTAGCACAGTTCAACTAGATAAGAGTTTGGGTTATGAAGAGGAGCCAGTTGCCATTGTTGATAAACAGGTTTTCCAGTTGAGGTCCAAGAGAATCTTTGCAGTAAAAGTCCAGTGGAGGGGCCAACCAGTCGAGGAAGCGACTTGGGAGGCCGAAGAGGACATGCAGAGAAAATATCCACACTTATTTAGCACTCCAGGTATTATTCTAAACCCGTTCGAGGACGAATGTTTGTTTAAGAGGTGGAGAATGTAATGACCCAAAAGGTCATTTTAACTTTTAGAAGCCTGTTCCCCTAAATAAAACTCCCAGTATGTACTTTTATCGATTTATGACTTGCGGGGATGGTTGGTTCGGGATTTGGAAGTGTTCAGGTTGAAATCAGAACACTTGGTTCCTTAAGTTGGCCTTTAAATGCTAAGTTTGACTTCGGTCAACATTTATAGAAAACGACCCCGGAATAGAATTTTGATGGTTCCAACAGTTCCGTATGGTGATTTTGGACTTAGGAGTGTGTTCGAAATTTTATTTGGAAGTCCGTAGTTAAGTTAGGCTTAAAATGGCTAAAATAGGAATTTAAGTTTGGAAGTTTAACCGTGGAGTTGACTTTTTGATACCAGAGTCGGAATCCGGTTCCGAAATTTGATAGGCTCCATTATGTCATTTATGTCCTGTGTGCCAAATTTGAGGTCAAGCGGACTTGATTTGATAGGTTCAGACATCGTTTGTAGAAATTAAAAGTTTCAAAGTTCATTAGGCTTGAATCTATGTGTGATTCGTGTTTGCAGTGTTGTTGGATGTGATTTGAGATTCCAACTAAGTTCGTATGATGTTTTAGGACTTGTTGGTATAATTGGTTGAGGTCCCGAGGGGCTCGGGTGAGTTTCAGATGCTTAATGGATCCTTTTTGGACTTAGCTTGATAGCTGAAGTTCTTGTTTCTGCAGGTTCTAGTTTCCTTCTACGCGATCGCATGAGAAGGTATGCGATCGCATAGGGTTAATTGGGAAGCTGAAATTTTGTGCCATGCGATTGCGTAGGTTTGGCAAGCCGTGCTATGCAAATGCGTAGGGTTATTAAGTGTCTCCACAAGCCTACGCAATCGCGAGCCTCCTCAAGCGATCGCGTGGGATTTTCCGCGATCGCGTAGGGTTATTTTCTGGGTAGAAAAATTTGTACTACGCGATCGCGTGAGTTGGTCCGCGATCGTTTAGAAGCAATCACTGGGCAGAGAGTTTAAGTTCTAGTCCTATTTTCCATTTTTAACGATTTGGAGCACGGATTTGGACGATATTTGGGAGATTTGCAGAGAAAACAATGGGGTAAGTGTTCTTAACTCAATATTGGTTAAATTACCCGAATCCATCACTGTTTTTATCATTTAATTGGTGAATTAAGTTGGAAAATTTTGAAAACCCTCTTGGATAAATTTGAGGATTTGAGGGCCGAATTGTTATCGGAATTTAGTAATTTTGGTATGGGTAGACTCGTGGTTGAGTGGGCGTTCATATTTCGTAACTTTTGATGGATTCTGAAATGTGGGCCCCACAGGCTATATTTTGAGTTAATTTTGGAATTTTATTGAAAAATGTAGTATTTTCTTATGAAATTGATTCTTATAATTATTAGTCATTGTATCGAATTATTTTGGCTAGATTCGAGCCAGACAGAGTTGGATAATCGTGGAATAGGCCTTCTGGTGGATTTAATTGGAGCAAGTTTAGGTAAGTCTGTTGTCTAATCTTGTGAGGGGGAAATTAACCCATAGGTAATTAAATTAATAATTGTTGCTAATTGTGGGGGTTACGTACGAACGAGGTGACGAGAGTCTGTGCGTAGCTACTATTAGTGCTAAAGTCCGGGTAGTTTAGGACTCAAAGCATGAATTACTTGTGCAAATTGTATTATTTGTTTAATATATATATATATATATATATATATATATATATTGTGAATTGTTAGGGAAAAATATTAAAAGATGAAAATCTCATATGCTAAATTTTCTATTTAAATTAATTTAATTGTTAAAAGAAATTGTTCATCCTCTCGGAATGATCTTATAATAAATATACTCTCCTTCCGGAGGTACATAAGAAAATGCCCTCCTTTCTTGTGGAGCGGTCCGAACGCCTTGGTAGGATAGATGTATCTATGAATCGCGCCGCACGTCCCTCGGCAGTGTATACGACACTCTGGAATGGGCCGTACGACCTCGGTAGAAATCGTGCCTAATAATGATAATAATTACACGATACCTTGCTATTTTAATTGCAGCTTGGGGATTTAATTAATAGATTGGGAATTGTTGCATTTGAAGGATTTTTACTATTTCTGCTGATTCGATAAAATTATTGTAAACTCTGTGAATCATGTTGATTTAGATATTCTATTTTTATTTCAATTATTATTATTGACCCTTAGTGAGTGTCAAAGTCGTCCATCTCGTCTCTACCACTTTGAGATTAGGCTTGATACTTACTGGGTACACGTTCTTTACGTACTCATACTACACTTGCTGCACTTTTTGTGCAGGACCCGAGGCAAGTACTAATGGAGGACCTATCATCTTACACCCACGTTATCTAGAGGCATAGTGGAGAGCTGCCTTGCTGAGCCGTTCTGCAGCTACCCGTGTCTCTTCTTGTATTTACATTCTGTCTATTTTATTTCAGACAATATTTGAAGTTTTGTATAATCTACTAGATGCTCATACACTTTTGACACTAGGGCTTGGCACACACATTGGTAGAATTTGAAATTGGTATTATTTTCTTGAATTTAAATTAATCGGTATCTTTTCTATTCTCTTTAATATTGCTAGTAAAAGAATAAAATTACTTTGAAAATTATTCGGAAAATAATTGATATATGTTTAATTTATTTGTTGGCTTGCCTAGCTATAGTGTTGGGCGCCATCATGACCTATAAGTGAAATTGGGCCGTGACAAAAATAACAGGGTAAGTGTTCTTAACTCAATTTTGGTCAAATTACCCGAATCATTGCTATTTTTAGCATTTAATTGGTGTTTTAAATTTTGAAGATTGTCAAAACCCTTAAGTTTAGATTGAATATTTGAGGGTCGAGTTGACGTCGGAATTTGGTAAAATTAGTATGGTTGGATTCGTGGTTGAATGGGCATTCATATTTTGTAACTTTTGTCGGGTTCCGAGACGTGGGCCCCATGGATGATTTTTGAGTTAAATTTCTAATTTTGTTGGAAAGTTATTATTTTCATATAGAATTAATTCCTATAAATTGTATTGACTGAACTGGATTAATTGTGACTAGATCTAAGGCGTTCGGAGGCCGATTCGAGAGGCAAAGTCATAACAAAATAAAGAATTACATGGTTTGAGGTAAGTAACAGTTCTAAATTTGGTCCTGAGGGTATGAAATCCCGGATTTTATGATATGTGATTGGTTTTGAGGTGACTCGCATGCTAGGTGACGGGCGTGTAGGAGTGCATCGTAGGAATTGTGACTTGATAAATTCTATGGAACTATGTAGTTGAATAATCTGTTGTTATCTGTACATTTTCCCACATATTAGAGAAATCGAACTATAAATCATGTTTAAACCATGTGTTGATACTGTAGGGACCCACGGAGGTCGTGTACATATTCAATTATCTCCTAAATTACTGTTTTGTACTCAGTCACGATTTTACTTGCATATTACATCTCAGTCTCTATTGTTCATTATTGATGCCTCATAACATTGCTGTTTGGACTGCTTATCATAATTTCTGAGAGCCCGAGAGACTGGAGAGGTTGATGACCGAGTGAGGCCGAGGGCCTGATTGTGAGGATATTTATGGGATCGGGTTGCACGCCGCAACATGTTTTATTGATTTATGCCATGATTGGCTTGTTATAGAACTTGGGTGAAGGAGCCCCTCCAGAGTCTGTACACATCCCCAGTGAGTGCAGGTACCTACTGAGTGCGAGTGTCGAGTGCCGAGTTTTGAGTGATTGAGAGGAATGAGTGACTGTGAGGAAAGAGTGATTTCAAGGTTGGAGTGAATGGGAGGACTGAGTGATTGTTGCTCTGAGAGGATGTATTAATTTCAATATTATTGCACTCCAGCTTTCATATATTGTTGTTTTGGAAATTTCTGAGAGATATTATCTTCTGTTTCAGTTGAACATGATATGAAATTACAGTTTGGGTCTTAAATGTTAAACTTGAAAGCATGCCTACCTTCTTACGTTGGAAATTACTGTAATTGGACTTAGCTGTGAAGCTCGTCGCTACTTTCAATTCTTTATTTAATATTGTTAATTACTGAATTGGTTGTACTTATACTACACACTGCACTTCGTGTGCAAATCCGAGTATTCCCGGACACAGTGGGTGTTGATTTCTTTACGCAATTGATCTTCCGGAGATTCCGAGGTAGGTGTCGGTGTTTCGCTGCCTTGTCTCTCCTTCCCTATTGTCTTGCTTATTGTATTTAGTCTTAGACAATTATATACCATGTTTTCCAGACATGTGATGTATAGATACTCATGTACTCTGTGACACCCCGATAGTTGAGAATTTTACGTTGAGTTTTGGGCTTCTATACCTGTTTATGAGAATGTAAAATGCTTTAATTCATTTCTCTGTTAAAAGTGTTGCGATTATTCCGTACTGTCAGCTTGGCTAGTACTACAATAGGCGCCATCATGACAGGTTAGGATTTTGGGCCGTGACAAGTTGATATCAGAGCCTAGGTTACATAGGTCTCCCGATTCATGAGCAGGTTTAGTGGAGTCTCGTAGATCGGTACGAAGACGTTTGTACTTATCTTTGAGAGGCTGTCAAACCCTTAGGAAACTTTCACTTTCTTGTATTCTGTCGTGCGAATTTGCTGATTCCGGAAACTAAATTTCTGTTATTCTATTCTCTCACAGATGGTGAGGACACGTACTATCGGATCGGATGGCCATCCACCAGTTAGGGCTGCGAGAGGCCGGGGGCAAGGTAGAGGTCGAGGTGTAGCTCATATAGACGTTGGCATAGCACCAGTAGCACCACCAGTTACTCCATCTCAGGAGAAGATTCCAGATATAGTTGAGCCAGCCGGACCAGCTTAGGCACTAGTTGTGCCTATTGTGATTCCAGGCCTCCAGAAGGCTCTAACATAGATATTGAGTGTTTCAATTGGCCTTGATAAGGTTGTTTGTCTCAGCCGCACCAGCAACTTCTCAGAACGGGGGAGGTACCCATACCCCTCTAGCCCGTACTCCAGAGTAGGTAGTGCATGGACTTCAGATACCAGGGGCACTACCAGCCCAGCTGGTGGCAGCCGCTCATACCTAGGTGGTCCCCGTTATGGCTGATGATGAGCAAAGGAAACTTGACAGATTTGGGAGGCTTCAACCTCCATCATTTAGTGGTGTTGAGTCAGAAGATGCTCAGGGTTTCCTGGATAAGTTCTAGCAGATGCTTCGCAAGGCGAGTATTCTGGAGACCAGTGGGGTCTCGTTCACTACTTTTCAGTTCACAAGGGTTGCCTTCAGATGGTGGGAGGCTTATGAGAGGCGTAGGTCGGTCTGTGCAGCACCACTTACATGGAAGGAGTTCTCCGTTCTTTTCTTGGAGAAGTTCGCGCTGCAATCTCGTAGAGAGGAGCTGCGTAGACAATTTGAGTAGTTATGTTAGGAGGGAATGTTCGTGACACAATATGAGATGACGTTTTTATAGTTGACTCGTCATGCAGTTTGGTTGGTTCCCACGGATAGAGAGAGGATTATGAGGTTCATTGATGTCCTCACATATCAGTTGCGGTTTCTTATGACTCAGGAGAGGGTATATGGTGCTACTTTTGATTAGGTGATTGACATTGCTCAGCAGATGGAGATGGTCCGTTGCCAGGAGCAAAGAGAGAGGGAGGCCAAGAGGCCTCATGGATCGGGTGGTTTCAGCGGTGTTCCTTCAGGAGGTCACTTCTACCACGGCAGGGGTCGTCCTTATAGCCCATCTCTCAGTGCCTTTCCAGCCTAGAGTTTGTCCCGTGCTCCTTCAGTTCAGGGTTCATCTGCATCGAGTGCTTCTAGCGGTTATTTTGTTTCTCGGGGCCCGACTCTATCCCCACCACCACCAGTACCGATGAGTTGCTTTGAGTACGAGGAGTTTGGGCATATGTAGAGGCAGTGTCCTCGTAGCCCGGTGTCACGACCCAAACTAACCCTGTCGTGATGGCGCCTATCGTGGAACTAGGAAAGCCGACTCATTTTCCAAAACAAACTGATATTTTCATTTCAAGGATAATCTCAATGCTATTTAACATAAATACTTTCGTAAAGGAGTTCAAATCAAAATAAAAGTGCGAAAAAGAAAAGCCCGACATCGGGGTGTCACTAGCCATGAGCATCTACTACAATTTGTCTGAAAATATCGAGACTAACATAGTCTAGAAAAATAACTATTTACAATTAAGGAAGATAAGAGGGAGAAGAGCAGGGCTGCGATCGCCAGGCAGCTACCTTGCTATCCCCGAGAAAATCTGCAACCAGAATAGTCAACAGCCGCTACCGTGGCCAGCAATGCCTGGATCTGCACATAAGGTGCAGGGAGTAATGTGAGTACACCAACTCAGTAAGTAACAACAATAAATAAAGACTGAGAAGTAGTGACGAGCAATAATGCAAGTAAAGTTCATATCCCAAAAAATGCAGTAAAATATAGCATGCTTTTAAAACCATAGTTTGTATCAAATTAGCTCTTTTTAAATCCAGTTCCAGTAAAATCATTTAAAGACATCTTTCAACAGTTTTCAAAACAAAGGCTCAATGCAAAGGTGAGCAAAAACATAATGAAATCATAATCAGCCCCTCGGGCAACATCACTCATATACAGCCCCTCGGGCAAACCTCACAATCACTCGTATACAGCCCCTCGGGCAGACCTCACCATCACTCATGCCTCTCAGTCACTCATCACTCGGCACTCGTCACTCGCACTCAGTAGGTACCTACGCTTACTGGGAGTCTGTACAGACTCCGGAGGGGCTCCTTCAGCCCAAGCGCTATATCAAGCCAATCATGGCATAAAATAATGAGGACCTCGGCCTATATCAAATTTGTTGCGGCGTGCAGTCCGATCCCATAAATTTCCTCACAAATCAGGCCCTTGGTCTCAGTCAGCCATAAACCTCTCCAACCTCTCGGGCTCTCAGAAAATAAAGTATTCAGCCCAAACAACATTTATATGATGCATCAAAATAGAGTAATAGAGACTGAGTTATGCTGTAAATATGTATAAACATGACTGAGTATAGATTTTTAATCAAAAACAATGAGAGGATAGCAAAAAAAGACCTCTAAGGGTCCAAACAACACTGGCATAAGGCATAAACATGGCATCCAACCTGATTTACAGAAATTCTTTCTAAAACACATAAAAGTCATATAGTTTCAACAAAATATTCAACATTACAGTTGATATGGGATGGACCAAGTCACGATCCCCAACGGTGCACGCCCACACGCCTGTCACCTAGCATGTGCGCCACCTCCAGGTATTTTCTCAGTGAGCCATAGGGAAGCTTCTATATTATATGACCCTAGTTCCACTTCTTCTTATGTATCATCGTACATTACTCATTATCTGGATATGCCCCGTGAGTCCTTAGTTTCACCTGTTCATGTATCTACACCGATGGGTGATGCTATTATTGTGGACCGTGTGCATCGGTCGTGTGTGGTAACTATTGGGGGAATGGAGACTAGAGTTGATCTCTTATTGCTTAGCATGGTTGAATTCGATTTAATATTGGGTATGGATTGGTTGTCTCCATGTCATGCTATCCTGGACTATCACGCAAAAACTGTGACGTTGGCGATGCCGGGGTTGCCAAAGGTCGAATGGAGAGGTTCTCGAGATTATGTTCCCAGCAGAGTAATTTCTTATTTGAAGGCCTAATGTATGGTTGGGAAGGGGTGTTTGTCCTATTTGGCCTTTGCGAGAGATGTTGATGCGGACGCTCCTACTATTGATTCTGTACCGATAGTGTGAAACTTTTTGCATGTATTTCTTGTAGACCTCCCGGGTATGCCACCCAACGTGGATATTGATTTTGGTATTGACTTGGTGCCATGCACTCAGCCCATTTCTATTCCTCAGTATCGTATGGCACCAACTGAGTTGAAAGAATTAAAAGAGCAACTTTAGGAACTTCTTGATAAGGGGTTTATTAGGCCTAGTGTGTCGCCTTGGGGTGCATCGGTTCTGTTAGTGAAAAAGCAATATGGTACTATGCGGATGTGCATCGACTATAGGCAGTTGAACAAAGTTACAATCAAGAACAAGTATCCTTTGCCGCATATTGATGATTTATTTGACTTTAGGGAGCAAGGGAATTCTACAAAATTGATTTGAGATCTGGGTATCACCAGTTGAAAATAGTTGGATATTCTAAAGACAACATTCAGGACCCGTTATGGTCACTATGAATTTCTCGTGATGTCTTTTGGGCTGACCAACGCCCCAGCAATGTTTATACACTTGATGAATAGCGTATTCTAGCAGTATCTTGATTTATTTGTAGTAGTATATATTGATAATATCCTGATATACTCACGTAACCAGGAGGAGCATGCACAACTCTTGGGTACTGTAGCATAGAGGCTGAGAGAGGGGAGACTTTATGCCAAATTCTCTAATTGTGAGTTCTGTCATAGTTCGGTGGCATTCTTGGGACACATAGTGTCCAGTGAAGGAATTAAGGTGGATCCGAAGAAAATAGAGGCAGTTCAGTGTTGGCCCAGTCCATCTTCAGCGACTGAGATTTGGAGTTTTCTTGGGTTGGCCGGTTATTATCGTCGCTTTATGGAGGGCTTCTCGACTATTGCATCACCCTTGACTAAATTGACCCAGAAAGGTGCGCCATTTAAGTGGTCGTATGAGTGTGGCGAGAGCTTTCAGAAGCTTAAGTCTGCCTTGACCACAACTCCAGTTCTAGTTTTTCCTTCAGCTTTAGGCTCTTATACAGTGTGTTATGATGCTTCTCGGATTGGTATTGGGTGTGTATTAATGCAGGAGGGTAGAGTGATTGCTTATGCTTCGCACCAGTTGAAGCCACATGAAATGCACTACCCTGTTCATGATTTAGAATTGGCAGCCATCATTTATGCATTGAAGATTTGGAGGCATTATCTCTACGGTGTGTCTTGTGAGGTGTTTATAGATCATCGGAGTCTCTAGCGCTTGTTCAAATAGAAGGATCTAAAATTGAGGCAACGAAGATGTTTGGAGCTGAGAAAGGACTATAATATTAATATTCTGTATCATCCCGGAAAGGCCAATGTGGTGGCCGATGCCTTGAGTAGAAAGGCGGTGAGTATAGGTGGTCGTGCATTCATTCCTGTTAGTGAGAGGCTCCTTGCAGTTGATGTTCAGGCCTTGGCCAACCGGTTCGTGAGATTAGATGTTTCGGAGCCCAGTCGGGTCCTAGCTTGTGTGGTTTCTCGGTCTTTTTATATGATCGCATCAGAGAGCGCCAGTATGATGATCCTCATTTGCTTGTTCTTAAGAACACAGTCCAGCACGGTGATGCCAGAGATGTTACTATTGGGGATGATGGGGTATTGAGGATGCATGGTCGAATTTGTGAGCCAAATTTAGATGGACTGCGTGAATTGATTCTTGAAGAAGCCCACAGTTTGCGATATTCCATTCATCCGGGTGCCACTAAGATGTACTAGGACTTGAGGCAACACTATTTTTGGAGAAGAATGAAGAAAGATATAGTGGGGGTTTGTAGCTCGGTGTTTAAATTGTCAGCAGGTGAAGTACGAGCATCAGAGACCGGGCGGATTACTTCAGAGACTTGAAATTCTGGAATAGAAATGGGAGCTTATTAACATGGACTTCGTAGTTGGACTCCCACAGACTTTGAGGAAGTTTGATGCTATTTGGGTGATTGTGGATCGTTTGACCAAGTCCGCATATTTTATTCCAGTTGTTACTACATATTCTTCGAAGCGGTTGGATGAGATTTATATCCGTGAGATTGTTCTCCTTCACGGTGTGCCAGTGTCCATCATTTTAGATCAAGGCACGCAGTTTACATCATAGTTTTGGATAGCAGTGCAGCGAGAATTGGGCGCGAAGGTTCAGTTGAGTACAACATTTCACCCTCAGACGGAAGGACAGTCCGAGCACACTATTTATATATTGGAAGATATGCTACGTGCTTGTGTTATAGATTTTGCGCGTTCTTATAATCAATTTCTGCCACTGCTAGAGTTTTCTCACAAAAACAGCTACAAATCGAGCATTTAGATGGCTTCGTATGAGGCTTTATATGGGAGACAGTGTCGATTTTTGGTAGGATGGTTTGAGACGAGTAAGGCTAGGCTATTGGGTACTAATTTGGTTCGGGATACTTTGGAGAAGGTTAAATTGATTCAGGATCGACTTCGCACGGCGCAGTCTAGACAGAAGAGTTATGCGGACTAGAAGGTTCGCGATGTTGCTTACATGGTAGGAGAGAATGTACTACATCGAGTCTAACCTATGAAGGTTGTTATGAGGTTTGGGAAGAAGGGCAAGTCGAGTCCTAGGTATATTGGGCCTTTTGAAATACTTAAGAAAATTGGAGAGGTGGCTTATGAACTTGCATTTGCCACCTAATCTATCAAGTGTTCATCTAGTGTTTCATGTATCTATGCTCCGGAAGTATGTCGGAGATCCGTCTCATGTTTTGTATTTCATCACATTGCAGTTGGATGGTAATTTGACTTATGATGTGGAGCCAGTGGCCATTTTAGACTGGTAGGTTCGAAAGTTAAGATCAAAGAACATAGTACAATGAAAGTGCAGTGGAAGGCCAGTCAGTCGGAGAAGCTACCTGGCAGATTAAGCAGAAGATGCGGAGCAAATATCCACACCTATTTGAGGCTCCAGGTATGATTCTAATCCCGTTCAAGGATGATTGTTTGTTTAAGAGAGGGAGAATGTAACGACACGACCAGTCGTTTTGAGTATTATAGCCATGTTCCCCCATTTACTGCTCAATTTGTGCTTTAGAGTTGTTATGTAACTTTCCGGGGTAATTAGTTCACGAACGCGAGGGACTTGCCGCATTCGCGAAGAAGGAATGCTTGGACAAAATGTTTACGTTCAGAAAATGGGTTTGCATTTTTAACGATTTGGAGCTCGGGAAGAGGCAATATTCGGGATAGTTTCAAGGAAAACAACGGGGTAAGTGTTCTTAACTCAATTTTGGTCAAATTACCCGAATCAATTGCTATTTTTAGCATTTAATTGGTGTTTTAAGTTGGGAAAAATGTGAAAACCCTTAAGTTTAGAATGAAGATTTGAGAGTCGAGTTGATGTCGGAATTTGGTAAAATTGGTATGGTTGGACTCGTAGTTGAATGGGCGTTCATAGTTTTTGACTTTTGTCATGTTCTGAGAGATGGTCCTTACGGGCGATTGTTTAGTTAAATTTTGAATTTTGTTGGAAAATTAGTATTTGCATATGAAATTAATTCCTATAAATTGTATTGACTGAATCGAATTAATTGTGACTAGATTCGAGGTGTTCAGAGGCCGATTTGTGAGGCAAAGACATACCAGAATAAAAAACTACACGGTTTGAGGTATGTAACAGTTCTAAATTTGGTCCCGGGGGTATGAAACCCCAGATTCTGTGATATATGATTGGTTTTGAGGTGACGCACATGCTAGGTGACAGGCATGTGGGCGTGCACCGTAGGAATTGTTACTTGATAAATTCCATGGAATTGTGTAGTTGAATAATATGTTGTTATCTGTACATTTTTCCACGTATTAGAGAAATCAAACTATAAATCATGTTTAAACTATGTGTTGACACTGTAGGAACCCATAGAGGTCGTGTACATGTTTAATTATATGTTAAATTGTTGTTTTGTACTCAGTCACGGTTTTACTTGCATATTACATCTCAATCTCTATTGTTCATTATTGATGCATCATATCATTATTGTTTGGGCTGCTTATCATGATTTCTGAGAGCTCGAGAGACTGGAGAGGATGATGACTGAGTGAGGCCGAGGGCCTGATTGTGAGGATATTTATGGGATCAGGCTGCACGCCACATTATGTTTCATTGATTTATGCCATTATTGGCTTGTTATAGCGCTTGGGCTGTAGGAGACCCTCCGGAGTCTATACACACCCCTAGCGAGCGCATGTACCTACTGAGTGCGAGTGCCAAGTGTCGAGTTTTGAGTGATTGAGAGGAATGAGTGACTGTGAGGTAAGGGTGATTGTGAGGTTATAGTGAATGGGAAGACTGAGTGACTGTTGCTTTGAGAAGATGCATTGACTTCATTATTGTTGCACTTCAACTATCATACACTGTTTTGGAAATTTCTAAGAGATATTATCTTCTGTTTCAGTTGAACTTGATATGAAATTACTGTTTGGGTCTTAAATGTTGAACTTAGTTGTGAAGCTTGTCACTACTTTCAGTTCTTTATTTAGTATTGTTACTTACTAAGTTGGTTGTACTCATACTATACCCTGCACTTCTTGTGCAGATCCAAGTGTTCCTGGACATAGTGGGTGTTGATTTCTTTGCTCAGTTGATCTTCCGGAGATTCCGAGGCAGCTGTCGGTGTTTCGCAGAGCTTGTCTCTCCTTCGCTATCTTCTTGCTTATTGTATTTAATCTCAGACTATTATAGACCGTGTTTTCCAAACTTATGATGTATAGATGCTCATGTACTCTGTGACACCCTGATAGTTGGGAATTGCGCGTTGAGTTTTGGGCTTCTATCCCTGTTTATGAGAATCTTTGTTATTTAAAATGCTTTAATTCATTTTTTCTGTAAAAAGTGTTGGGATTATTCCGTAATGTCCGCTTTCCTAGTACCACGATAGGCGCCATCACGACAGGTTAGGATTTTGGGCCGTGACAATATATCACATCAATATTTTAACCAAGAGATATAATTTAAATTTCTATTTCAAATAGATAACTTCATCCACAATATTAATTATATCATCTGTTCTAGCAAAGAACATAATAATATTTTATTTGGACTAATAACTAAATTTATTTGACTAATTAAATTCTTTATTTTAATTATCAAATAATAAGGTAATTAATCTGTTAGCAAAGATCAGAACACTCGTTAGTGTGCAACCCCATAGGTTCAATACTAAGTTGGTAGTAAATCAAACATATCAATATACTAATCAAGAGTGGCGTCTAACAACACTCCTTAACGAACGGATAGCATAAAATATACAATTTACTCTCAAGAATACGTAGAAGAATAATATATTAATTCCTTCTGTCCTTATAGCTCTGGGTCACCCTAGGATGTGGTTCAACTGTAAAATCCTAATAGGCGACCAACTATGTGTTCATGTCAAATATAATCGAACATTGACTGACCTAAGAAACTCTTTTCTTATTTCATTCAATCGCCCTGGCAAGGTCTTAATTTGGCCGGTTATAATTTATGACAACATGGAGCTTAAACTTATTATCAAGAGTTGACAGATTCCATCTTGATCAATCACTAATTCTACAAGTATTTAATCGTATCCAATATCCTTTCAACTATCGCCCTAGGGCCATAGGTGTATAGTATCAAAACATAATAAATAACTTGTCAATTACTATGATTATATAAGGTCAAAGGAAACTCTTACATCACATTTTTCAAGAGAATATCCCATTGACAGTTTATGGTATTTCTAACCATTAGGAATTATCTAATGAATCGGTTTAATGATCATATCTCTATATGCATCATCTATTTATGTGATTTAGTTAATGAGATCAACTAATCTTTATTCCATTAAGACGATCACATAAATACTGATCTAACCGATTACTAATGTCCAAATTAATAATCCTACGATCAAGAATAAAATTTAGATTAAATTGTAAGAGATTTTACTCTCATTATCATGATCTCCATCATGATGACAAGTTTCAAAATTTAATCAAGGACCTTATTAAGTTAATCAAGCAATTAATAATAACCATGATAAATGAATATCAAATGCCATATATTTTTATATCAAATAACATTCACAAAAAATATATTCAAATCATCAAATATGATTGGTTCTAGGGCATATCTAATATATCCCTAACAATCTCCCACTTGCACTAGAGTCAATCGCTCCTGTACTTCATTTTCAGTTTCCACTTGTGCTTGTGAAACTCCTTTGCTCCAACAGTTTTAGTGAAAGGGTCTGCAACATTTTCCTTTCCATCAACCTTTTGAATCTCGACGTCTCCACGTTCAATGATCTCTCTTATCAAGTGATACCTTCGCAAAATATGTTTGGATTTTTGGTGTGATCTTGGTTATGTTTCTTAAGAAATGGCTCCAGTATTGTCACACAACAATGGAATTGCACCTTCTATTGAAGGAACAATACCAAATTAAGTTAAGAACGTTTTCATCCATACAGCTTCCTTAACAGCCTCACTAGCTGCTATATATTAAGATTCAGTCACTGAATCAGCTAATGTGGCTTGTATGGAAATTTTCCAACTTACTGCACCACCATATAAGGTTAATAGATAACTAGAAATTGATTTTTTATCATCTCTATCTGAAGAGGAATTTGCATCAGTATAACCTTCAAGTTTCTCAACTCAGAATCTCCATAAATGAGGAATTGGTATTTAGTCCTTCTTAAGTACTTAAGAATGGTCTTCCCCACCTTCCAATGCTCCTCACTAAGATTGCCTGATATCGGCTAGTTACTCCTAGTGCATAAGCCACATATGGATGTGTACATCTTATGGTATACATGAAAGCTCCCACTGCAGTGGCATATGGGATCCTACTTATGCGTTCTCTCTCTTCATGTGTTTTCATCCTCCCTACTGAGAGTAACTCTAGTGCCTATCGATAGATAGCCTCTTTTGGAATTATCCATGTTATACCTCTTTAGGATGGTATCAATGTATAAAGACTGGGAAAGTCCAAGCAGTTTCCTCGATCTATCTCTATAGATCTTTATTCCCAATATATAAGTTGTTTCTCCCAAGTCTTTCATGGAGAACTGTTTAGATAGCCAAATCATGGTACTTTGCAATGCTGGTATATCATTTCCTATGAGCAATATATCATCAACATACAATACTAAGAATATGATTTTGCTCCCACTAACCTTTTTGTACACACAAGGGTCTTCTCCGCATCTAACAAAATTGAACTTTTCAATTTTCTTGTTAAAGCGAATATTCCAACTTCGAGAAGCTTGCTTTAGTCCATAAATGGATCTATGTAGCTTGCAAATTTTATTATGATCGGGCGGAGATGTAAAACCTTCAGGTTGTGTCATGTACACTCCCACTTCTAGCTCACCATTAAGAAAAGTTGTTTTCATATCCATTTGCCTTATTTCATAATCGTAGTATGCTGCTATAACAAGCAACATCAGAATTGATTTGAGCATTTCCACGGGAGAGAAAGTCTTATCATAGTTGACTCCTTCTTTTTGACGATATCCCTTGGCAACAAGATGTGCTTTGTAGGTCTCCACCTTTCCGTCTGCTCCAATCGTTTTATTAAAAACCCATTTACAACCTATAGGTTTTATATCCTTTGAAGGTTCAACTAAAGTCCATACTTTATTTTCCTTCATGGATTTCATTTCGGATTCCATGGTCATTTTCCATCTCTCAAAATCAGAACTTTGTATAGCCTCTTCATAGGTCTTATGGTCATCATCATTATGGTCAACCTCATTTGATACATCATCTTGTACCTTTAGATTTAATCTAGTTGCTACATGACATTCTCGTGTAGACCTTCTAAGAGGTACTTGTACAACTTGATTACCTTGTGTTGGATTAGGTTGTTGTTTAATTTGGTTTGGAACTGGTTCATTAACCTGTTCTTGAACTATATTTAGTTCTTGAACTACAACCATTGAAGATGGCAACTTCCTTGTCAACTTCAAAACATCCAATAAAGGTTCTTCATCTTGTGTCTCATGATCTTGCCGTTGTGTTGATTCATTGATTTCTTGAACTTCATCAAGTTCTATTTCTCTACTATAATTTCCTTCTAAAAGAAATTCCCTCTCCAAAAAGGTTGCCCCTCTAGCCACAAACACTTTATGGTCAGAAGGGTGATAGAAATAATATCCTATCATTTCTTTGGGATACCCAATGAACCTACGCTTATCAGATCTTGAGTCACGTTTATCAGATTGCAGTCTCTTAGAATAAGAAGGACAACCCCAAACTTTAATATGCCTAAGGTTAGGCTTACGTCATTTCCATATCTCATATGATGTTATAGAGACTGACTTAGTGGGAACTTTATTAAGTATATTGCTTCTTCCAAAGAATATCCCCATAAATATATTGGAAGATCAGTGAACCCCATCATAGATTTCACCATATCTAATAAGGTTCGATTTTTCCTTTCAGACACACCATTATGTTGTGGTGTTCCCGGAGGTGTCCACTGTGAGAGAATATCATTCTCTTTGAGATACCTCGTAAAATCTTCACTAAGATATTCTCCACCTATATCAGACCTTAGTACCTTGATACTTTTACCCGTCTTTTTCTCAACTTCACTATGAAACCTTTTGAACATTTCAAAAGATCTAGATTTGTGTTTCATAAGATACACAAATTAATATCTTGACATATCATCGGTGAAGGTGATGAAGTAAGAATATCCACCTTTATCTTGAATTTTCAAGGGACCTCAAACATCTGTATGAATTAGTCCGAGTAATTCAGTAGCTCTTTCTCCACTTCCAGTAAATGGAGATTTGGTCATTTTTCCTTTGAGGAAAGATTCACAAGTTGGATATGATTCAAAATCATACTTGTCAAGGTACCCTTCCTTGTACGACTTGTTAATTCTTTTCTCTCCAATATGACCAAGCCTACAATGCCAAAATTATGTATGCTATACTCGATGATCTCTTTTCCTCTTAAGACTTGAAACATGCATAATCGAATTAGCATTCACATTAGGTAAGACATAAACATCATGTTGGAGATAGCCATTCACATATAAATTATCACCATAATAAATAGAGTAAATACCATTGTTTATAATAATTCGAAAACCACGTTTGTCTAATATAGAAGCTGAAATTATGTTCAAAACAAATTTAGGAACGTAATATCAATCATTAAACATAAGTACTTTGCCCGTATGCATTATTAAAGAAATTGATCTTATATCTACGACCGCAACTTTTGCACCATTTTCAACTTGTAGATTAATTTCTCCTTTCTTCAACCTTCTACTTATTTGGAACCCCTGTGCAACATATGTAGATGTTATAACCACTGCCAGTATCTAATACCCACAATGAAGCATCGATAGTACTTAAAGAAACTTTGAAAATATTTTTCATTTGAATCTTACCTTGTTTTTTGTCATTTAGAGTTGCAAGATACTCCTTGAAGTTTCTCTTCCAATGTCCTATCTTCTTATAAGGGAAACATTCAGCATCAGATTGGTCAGCTTTGCCTCCTTTGCTTTTGGGTTTGGTCATACAACCCTTAAGCGCAATAGGCTTCTTCTTGGGTTTATTTTTACCATGACCCTTCTTCTTAGTAGAGTTTCCAACCAACATGACAGTTCTTTTCTTCTTCTCAAATGCAAGTTGATTCTCATAATCTATCAGTATGTTAAGCATCTCATGAAGATCACAATCCATTTTATGCATATTGAAATTAATAACATATTGTGAAAAGGATTCAGAGCGTGACTGCAAGATTAAATCCTGAGAAATATCTTTACCCATTTTGCACCCCAACATCTCAAGTTCTTCAATAGGGTCCAAATGTAGATTTTCCAGACAATTTGGGTCCAAATAAAACCCTAGATAGCTGGTATCTAGTTGTCTTGCATTGTGTACCAAACAACTTCTTAAGATGTTCAATAATTGCAGTTGGATCCATATCCTGATGTTTCCTTTGGAACTCAGAACTCGTAGAAGCGAGAATGATGCATTTGGTAGTAAGACATTCTTCCAAGTATTTCTGATAAATCTTGGTGACATCATCATCATCCTCATCCGGGACTTCTTTGGTAGGCTTATCGATCACATCAATAAACTTTTCATGCATGAGAACAATTCTCAAATTTATGTACCAATCATCAAAGTTTGGTCCTACCAACTTGTTGGTCTCAAGTATTCCACGCAGTTATATAGCAGACATATTGAGAAATCTAAAATATAGAAAAGCAAATATAAGAACATATTACACATATCATAAAGATATGGACATTTATATAAATGATATTTCCACTAATTATTTTAAATTATTTACTCTCATTATAGTTTAAGAAATTTTTATTTTTGTTAGTGGAGTAAAGGAATCCTTCAACAATATGTATAAGCTCCTTCGAAGTCAAGTCGTTTCTCACATATATTTTAAATATTGGTATTTTTACCAATTTTATTCCTATACAATTTCCTTAAATAGTTCTATGTCAAATAGTCCCCTGGTAATCAGGTCGATCCTAGTGGCATAGTTGAGTTCAACCATCATGATAGCAAAGAACATATTAAATGTTATACTCCCGGGTAGTTCAGGTTCTAGTGTAAAATTAAATAATTCTTCCATTCCATGAATCTAATGCAATAAATAATTTTAACATATTCTCGAACTATAAGTCTCCTGATTGTCAGGCCGTTCCTTATAAACAATAAATAAATAAAATTATTTATTTTGATGGATAGCTTAATAATAAAATATCTTATATTTTATTAGTAAGAACTCAAATTATAGCAAGAGGGAATTGTAACTAAAACAACTTTTAATAACATGATGATCTAATCCTTTAAAGAACATGAATTTTGTTCAAGTTGTCTACATGTTTTTTCCTAAATTAATTTACATCACATGTACTAATAATTTAAAATCATATAACGAACTAGCACGTGACATAAAAATGAAATTCAACATACTTCTAATATGTTTATTTTTATATCACATAAAATAATTCATGCCAGAACTCTCACGACCCAAAATCTGACTAGTTGTGATGGCACCTAACCCAACCCGCTAGGTATGCCAATTAACCACTAACAAATTCTAATAACAATTAATAAAGCAATTAAGTAAAGAAATATTTGAATCTAATCAATTCCCCAAGAACTGGTAGTACAAATTATGAGCTTCTAAGAATAGAGTTTACAAAGCCGAAATAAAATAAATACATAGTCTGTTTGAAAAGTACATAAACAGAGTTTTATAGATCTAAGGCTACCACGAACAAGAGGCAGCTACAACCGGAACGCGGGTACATCTTCAATCCAGCTCCCATCGAACACAGCAACATCAACAACCAACATCTGCACGTAAGATGCAGAAGTGTAGTATGAGTACAATTGACCCCATGTACTCAATAAGTAACAAACCTAACCTTAGATTGAAAGTAGTGACGAGCTAACAAAAAGGGGGTCGGGTCCAACACCAATATTCCACAACAGTTTATAACAGCATAGTACGAGTAACAAACAAGTATCTCAGAAATAAAAGGCTCATTTCGTTCACAATTCCAGAAAAATAGGCATTTCTTTTCAAGTATCTCAGTGAAAATCCAAACCTTTTAATGAAAAGCCAATATACGAGTAAGTTTGAAAACTGTGATTTTTCCCAAAACTCCCTTCAACAAATAGTAAGATGTTTCATTTTTAGATAGCACGAGGAAAGTACTTCTCTATGCCTACATGTCAAGATACAGGTAAAATCATAAATGTCCCCAAAACTGGGTAGTAGAAGGAAATGCACCTCTATGCATGTATCTCAAGTACGCATGTCAAATGCAATGCATCTCGATGATGAGCTCATGTACTCACACTGTTGGAGTACTCAATCTCATTGTATCGCATTCTCTCTCACTATGCTCAGCACACTCAAACACTCAGGCATTGTACCGTACCCACTGCGGCATGCAGCCCGATCCATATTTATAGTCGACTGCGCTCACTGGGGGTGTGCAGACTCCGGAGGGGCTCCTTTCAGCTCAAGCACTATATCGTTGCAGCGTGTAGCCCAATCCCATAAAATGTATTCGATATAACATGCTGCGGCGTCCAGCCCGATCCCAAGATAGCAATATAACATGCTACGGCATGCAGATCGATCCCAAAATATCAATATAACATGCTGCGGCGTGCAGCCCGATCCCAAAATAGGAATATAACATGCTGCGACGTGCAGCTCGATCCCAAAATATCAATATAACATGCTGCGGCGTGCAGCCCGATCCCAAAATAGGAATATAACATGCTGCGACGTGCAGCTCGATCCCAAAATATCAATCTCACTCAGGCCCACGGCCTCACTCAGTCATCACTCTCCAGTCTCACTCACAGGCTCACAATGCCATGAAACTAGTCCGACAACAATGATATGATGTATCAATAAATTACTGAGACTGAGATATGATATGACTGAGTACGAAATATCAATGAAATCAGTGAAATAATAGCATGAAACGATCACTATGGGTCCTAGCAGTATCGTCATAAAGCCTAAACATGGTATCTAGCATGATTGACAACTTAATTACTTTATCACATGGTGAAAACATTGATATCAACAAAGTAGGAACACTATACAGTGCCATGGGAACAACAAAATCTCAATTCACATGGTGCACGCCCACACGCCCGTCACCTAGCATGTGCGTCACCTCAACACTAATCACATATCACGTATTTCAGGGTTTCATACCCTCAGCTCCAAGATAAGAAGAGTTACTTACCTCAAACAAGCCAATACCCATGCCGAGCAAGCCAAGAGATGCTCTAACGATTCCATCACGTGCGTTCCGACCTCCGAACGGCTCGAAACTAACCAAAAACAACTCAAATACATCAAAAAATGCTAAAGGAACCAATCCCGATCGAAAAAGATCAAATCTTGAATCAAAAGTCAAAAATCGGCCAAAAGCCCAACCCAGGCCCGTACCTCGGAACCCGACAACATTTACAAAATTCAACAACCCATTCAATTACGAGTCCAACCATACTAGTTTCACTTAAATCCGACTCCAATTTGATGTTCAAAGCTCAAAATTTCATATTATGAAACTTTAGGCCAAAAACCGCGAATATCCTCCTTACAATTCATCCACCACACGCTAAAATCGAAGATAGATTGATGAAATATAACAAAAACCGAGTAGAGAACACTTACCCCAATTCATATGGTGAAAATTGCTTCAAGAATCGCCTCAATCCGAGCTCCATAGCTCCCAAAATGTAAAAATGAAGCCAAAATCGCGAACACTTGTATATAACATTCTGCCCAGCACATCCGCATTTGCGGAAACATTCATCGCACCTGTGACCACCGCTTTTGCGGAAACACCTCGCACCTGTGCTGCCCCGCTTCCTCACCATTTCCGCTTCTTCGAATCTCTGTCCGCATCTTCGCCATTGTAGGTGCGGAAATCACATCGCACCTGCGACCTCTGCTGACACCCTCCAACTCTGCACCTGCACTCGAGCGGCCGCACCTGCGGCATCGCATATGCGCCCAAATCTCCGCTTCTGCGGTCTTCCTCACCCATAACTATTCTCGCATCTGCGACGCCCAAAGTAACCGCAAGTGCGATCATACGAGAACGAGTAGCCTCCGGCGTTACACATGAAGTGAGAATGATCTGAACCTCGTCCAAAACTCATCCGGGCCACTCCAGACCCTGTCCAAATATACTAACAAGTCCAATAACATAACACGGACCTAGTTACGGCATCAAATCACGCATAACCACATCGAAATAACGAATCACACCTCAAATTGAAATTTATAAACTTTGAAACTTCAACTTCCACAACCGATGCCGAAACTTATCGAATTACATCCGATTGACCTCAAAGTTTGCACACACGTCACATTTCACATTACAGACCTATTCCAATTTCCAGAATCGGATTCCGACCCCGATATCAAAAATTCCACTCCCGGTCAAACTTTCCAAAATTTTAACTTTCCTCATTTCAAGCCAAATTCCACTACGGACCTCCGAATCACAATCCGGATGCGCTCCTAAGTCAAAAATCACCCAACGGAGCTAACCGAACCATCAAAACTCTGTTCCTGGTTCAAATTCACAAAAAGTCAAACTTGGTCAACTCTCCTATTTTAAAGCTTCGACAATGAAATCCATTCTTCCAATTCGATTCAGAATAACCTGAAAATCAAAACCGACAATTCACATAAGTCATAATGCATCATACGGAGCTACTGATGCCCGTAAACTACCAAGTGAAGTGCAAATGCTCAAAATGACCGGTCAGGTCGTTACATCCTCTCCCACTTAAACATACGTTCGTCCTCGAACATGTCCAGAGTTGTTCTCAAAGCCATCAAACCGCTGTATATTCTTACCATGCACATACCCGGGGGTGATCCCACATCATCCTATCCTATACAGGTTTGATAACACAACATAACCGAAATTTCTCAATGCAACCTAGCCCACAAGCCTTCGAATCCAATTTCTAACATCCGAAATTTCTTATAAGATCTGAATCCTGCAACCTAAACACTGTTAAGTCTGAACAAGCTGTATCAAAAGCCATAACCATAATTCAAATACTCAAAACTCAAATACCACATAGCTCAAATGCTCGAAGCAATGATTTCTAATCACAGCAGCTGCTCAAAACAACCCAATGCCGGTAATAAACCTCATATCAAACAAGACTCCATTCTAAAACCTTCGTACACTACCAATGATGAAAGAAACACGTAGAAACTCGTAACCATGCATCAGATCCACCAGCCGTGGAGCTCCCTCTCCTTCGACAAGAACCATAGCAAATTTCTAAGCCGACTTTTGATATTATCTTTCCAATCATGCTGTAATTTATTCTGATAGTATCCACCCTAGGTCCAATGACCTCATCACATCCAACACGACAACTCTAGTGACATGGCACATCAATACAATCTAAAGCCACAACCCTCGCCATTCGTGCACCAATAAGCAACAATCCAAATGTACTCAATCACGAAAATAACTCAAATAAGAGAACCGTCCCGCAAGCTCAACGGGTAACACCACAACGCGATGCTAAGAACCCATCACATACCGTAGAATTATAACACACGAATCTAACACAAAGGATCATATCGCAACATAACTCTGCCACAATGCGCGACCCCATCCAAATATTGACCCATATGAGACACCTCGAGCCACCATGCTCAAAATCAATACCCACGCACAATTCGACAACAAGTCCCCAAAGTGCATTACCATAACCACGGAGAATCCAATGACACAATGCCACCTAAAACTCGAAAGGACATAACCAATATGCAATCAATCATGGAATACCCAAATACTTATCTCGCTCAAATTCCGCTATAAGGCCCCAATAGAACTGAACCATGGGTGCATACAACCAACGGATCATGACCCCTCGTAGCATAGAAGAGTAACTCACCGAACATAATAGAACACGAATAAGATCATCTACAACCGAATGACACGTCCCTCAACAATAGCAGTATGGAGCCAACCAATCCGGCTCGGTGTAGAATACACATCCTAATTGGCCCTACAAATGGACCCCCAACTCAACTCCGGTCACCCACACATGGATAAATAACCCTCCAAAAGCCCGCAATAACCGAATCATAACGCTTACTATCATCTAGCGAGCTTCGGCCGTGACTTTTCAGTCCACAACCATGAAAACAACTTGCTCTTGAGAACTCCCAGTCTCTAAATCCATAGAACACACGAATCCTATATCTGATCCCAACTCCACCGCCAGAATGTCTAACTCATCTCTCATACACGATCATCCCATGACGAATACTTCTAAAATTCTTCCGTGCCACTTAGCAAAATTTGAATATCAGCAGTCGATCAACCAGAAGAGTGCCGCAATACCACTGAAGCATCCATAAATCAAAACACATTTCCCCTTCCGAAATGTATACTCTCATCAAGACATGCAAAATAGTAATATCATTTACCTGGTCATCTGAAACCGTCCATGCTTCCAAATAGAACTGTGATCCCGCTCACATAAATCTCAATCCCACACAACACACCGTATATACCATGCCATCATATGAAAAATACAAGAACTTCATAGTCCACTCCGAGTCACAAGCAACTACATACACAATTAGCCAAGGACCTTCTATTTGATCTCATCCCGGAGAAAATCCCAATACGCAACATATTCCTCACGCCGGTTGGAAATATACTTCTCAAACCGTGGTAAACACCATTTAGAACTCTTCGAAACACATTTTCACATAACCAAGTTATAGAACCGAATCTCTCCAACTCAACCCAGTTGCCAAGACCCAAGAGAATTTCCACGAAACACCTGTAGAGACTAGCCATGTCATAAGTACCCAGGGAACCGATCATCCCCATTACTGTGCTAACCCAACCTACTACCACGTTGTCCTATTTCTCCAAGCCCCTTCCAAATTGCCTTCCAATTGATACTTCTCCTTGCTAGAACACCACGATCCCTAACCAAAATTTACCACACAAGAGACCCTAGTATAAAACCATAATGACCTAAGGCTCATAAGTCGCTGGCTCCCCTCTTAAGCACCCCAAGGAACCACAACCAAGACACCCACTCTAAAGGGACCTTATGTGAGCCTAAAATTGTTTCCTCCACCTTTTTGATGCTGAAATGCATAATCCAGAATGCTATAAAATGCCACAAGTCTCGACACCATCCCATGTAACTCTCAGTTTCTAGCCATATACAGATCTTGAAAATTCCAAATCGCTACATATAAATCTTGAATCCATTAGAACCATTCTCGAGAGTCATCCACTCTAATCAAATCTCAATTAAACTGACCAAACGGACCGAACGACCTATGCTCCATTAGCCCACAAACCCCTCAAGGGAGTAAGCTACACTCCTAAGCAACCGAGCAAATTCTTATTCTATGTACACTACATCCTTCATGAATAACCACTCAATTATTTTGTGATTCCCATATACCCATAGAGTGTAATACAACCTGTATTCAGAAATTCCTTTACCGGAGTCATCCTCGATCTCAACCTCTGCAAGTCATAACTGATTCACCAGTATACCCAGAACCGAAACCAATATAACACATAACCGTTCAATCCACTCGTCGAAAGCAGACTCCCCCACTTGGCTCAAAGCCATCGAACCAAAAAGTCGATAACATCACGATACCCATACTCTATTGCTGCCAAAATCCCGCACCAAAATTAAACTAAATCCTTCGTAAGCTCATGTAACACAAACCATATAATACCTCAAATCGTCTGCAAATCTCGCATTCATCCTCGTGATAGCCAGGTCAACTCCCACAAACGATCCAAACTCAAATTGAAACATATATCATTCACTGGTAAAAGAGAACTCTCTACAAAACATCATAAGGACCACACAACCTCAGGTCACCTCGCATGAGATAACCCGCCTGCTCTGCCTCAAATCGACATCTCTCTATACCCTTCCACAGTCACGACCACTCTACAATCACTTAATCTTCTTGATTCTGAACTCATCGATAAGGCATGAGAATCTACTTCACTCCATAACTAAACAACATGAGAGATCCCTCAACAGACCCATAAGTCGAGACCATATGCCAAATCAAGACAGAAATCAAACACCATATAGTCCTTGCTACATCTCAAGTAAACTCTTCTCGTCACATTCGATCAATCTGAACACATCTCGCAGTCTCATCATACTCACCACTTAGTCATCCAATCACAAATTTCACTAATAAGGCCACCAATGGACCAATAAGTCCCAAAAGCACATGCTCACACAATCAAAATCTCTGTGCTCAAGCTGAAGTCGAAACCCGGCCTCAAGTCCTCCAGACTGGCCCATCATCAGCACGCCAAAATCACATCTCGCACCTCAACCATGGAATCACAAACCACCGGTGCATAGCTGATACCGAGCGCTCACATGCGCATACGAATGCGTGGAAGGAAAATAATAAATTACGCTTCAGGCTGAATCAACGTCGCACGATAAGGAATGAAAGATGGGAAGTATATCCTAAATGTCCTGTAGCATCTCGAAGATAGGTATGGACATCATCATACTGATCTGCAAGACTCTACTAGACACTTGCTCAAGACTTGTATAACCTATGAACCTAGAGCTCTGATACCACCTTCTCATGACCCAAAATCCGACTAGTCGTGATGGCACCTAACTCAACCCGCTAGGTAAGCCATTTAACCACTAACTAATTCCAATAACAATTAATAAAGCAAATAAGTAAAGAAATATCTAAGTCTAATATATTTCCCAAGAATTGGTAGTACAATTCATGAGCTTCTAAGAATAGAGTTTACAAAGACAAAATGAAATAAATACATAGTCTGTTTGAAAAGTACATAACCAGAGTTTTATAGATCTAAGGCTACCACGAACAAGAGGCAGCTACAACCGGAACGCAGGTACATCTTCAATCCAGATTCCATTTAACATAGCAACATCAACAACCAACATCTGCATGCAAGGTGTCGAAGTGTAGTATGAGTACAACCAACCCCATGTACTCCATATGTAACAAACCTAACCTTAGGTTGAAAGTATTGATGAGCTAACATAAAGGGGGTCGGGTCCAACACCAATATTCCACAATAGTTTATAACAACATAGTACGAGTAACAAATGAGTATCTCAGAAATAAAAGGCTCAGTTCGTTCACAATTTTAGAAAAATAGGCATTTCTTTTCAAGTATCTCAGTGAAAATCCAATCCTTTTACCGAAAATCCAATATACGAGTAAGTATAAAAACTGTGATTTTTCCCAAAACTCCTTTCAACAAATAGTAAGAGGTTTCATTTTAGATAGCATGAGGAAAGTACTTCTCTATGCCTACATGTCAAGATACAGGTAAAATTAAAAATGTCCCCGAAACTGGGTAGCAGAAGGAAACGCACATCTATACATGTATCTCAAGTACGCATGTCAAATGCAATGCATCTTGATGATGAGCTCATGTACTCACACTCTCGGAGTACTCAATCTCATTGTCTCACATTCTCTCTCACTATGCTCAGCACACTCAAACACTCAGTGTTGTACCGTACCCGTTGCGACGTGCAGCCCGATCCATATTTATAGTCGACTGCGCTCACTGGGGGTGTGTAAACTCCGGAGGGGCTCCTTTCAGCCCAAGCCCTATATCGATGCGGCGTGCAGCCCGATCCCATAAAATGTAATCCATATAACATGCTGTGGCGTGCAGCCCGATCCAAAAATAGCCATATAACATGCTGCGGCGTGCAGCCCGATCCCAAAATATCAATATAACATGTTGCAGCGTGTAGCCCGATCCCAAAATAGCAATATAACGTGCTACGACGTGCAACCCGATCCCAAAATATCAATCTCACTTAGGCCCTCGGCCTCACTCAGTCATCACTCTCAAGTCTCACTCACGGGCTCACAATGCCATGAAACTAACCCGACAACAATGATATGATGTATCAATAAATAACTGAGACTGATATATGATATGAATGCATGAATATGGATGAGTATGAAATATCAATGAAATCGGTGTAATACCAGCAAGAAACGACCATTATGGGTCTTAGCAGTATCGTCATAAAGCCTAAACATGGTGTCACGACCAAAATCTCACCCATCGTGATGGCGCCTGTCTCGATACTAGGCAAGCCGACATCATCAATAGACCACAATATATTTTAAATATGGATAACATCATAATTAATTTTAAATAAAAACAAATCCCACAAAATACTAGGTAAAACATATACCCAAAACCCGGTGTCACTGAGTATATGAGCATCTATATATTACAAGTCTGGGAAACCTGGTCTATAATAATCTGAGACTAAATACAATAAACAAAAGGATAGGGAAGGAGAGACAAGGTCTGTGAAACATAGAAGCCACCTCTGAATCTCCGAAAAATCAACCGTGCGAAAGAATCAACACCCACTGTGTCCGGGATCACCTGGATTTGCACACGAAGTGCAGGGTGTAGTATGCTCAGTAAGTAACAATAATAAATAAAGAACTGAAAGTAGTGACGAGCTTCACAGCTAAGTCCAAATACAATAATTTCAAACATAAAAAGGTAGGCATGCTTTCAAGCTTAACATTTAAAACTCCACAACAATTGCATACCAAATTTTGATTGAAACAAAAATAATATCTTTCAGAGTTTTCCAAAAACAGTGATATATGACAGCTGAAGTGCAGCAATAATGAAATCAATGCATCCTCTCAAAGTAACAGTCACCCAGTCCTCTCATTCACTCCAACCTCACAGTTACTCTTTCCTCCCAGTCACTCATTCCTCACAGTCACTCATTCCTCTCAATCACTCTACACTCGGCACTCGCACTCAGTAGGTACCTGCGCTCATTGGGGGTGTAAATAGACTCTGGAGGGGCTCCTTCAGCCCAAGCACTATAACAAGCCAATCATGGCATATAACAATGAAACATGCTGAGGCGTGTAGCCCGATCCCATAAATATCCTCACAATCAGGCCCTCGGCCTCACTCAGTCATCAACCTCTCAAGTCTCTCGGGCTCTCAGAAATCATGATAAGCAGCCCAAACAGCAATGATATGATGCATCAATAATGAACAATAGAGACTGAGATGTAATGTGCAAGTAAAACTGTGACTAAGTAAAAAATAGGAATTTAGCAGATAATTCAACATGTACACGACCTCTGTGGATCCCTACAGTGTCAACACATGGTTTAAACATGATTTATAGTTCGATTTCTCTAATACGTGGAAAATGTACGGATATCTACAGATTCTTCAACTACACAATTCCATGGAATTGACCAAGTCACAATTCGTACGGTGCATGCCCACACGCCCGTCACCTAGTATGTGCGTCACCTTAAAACCAATCACATATCACAAAATCCGGGGTTTCGTACCCTTAGGACCAATTTTAGAACTGTTACTTACCTCAATCCGAACAATTCCTTATTCCAATAAGCCTTTTCCTCGCGATTCGGCCTCCAAACGCCTCGAATCTTAGTCAAAATAATTTGATACAATCAACACGAGGTATAGGAATCAATTCCATATGAAAATGCTAAATTTCACAATAAAATACAAAAATTAACTCAAAAATCAACAGTGGGGCCCATGTCTCGGAACCCGATAAAAGTTACAAAATATGAACGACCATTCAACCACGAGTTCAACCATACAAAATTTGCTAAATTCCGACTCTGATTCGGCCTTCAAACCCTCAAATTAATTTTTGAAACATTTCTATTCTAGTCCCCCAAATCATGAAATAAGTGCTGGAAATAATGTTAGATTCATGAATAATGGACCAAATCAAGTTAAGATCACTTACCTTAGTCCAATTTGTGAAGTTTGCCTCTGAAAATCGCCCAAACCGAGCTCCCCGGCTATTTTTATGTCAAAAATGGCCAAAACACCCGTTTATAGAGCCTCTGACATTTTTGAGCGACGCAATTTCCAGTATCCCAAAAATTCCCAGCGCCAAGGCTAGCGCCCCACGCTACCTTGGGCGCTGGCGGCGACGGAAAATCGTTCCTGACACGGAAATGGGTAAAACTCTCTCATACGGTGTCCTAATTCGGCGATTCTTTTTGCTATGGCTCTGAAATTTCAATACGGGTCTAGCGCTTTAATAAAATCCGAATTTGGAGCTCATTTGATTAATGTGATACCACTTATCCTCGAAGAAACGACGTCGGAACATTCTACATTCGATGCCGAAACCTAGCAAATCAAGTCCGATTGACCTCAAATTTTGCACACAAGTCATAAATGACATAATGGAGGTATTCCAGTTTTCAGAATCGGATTCCGGTTCCGATATCAAAAAGTCAACTCCCCGGTAAAACTTCCAACTTAAATTTCTATTTTATCCATTTCAAGCCTAGTTTAACTACGAACTTCTAAAAAAATTTCCGGACACGCTCTTAAGTCAAAATACCCATACGAAACTATTGGAATCATCAATAATCTATTCCAGGGTCATTTACGCAAAAGTCAAAGTTTGGTCAACTCTTCCAACTTAAAGCTTCCAAATTTAAAATTTTCTTTCCAAATCAACTCCGAACTTCCCGAAATTTAATTCCGACCACACGTACAAGTCATGACACCCGAAATGAAGCTACTCAAGGCCTCGAACCGCTGAATGACGTGTTAGGGATCAAGACGACCGGTCGGGTCGTTACATTCTCTCCCACTTAAACATATGTTCGTCCTCGAATGTGTTAAGAACTATTCTGGAGTTGTACAAAATTACTGTTTAACACCTGGTACACCTACCCATGCCATCACCATCCCAGTTTGGCACCTCGGCTCAAGCCGGACGGAAGGTCCTCCCTTTTTATTTAATCAATAAGCCTTAGAACCAATTCCAACCTCCGAATTTCTTTACAATACCTTATTCTAACACACGAACACTGTATCAATCACCACGCACTGTGCCAAAACGTGATTGTGCACCTGTGTTGAAATCGCCCCATGCACTACATAAGTCGGTTTCCCATAGTAACATCCTCGAAGCCCAATAGCTTTAAATTTGCACGAGTCTGTAGCCCATAATACACCCCATAACACATATAATCCTTGCTCCTATACTCAAAATACTGCCACGACGAAAAGGGATGTGTAGAAACTCATAACCACTTGCTGAATAAATAAATCATGGAGCTTCTCCTCCTGACAAGGACCGTTACCTCATTATGAACTAAATAGAGATATTCATTCTTTAATATACCTTATATAAATCTGAGTACTGATTTCAGGTCCAAAAGTCTCATCTCACTCAGTATAAGCTACACAAGCAATAAGCCACCTCAAACACTGACCAAGATCTTGTATGACGCCAACAATACGCCAACTGGCTACAAACTCGAATGTGATACATAAGGAAAAATGAACTCTGGAAAGAGCTACTCAACCCGCGTAACTAATTTAACAACTGAAAAGATGTCATGGATCTTTCTCAAAAAATGTGAACAGAACACATAGGAATAGATATAGGGAAATGTGCCCAACATCACGCTATTTCGGCATGCAACCCAATTCACATATAATACCCGTGGCGGCGTGCCACCCGATCCACACGTAATGGTCTAAGGAAAATACACCTCAAACCATAACTCTTATACTCACGAATTCCTGAATATCAACCATATGCATGCCAAGTGCATAATATGAATACTGGGAGTACGAGTAGCGTCATACGCTATAAAACTCAAGCACAACTAAGGTGCGATATATAATCTGCATCTCGAGAGCCATCCTGCTTACATAATACCACCGCTATGCGGAACATCAACAGATTGTACCAAAATCAAGCCGTCTCACAGCCCACACGACACTATAAAGTATCATATGAAATAGTTGGCGACGAAATTAACATCCCACGTCCAAATATTCTTCCACAATGAATGTTATGCTGCATGAACACACCCAGGATGGTGTAGAGTACACATCCATATTTGGACCCATCAACGGACCTGAAACCGATTTTTGATCATATCACGCTTCGGTAAATAATCTCTCAAGGATCAACAATGATATTTTTCCTATGACACGCAAGAACAACCATCGAATTCGAAACAGACTCTCACAATTCTCAACCAACTGAATAGAGCGCCCTTTAGGCATAATTTCTCAAATTAGCGATAGTACCACAATCTCCATACTTGGTCTCGATCCCTGATCAATTAAGTGACTATATGTCATACTCATACAATCTTCCCATGGAATACGCTCCCACGACCTTCCACACCAGATAACAAGTCTGCACATTCATACTACCGGCCATACTAATGTTGTAAGGAGAATTAAGGATTCGTAAATCAATACACAAAGCCTCTTACATATAACACCGATCTCAGGTGACGCTGAAGACAATACCAGCTTGCTTTAAACCTCTAAATCCTTTTCTGCTTGTCCGAGCTTATGACATTCTTGTCAACACCGAATCGTAACCTCGATCCTCAACTTCTAATTCTGTACCTCTCACCGCACTTATCATGCCGCTACGCGATAATACACATATTCACCATAACCCTTGAACTACTAGTAGAATTAAATACTTCACTGGCTAGAAACCTTCCACTTGGCATCATTTCAGATGGGCCAATGCAACACGCAACCAAATTTCCCCAAATAGTAGAAAATGAAACAACCTCAAACCGTGATCTCAACCGTCATAACTCTTCCAGACTCCATTTACACAACAAAGCCATTTGAATCAACTACCTCCAAATAAATCAAATGTTGGGGGCCGTAAAGCCTCGCACGTACCGCTACAACCCCCTGTATAACTTAACGCGCTGAAGGAACTGATCATCGCCACCATCATGCCAATTCAACCATCGCTAACCGATGACTCCTTCTAATTTACTCTGGACTTGCCCTAGAAATAATAATAGCTCTATTCAAAACATCATGAACCCAAATCTGCACTCATCCTGAGTGACCTCATTTCATGAGACCACGTTGTCTCCAAAACCCACGAACCATTTTATACCCTCCTTATGCGCATATTAGCATCTTCAGTTGGTACACCTATTTTGGAAAATCCCTCTATGAATCAGAAGTTATTTTCCTTCATTCCTTCAATGCTATACCGCAACCCGAAGATAACGTAGAACACTCCAAGCCCTTTTCATAATCTACTGCAAAAGCTCGATACTTAACCATACTACAGGCTCAAAATCCTTAGGCACCGCACTTTAACTTTTGAATCCACTACAACCGTTGTTGAGAGTCACCCATTCCGACCTTGTCCAGAATATAATCAACTCCAAGGCTCCGCTAGCACATGAACACTCTCTCAAGAAGCACCCGACTAAATCACTTTCCTTGTACATCACATCTACATGAAACATAAACTCTAAGTCTTCCCAAAGCCTGAACATGAATCGATAATGCCAAATATAGCATACATTCCTCAAATCCTTTTCTCAAATTACTACTGATGTTCTCTTTCCTTAGTCATAGTAACCTATCAATATGCTGATAACTAGAAATCGCACAAGTAGATGACCATGCAATCCAATCGTAGGCGGTGGGGCTCTCCCACTTAGCTTGAAGCTATCATTTCATTACCCTGGAACCCACCAAGATTCCTTACCTCCTATCGACATGATCTTGCATAAATAACCCGCCAAATTTCCTCAAAATCCTTATGTTAAACATTTCATGAACATTCAGAATCACTAGCCACATTCACATATTCGACCTCTTACTGGATAACCAGTAAAATTCTTGATAGAAGCTTTATCAACACCACTCAACCGCTAACCTGCTCACAGTAGATATCCCACTCGTGGAAATGCCATGCCAACATCCTCCAATAACACTGCACCGAGTACAATTACCATGAAACCAATAAACTACCCTGAGCCCATGCTCATTCACCACCTGTACATGTCCGTTCACTCCCCATCGACATCAACTAAAAGTGAGACGATACATTCTAATCCAAAGTCATGTTGCATCCCTTTTCATATTATGCAACTCTCTCCTATCACACCTAATCTTCCTCAATATAGCAGCCACTACTCCAAATTAAGCCCGTAGAACTAGTCACTATCCACCATAAGTCCCAAATCACTCTAAGCTTTCCTCAAGGCGTGTAGATATCCAACCACAAAACCCATATGATATTCTACCGCTCTCCCACTTTGGTCAAACCCTCTCTTCTTTAAGAAACTACTCGACTTCTGTTTCTCACACTTGACCTTCTAGAATTTTAACCACTGCAAGACACCTTCCACATGTCCTTTCTCATCCTTCACTGCCCAGTTGTTGCCTTAACTCAAAATCCGTCTCTGTAGCACTTGAACCAATAGTGGCTGTAAGGGATCGCGATGTGCAGTGGTTCAGGATCATAACACCGGCATCATTTCACAACACCCTGTCCCAAGGTGAAATCAAAGAAGATCATAACACCGGTGAACTTAACACATTCAATCACGAGCAATGTCACCACATCACAGATGAAAATTACATCATGCTTGAAAATACCAAGACTTGTTACTCTATCAACCCAAACCTGAACATTCTTAGTCTGATTGCTTTTCCTCCGCCAGAAATAAAACATTGAACCTCTGAATCATGCACTGAGAAGAACTTTCTTTCAAGTTGTTCACTGCCTCGACACATGGACAAGCATCCTACCATTATATGAACACTGTGTGATAGCAACGCATGAATCGTTATAACAATCAATGCCAAATATCAAAACCTTAGGTATTACTGATACTGAGCTAAAACAACAGAAGGACCTTCTATAAGGCCCAATCAACTACGCAGGGAGAAATATCCTGCACCACATCTATAGTACCATTACAATTCCTCAATTCTCGATTTATAACAAGCATTTCACGTCGTATAAGATCGAGTAGGAAAGAAACAAAAGGCATAAGCCTCAAAGGAATCAAATCGCACGATGAGGAATCAAGAAGGGAAATTCTCCTAACAGCCCTGTAGCCTCTCGAAGATAAGTACAGACATCTCCGTACCGATCCTCAAGACTCTACTAGACTTGCTCATGACTCGTGAGACCTAAGTAAGCCTAGGGCTTTGATACCATGTTGTCATGACCAAAATCTCACCCGTCGTGATGGCGCCTATCTCGATACTAGGAAAGCCGACATCATCAATAAACCACGATATCTTTTAAATATGGAAAACATCATAATTAAGTTTAAATAAAAAGAAAATCCCACAAATACTAGGTAAAACATATTCCCAAAATCCGGTGTCACTGAGTACATGAGCATCTATATATTACAAGTCTGGGAAACCCGGTCTATAAAAATTCGAGACCAAACACAATAAACAAAAATATAGGAAAGGAGAGACAAGGTCTGCGAAACATAGCAGGCACATCTGAATCTCCGGAAAATCAACCGTGCGAAATAATCAACACCTACTTTGTCCGGGATCACTTGGATCTGCACACGAAGTGCAGGGTGTAGTATGAGTACAACCAACTCAGTAAGTAACAATAATAAATAAAGAACTGAAAGAAGTAACGAGCTTCACAGCTAAGTCCAAATATATTACTTTCCAACATAAAAAGGTAGGCATGCTTTCAAGCTCAATATTTAAAACTCCACAGCAATTTCATATCAAATTTTGATTAAAACAGAAATAATATCTTTCAGAGTTTTCAAAAATAGTGATATATGACAGCTGAAGTGCAGCAGTAATGAAATCAATGCATCCTCTCAGAGTAACATTCACTCAGTCCTCACATTCACTCCAACCTCACAGTCACTCTTTCCTCCCAATCAGTCATTCCTCACAGTCACTCATTCCTCTCAATCACTCAGCACTCGGCACTCGCACTCAGTAGGTACCTGCGCTCACTGGGGTATGTATAGACTCTGGAGGGGCTCCTTCAGCCCAAGCGCTATAACAAACCAATCATGGCATATAACAATGAAACATGATGCGGCGTGCAGCTCGATCCCATAAATATCCTCACAATCAGGCCCTCGGCCTCACTCAGTCATCAACCTCTCCAATCTCTCGGACTCTCAGAAATCATGATAAGCAGCCAAACAACAATGATATGATGCATCAATAATGAACAATAGAGACTGAGATGTAATGTGCAAGTAAAATTGTGATTGAGTACAAAATAGCAATTTAGCAGATAATTCAATATGTACACGACCTCTGTGGGTCACTATAGTGTCAACTCATGGTTTAAACATGATTTATAGTTTGATTTCTCTAATACGTAGAAAATGTACGGATATCAAAAGATTCTTCAACTACACAATTCCATGGAATTGACCAAGTCACAATTCCTACGGTGCACGCCCACACGCTCGTCATCTAGCATGTGTGTCACGTCAAAACCAATCACATATCGCAAAATCCGGGGTTTCATACCCTCAGGACCAAATTTAGAACTATTACTTACCTCAATCCGAGCAATTCTTTATTCCAATAAGCCTTTTCCTTGCCATTCGGCCTCCAAATGCCTCGAATCTTAGTCAAAATAATTCGATACAATCAACATGAGGTATAGGAATCAATTCCATATGAAAATGCTAAATTTCACAATAAAATCCGAAATTAACCCAAAAATCAGTAGTGGGGCCCATCTAAATTCCGACTCGGATTCGGCCTTCAAACCCTCAAATCAATTTTTGAAAAATTTCTATTCTAATCCGCCAAATCATGAAATAAGTGCTGGAAATCATGTTAGATTCATGAATAACGGACCAAATCAAATTAACATCACTTACCCCAATCTAATTTGTAAAGTTTGCCTCTGAAAATCGCCTAAACCGAGCTCACCAACTATGTTTATGTTAAAAATGGCCAAACACCCCGTTTATAGAGCCTCTGATGTTTTTGAGCGCCACAGGTAGCGTGGGGCGCTACCTGTGGCGAAATTCCCAGTATCCCCGAAATTCCCATCACCAGGGCTAGCGCCTCACGCTACCCTGGGCGCTGGCGGCGACGGAAAATCGTTCCCTACACGGAAATGGGCATAATTCTCTCATACAATGTCCGAATTCGACGATTCTTTTTGCTATGGCTCCAAAATTGCAATACGGGTCTAGTGCATAAATATAATCCGAATTCAGAGCTCATTGTCTCAATGTGATACCATTTATTGTCGAAGAAACGACGTCGGAACATTCTACATTCGATGCCGAAACCTATCAAATCAAGTTCGATTGTCCTCAAATTTTACACACAAGTCATAAATGACATAATGGAGGTATTCCAATTTTCAGAATTTGATTACGGTCCTGATATCAAAAAGTGAACTCCCCGGTCAAACTTCCAACTTAAATTTCTATTTTAGCCATTTCAAGCCTAGTTTAACTACGGACTTTCAAAAATATTTTCGGACACGCTCCTAAGTCCAAAATCACCATACAGAGCTATTGGAATAATCAAAACTCTATTCCAGAGTCATTTACTCAAAAGTCAAAGTTTGGTCAACTCTTCCAACTTAAAGCTTCCAAATTTAACATTTGCTTTCCAAATCAACTCTGAATTTCCCGAAATTTAATTTCGACCACACGTACAAGTCATAACACCTAAAATGAAGCTACACAAGGCCTCAAACCACAGAATAACGTGTTAGGGCTTAAGACGACCGATCGGGTCGTTGCACATGGTATCTAGCATGATTGACATCTCAATTACTTTATCACAAGGTAAAAATACTGATATCAACAAAGTAGGACCACTATATAGTGCCAAGGGAACAATAAAATCTCAATTCACATGGTGCACATAACACGTTTCACCTATCACCTATCATGTGCATCACCTCAACACTAATCACATAACACGTATTTCGGGGCTTCATACCCTCAGCTCTAAGATTAGAAGAGTTACTTACCTCGAACAAGCCAATACCCATGCCGAGCAAGCCAAGCAATGCTCCAACGATGCCATCACGTGCGTTCTGACCTTCGAACAGCTCAAAAATAACCAAAAACAACTCAAACACATCAAACAATGCTAAAGGAACCAATCCCGGTCGAAAAAGATCAAATCTTGAATCAAAAGCCCAAATTCGGCCAAAAGCCCAACCCGGACCCGCACCTTGGAACCCGACAAAATTTAAAAAACTCAACAACCCTTTCAATTATGAGTCCAACCATACTAGTTTCACTCACATCAGGCTCCAATTCGATGTTCAAAACTCAAAAATTAATATTATGAAACTTTAGGCCAAAAACCCCCAATTTCCTCTTTACAATTCATCAACCACACCCTAAAATCGAAGATAGATTCATGAAATATAACCAAAACCGAGTAGCGAACACTTACCCCAATTCATATGGTAAAAATTGCTTCAAGAATCGCCTCAATCCGAGCTCCATAGCTCCCAAAATGTAAAAATGAAGCCAAAATCACGAACCCTTGTATATAACATTCTGCCCAGCACATCCGCATTTGCGGAAGAATTCATCGCACCTGCGACCACTGCTTTTGCGGAAACACCTCGCACTTGTGCTGCCCGGCTTCCTCACCATTTTTACTTCTACGACTCTCTGCCCGTATCTGCGCCATCCCAGGTGAGGAAATCACATCGCACCTGCGACCTCTGCTGACACCCTCCAACTCCGCACCTGTGCTCGAGCGGCCGCACCTGCGGCATCGCATATGCTCCCAAATATCCGCTTCTCCGGTCTTCCTCACCCAACACTATTGTCGCATCTTCGATGCCTTTGTCTCTTCTGGGTCCATCGCACCTGCGCAAACCAATGACAGGTGCGATAATACCAGAACCAGCAGCCTATGCTTTGCACATGAAGTGAAAATGATCTGAACCTCGACCAAAACTCATCCGGGGCACTCGGGACCCCGTATGAATATACTAACCAGTCCAATAACATAACACGGACCTACTCGAGGCCTCAAATCATGCATAACCACATAAAAATGACAAATCACACCTTATATCAAAATCTATGAACTTTAAAACTTCAACTTCCTCAACCGATGTTGAAACCTATCGAATTGCGTACGATTGACCTCAAATTTTGCACACACGTCACATTTCACATTACAGACCCATTCCAATTTCCAGAATCGGATTCCGACCCCGATATCAAAAAGTCCACTCCCGGTTAAACTTCCCAAAATTTCAACTTTCGCCATTTCAAGCAAAATTCCACTACGGACCTCCGAATCACAATCCGGACGCGCTCCTAATTCCAAAATAACCCAACGGAGCTAACAGAACCATCAAAACTCCGTTCTGGGTTCAAATTCTCAAAAAGTCAAACTTGGTGAACTCTCCTGATTTAAAGCTTGGACAATGAAATTCATTCTTCCAATTCGATTCTGAATAACATGAAAATCAAAACCGACGATTCACATAAGTCATAATGCTTCATACAGAGCTATTCATGCCCGTAAACTATCGAGCGAAGTGCAAATGCTCAAAATGACCGGTCGGGTCGTTACAAGAGAATTATTATTAATTAATATCTCATAAACTCATAACAATTAAAATAAATGTATAATCTAATAACCTATTATAGATTATCGTATTATCTTATACAAAATTTCAAATTCAAGTTACGAACTATCTCAGTAGTTTAACTTATATGAATACATATTTTATTCATAATAAAATAATATCAATCCATATGCATTCAAATAATTTGACTATTGCACAAGACACAAGGATGAAATAGCGAGATTGGAATGAAATTCTAGTTAAACCGCGACTGCTTTCTTGGAACTAATTGATAGGCACTTAGTTTTCTATAGAATAAGCGGGTAATATGCTTTTAACTGGAATTAACACACTTGAGAAATTAAACACAGAACATGAACAAATACAACATTATTACAAAGTTATTACTAATAAGGTAGAAAGTCTACCACCATTAATTTTCTAAACAAGAACTAATTAATATTCTGGCAGTTAAAATTGGAACCCACTGACCGTGAAACCTCCGTCAACAACTATAACCTGTTTAGTGATGTAGGAACCAACATTAAGACAAAGATAAACCACCAGAGAGGAAACTTCTTCAACTTCTCCTGGTCGCTTAAGAGGAGTTTTTGACAGTAATCGGTCTAAAAATGTTTTATCCTTGACCAACGGTTAATAAAGCCATCAAATTCATCATTGATTCAAAATCAGGTTATCATGCATTTTATTATTTAACTTTTATACACCAATAGTTTAAAAAATAAAACTATTAGGTCACTTGAAAGGTAATTACATAAATACCTTTTTGAATTAGTAACCTTCAAAATAAGTCAACTAATCATCTACAAAACAAAAGGCATCCTGGTGAAAAAAGCATCATGCGTTCACGTAGGGTCCGGGGAAGTCCGCACCCTAAGGGGGTGTGATGTAGGTAGTCTACTCTGATGCAAGCAACAATGGCTAATTCCACTGCTCGAACTTGTGACCTATGGGTCATACGGACACAACTTTAACGTCGCGCCAAGATTCCCCTTCTATAACGTGTTAAATTAGAGAGATGGTGTAAAGGTTTCATTACACTGGTAACAGATATAAGTTTAAAACTTCTTACAGAGACAATATACAAGTTTTTGAACTATCAATTCATGATAGCCTTATAATAACAGGAAACTCTCTACAGTAATCTTAAAAATTGGTTCGACCGATTTTAATATTAAGCTTATCAAAATATTCTCTTACTTTAACAAAGTAAAAAGGAAGTTAATAACCTCTCTTTATGTATTTATACACAGTCAGTGTTTTCAGTACTTCATTAGAGGTTTCATAGACTAGAGTAACAGTTAGACAGAGTCGCTTGCTTTTTATGTTAAATAATGTTGACCAGATATATGTTTCAGACCTATATTAGTTTTCTGCACTTTGATTTATATCATTCAGATTTTCAGTGTATCAACATGTGTTAGTTTATCTTCCGCTTTCAGTATGTTATGATATCACATGTTGATCCAGCCAGCCAGTTGGTTCGTTCGGTCACAGTAGTCAGGCACCGGGTGTCGTGTTACGTCCAGGTCGAGGTTCGGGGCGTGACATTTTCTATATAACAAGTTGGCGATATACAACATCAATCAAGGTAAAATGGTAATCACGGCCTGTGCTATAATGCACAAAAGCCCTCCACCCCTTCAAAAAGTAAAAAACTCGTGGTGCCTGTTTGTGATACAATCAGACACATAGAGCTTGCTTTTCGTGATTAGCATAAAATAGATGGTGGACTCAATTTATCAGGAACTAGAAGGATGACACCTCTCTCAGAAAAAAGGAAAATAAAAGAGGAGAGAATCCTGTCTTTATTTTAACTACCCTAGGCTAGAGGATTTGATGGGCCACCCAGAGGTTGGAAGAAGATTCTTTCCTAGTAAACACTGCCGCACAAAATGAAGCAGAGGAAATATTTAACAGATTGACATGATCACAACTTTTATTCATAATGCTTTCAACTGGAATTAACACACTTGAGAAATTAAACACAGAACATGAGCAAATACAGCATTATTACAAAGGTGATAAGGTAAAAACTCCGACACAATTAGTTTTTCAAACAAGAACTAATTAAATTTCTGGCTGTTGAAATTGGAACCCACTGACCGTGAAACCTCCGTCAACTACTATAACATGTCCAATGATGTAGGAAGTAGCAGGAAGACAAAGATAAGCCACCAGAGATGAAACTTCTTCAACTTCTCCTGGTCGCTTAAGAGAAGTTCTTGACATTAATCCGTCTAAAAATGTTTTATCCGTGACCAACTGTTAATAAAGCCACTAAATTCATCATTGATTCAAAATCAGGTTATCATGCATTTTATTATTTAATTTTTATACACCGATAGTTTGAAAAATAATAATATTAGGTCACTTACACGAATACCTTTTTGAATTAGTAACCTTCAAAATAAGTCAACTAATCTTCTACAATAAAAAGGGTAGCCCGATGCAAAAGGCATCCTGCGTTCACGTAGGGTCCGGGAAAGTCCGCACCCTAAGGGTGTGTGAGGTAGGCAACCTACCTTGATGCAAGTATTAATGGTTGATTCCACTGCTTGAAATTGCGACCTATGGGTCATACGGACACAACTTTAACGTTGCTCCAAGACTCCCCTTCTATAACATGTTAAATTGGAGAGATGGTGTGAAAGTTTCATTACACTGGTAACGGATATAAGTTTAAAACTTCTTACAGAGACAATATACAAGTTTTTACACCATCAGTTTATGATAGCCTTATAATAACAGGAAATTGTCTATAGTAATCTTTAAAAGTTTGTTCGACCAGTTTTAATTTTAAGATTATCAAAATATTCTCTTAATTTAACAAAGTAAAAAGGAAGTTAATAACCTAAAATTATATAGTGATTAATGTATATAAGTTAAATCCATAGTAACATACAGGCGCGTTGAAGCAAGACGAGAGAATATTACATGTTCCACGAGTGGTGTATTTATGAACCACGACACAACGCCATTAACCCGAATACCATCTTTAGCCCATTCACAAGCCAAATGTCGCGTAAGCTCATTCATTGCCGCTGCAATCAGTTAATAATTAGAAGAAACAAAGTTATTCTTTAGTACGACATTGATATGTTCAGTATTGTAAAGGATAGAAATGAGTAAATATCACCTTTTGTTGGTCCGTAAATAGAAGTACCGGACACGTGCACAAGACTAGAAATAAAGGAATTGAAAACAATAAATCCAGCTCCAGATGCTTTCAAAAGCGGATGAGCAATTTGACAGAGATAGAATGAAGATTCATAGTTTGTAGCAAATATGTGGGCATAATCTTCGGCAATATATTCTAGAGTGGCCTTGTGAATGTTTGTTCCAACATTATTAATCTACAGCAAGAAGGTAAACTTGGTTAAAAATTAAATAGTTACAATACTTTAACCAATAATATAATTAATACTTAGGATATAGTTCTCATAAGAATGTTGAGTTTTCCATCTAATGCAGAGGAAACTGGTGGGTTCCATCTCATTCAATAGACAAAGTAATAGGCATGTGCCTAAGGAAAATTTTTTTGGTTTGGCAGCCAACTTTGTTGAATTGTTTTGGTTTGGTAGCCAACTTTGTTGAATTTTTTTGGGTTGGTAGCCAACTTTGTTGAATTGTCAACATTGAAAAAAAAGAAGGAAAGTGTGTGCAAATTATCAAATATAGTAGGCTTTAGAGATTGGCGCTTCGTCTATAAAAGGAGAGCTTCAACTCTCATTTCCACACACCAACAAAGAGAGAAAGAAAGAGTGAGGTTTCACAGACAAGGTATAAGAAAATAGTCTATGAGAAAAATAGAGAGTGAGCGATTTTGTAGTGAGGTGAGAATATCAAAAGAGGGTTATTTCTTTAGAGTGTTGTAGTGGTCTTTTGAGTATTTTACTCGAACCTACAAAGTGTAAAATTCCTTGCTATAGTGATGCCAATTACTCGTCTCGGGGCTGTGGTTTTTTCCGTTATTCAAAGAATTTTTTACGTAAAAATCTTGGTGTCGTTGGCACTCTTTTTCTTGCTAATTACCACATCTGGATGCTACATGATTATTCTACTTTTATTATTATGAATATTATTTCTCTAGGGGGTTTATTTCCAACAACTAGTATTAGAGCACAAGTTCTGCTCGTTCACAGAAATACTATTCACTATCGGTAGTACTATACTCGGTGAAAAACAAAAATGTCCAGAGTAAAGTACGAGTTAGTAAAATTTAACGGAGATAGCGGTTTCTCAACATGGCAAAGAAGGATGAGAAATCTGCTCATCCAACAAGGATTACATAAGGTACTAGATGTTGATGCCAAAATGCCTGATACAATGAAAGCTGAGGATTGGGCTGACTTGGATAAAAGGGTTGCTAGTGCAATCAGGTTGCACTTATCAGATGATGTGGTAAATAACATCATTGATGAAGACACCGCATGTGGCATTTGGTCAAGGTTGGAAATCCTATACATGTCCAAAACACTAACAAATAAATTGTACCTGAAAAAGCAGCTATACACCCTACACATTGGTGAAGGTACGAATTTTTTGTCACATTTAAATATGTTTAACGGATTAATCACACAGCTCGCCAATCTCGGAGTGAAAATCGAGGAAGAAGATAAATCCATCTTGATGTTGAACTCGTTGCCATCTTCGTTCGATAATCTGGCAACAACCATCCTGCACGGTAAGACTACCATTGAGTTGAAAGATGTCTCATCGGCTCTTTTACTCAATGAGAAGATGAGAAAGAAGCCTGGAAATCAAGGACATGCTCTCATCACACAAGGTAGAGGTAGGAGTTACCACAGGAGTTCGAGCAACTATGGTAGATCCAGAGCTCGTGGGAAGTCTAAGAACCGATCCAAATCAAGAGCTAGAAATTGCTACAATTGTGATCAACCAGGTCACTTCAAAAGAGATTGCCCAAATCCAAGGAAGGGAAAATGTGAAACTAGTGGCCAGAAGAATGACGACAACACAACAGCCATGGTGCAAAACAATGATAATGTTGTCCTCTGTATAAACGAGGAAGGGGAATGCATGCACTTATCGGGTCCAGAGTCAGAATGGGTAGTTGATACAGTAGCATCTTACCATGTAATACCGGTAAGAGATCTTTTTTGTAGATATGTAGCAGGTGATTTTGGCCTTGTAAGAATGGGTAACACAAGTTACTCAAAGATTGCGGGGATTGGTGACATTTGTATCAAGAAAAATATCGGATGAACGTTAGTTCTGAAGGCCGTGCGACATGTACCTGATTTGTGGATGAACTTGATCTCGGGAATCGCTTTAGACTGAGATGGATATGAGAACTATTTTGCAAATCAAAAGTGGAGACTCACCAAGGGATCATTGGTGATTGCAAAGGGAGTTGCTCATGGAACGTTTTACATGACAAATGTAGAAATATGCCAAGGTGAATGAAACGCGGCACAAGATGAAATTTCTGCGGATTTTTGGCACAAAAGAGTGGGTCATATGAGCGAGAACGGATTGCAGATTCTTTCCAAGAAATCACTCATTTCTTATGCCAAAGGTACAACGGTAAAACCCTATGCTTGATTTGGTATATTCTGATGTTTGTGGTCCAATGGAAATTGAATCGATGGGTGGTAACAAATATTTTGTTACTTTTAGTGATGATTCTTCACGAAAATTATGGGTTTATATTTTGAAAACCAAAGATCAGGTGTTTCAAATTTTCTATAAGTTTCATGCTATAGTGGAAAGGGAGACAGGCCAAAAGCTAAAGCATCTCCGAAGTGACAATGGAGGTGAGTACACTTCAAGGGAATTTGAATAGTACTGTTCGAACCATGGGATCAGACATGAAAAGACAATTCCTGGAACCCCACAACAAATGGCGTAGCCAAAAGGATGAACCGCACCATTGTGGAGAAGGTGAGAAGCATGCTCAGAATGGCTAAACTGCCTAAGTCATTTTGGGGTGAAGCAGTTTAGACAGCCTGTTACCTGATAAATAGGAGTCCATCAGTTCCGTTGGCGTTTGACATCCCAGAGAGAAATTGGACCAACAAAGAGGTGTCCTACTCACATGTGAAGGTGTTCGGTTGCAAAGCTTTTGCACATGTACCAAAGGAACAGAGAACAAATCTGAATGATAAATTTGTTCCTTGCATATTCATCGAATAAAGATATGAAGAATTCAGATACATATTGTAGGATCCCGTAAAGAAGAAGGTCATTAGAATCAGATATGTAGTCTTCCGAGAAAGTGAAGTTGGAATTGCTGATGATATGTCGGAGAATGCCAAGAATGGTATTATTCCTAACCTTGTTACTATTCCTTCTACTTCTAACAATCCCACAAGTGCAGAAAGTACAACCGACGAGGTTACAAAGCAGGGGGAGCAAAATGGTGAAGTTATTGAGCAAGGGGGGCAACTTGATGATGATGTCGAGCAAGTGGATGACCCCACTCAGGGAGAAGAACAACCTCAACCTCTGAGGAGATCAGAAAGGCCAAGGGTAGAGTCACACAGTTACCCTTCCACGGAGTATGTCCTCATCACTGATTAGGGGGAGCCAGAAAGTCTTAAGGAGGTGATGTCCCATCCAGAAAAGAACCAGGGGATGAAAGCCATCAAGAGGAGATGGAATCTTTGCAGAAAAATGGCACGTACAAGCTGGTTGAACTTCCAAAGGGTAAAAGAACACTCAAATGTAAGTGGGTCTTTAAACTCAAGAAAGATAGAAATGGCAAGCTGGTCAGATACAAAGCTCGATTGGTGGTAAAAGGCTTCAAGCAGAAGAAAGGTATTGATTTTGACAAAATTTTCTCACCGGTTGTCAAAATGACTTCTATTCGAACACTCTTGAGCTTAACAGCTAGCCTAGATCTTGATGTGGAGCAGTTGGACGTGAAAACTGCATTTCTTCACGGAGATTTGGAAGAGGATATCTATATGGTGTAGCCAGAAGGATTTGAAGTAGCTGAAAGGAAACACATGGTGTGCAAACTGAATAAGAGTGTTTATGGGTTGAACCAGGCACCAAGGCAGTGGTACAAGAAGTTTGACTCATTCATGAAAAGTCAAACTTACACAAAGACATATTCTGATCCCTGTGTATACTTCAAAAGATTTTCTGAAAATAACTTTATTGTATTGTTGTTGTATGTGGATGACATGTTAATTATAGGAAATGAGAAGGGGATGATCGCAAAGTTGAAGGGAGATTTTTCCAAGTCATTTGATATGAAGGACTTGGGCCCAGCATAACCAATTCTGGGTATGAAGATAGTTCGAGAGTGAACAAGCAGAAAGTTGTGGCTATCTCAGGAGAAGTACATTGAACGTGTACTGGAATGCTTGAACATGAAGAATACTAAGCCAGTAAGCACACCTCTTGCTAGTCATCTAAAGTTGAGCAAGAAGATGTGTCCTACAAGTGTGGAGGAGAAAGGGAACATGGTTAGAGTTCCTTATTCTTCAGCAGTCGGAAGCTTGATGTGTGCAATGGTATGCACAAGACCTGATATTCTTCATGCAGTTGGTGTTGTTAGCAGATTCCTTGAAAATCCTAGAAAGGAACATTGGGAAGCAGTCAAGTGGATACTTAGGTACCTCAGAGGTGCCACGGGATTTTATTTGTGCTTTGGAGGATCTCATCCAATCTTGAAGGGCTACACAGATGTTGATATGGCAGGTGACATTGTTAACGAAAAATCCACTACTGGATATTTGTTTACATTTTCAGGGGGAGCTATATCTTGGCAGTCTAAATTGCAGAAGTGTGTTGCACTTTCAACAACTGAAGATGATTACGTTGCCGCTACAGAAGCTGGCAAGGAGATGGTATGGCTCAAGCGGTTTCTTCAAGAGCTGGAATTGCATCAAAAGGAGTATGTCATCTATTGTGACAGTCAAAGTTCAATAGACGTGAGCAAGAACTCCATGTACCATGCAAGAACAAAGCATATAGATGTGAGATATCATTGGATTCGTGAGCAGGTAGAGGATGAATATTTACAGGTCAAAAAGATTCACACGAGTGAAAATCATGCTGATATGTTGACCAAGGTGGTACCAAGAGACATGTTCGAGCTATGCAAAGAACTTGTATGCATGCACTCAAACTAGAAGACAGTGCTACATCCTCTAGATGAATTAGACTGGAGGGGGAGATTGATGGGTTCCATCTCATTCAATAGCCAAAGTAATAGGCATGTGCCTAAGGAAAGTTTCATTGCTTTGGTAGCCAACTTTGTTGAATTTCTTTGCTTTGGTAGCCAACTTTGTTGAATTTCAATTGGTTGGTAGCCAACTTTGTTGAATTGTCAACATTGAAAAAAAAGAAGGAAAAGTGTGTGCAATTTGTCAAATATAGTAGGCTTTAGAGAGTGGGGATTTGGCTATTAAAGGAGAGCTTCAACTCTTATTTACACACACCAACAAAGAGAGAAAGAAAGAGTGAGGTTTCACAGACAAGGTATAAGAAAATAGTCTGTGAGAAAAATAGAGAGTGAGCAATATTGTAGTGAGGTGAGAATATCAAAAGAGGGTTATTTCTTTAGAGTGTTGTAGTGGTCTTTCGAGTATTTTACTCGGACCTACAGAGTGTAAAATTTCTTGTTATAGTGATATCAGTTGCTCGTCTCGGGCCGTGGTTTTTTCCCTTATTCAAAGGGTTTTTCACGTAAAAATGTGATGACCGAAAAATGTCATTTATAATTTAAACATTCATTCCTGTGTTTTGTGAAGATGTTGGGAGCTTGCCTTCTATGAGTTACGTATCACTTGAACAGTTGATGTTAATGTCATTCATTTTCTAGAAATATATTACTTATGAGGCCACTGTTAGTATTGTTTTCATGTTATGTTACATTGATTGGATTATGTATATGTTGTTAGGATTGGTTTTTTGTATTCTTTGGTAGGTGGATAGGCCCAGTTACAAAGGAAATTCTAGCAAAATATTTGGAAATAAAAATTCGGGAAATTGAAATGGGTAAAAGAAGAGATAAGTTATATTATGTGTTTGGGGGCGGACTCTACTTCTCATTTGAGGACTATTAATATTGTGGATACCAATTGGATATGATAACAAGTGTACGAGGCATATTATAAGTGATGTGAGGTCGAAGGAGAGGCCTACGTCTAAGTCAAGCTAGAAAATTTCATAATAGACTAATGTTTCAAATGGGTACGCACAAGATCGAATTGTGAACGAGCATATCTACTAATATATAAGGAATTATATGATGATCTAATTATAAAATGAAAGGTCTTTGAGTCTATTTTCTAACGATTTAATCCGTTCGTCATTTGGACACTCCTACAAGAAGTTATGTCCAAATTACCAAAGGCTGGAAAAATGCAGTTTTGCGACCAATTTTGCGATCGCAGAATAGTTATGCGATCGCGAAACTGCTTCTACGACCGCAAACTGGACGCAGAATGGACCAGAACAGCCCAGGTCTGGGCACCGATTTTTGGGACCATTGTGCGACCCGCATACCCATTCTGCGGTCCATTATGCGGCCGCAGACCCGATTTTGGAGGGTTAATTTTTTTATTTTCATAACCCGACCCCATTTTGATAAATAGGCTTTGGGGCTTATTTTGGGGCAGTTATCTGATGATTTTAGAGAGAAGTGAGAATGTTTTAGAGAGAGGAAGAAGCTTAAGTGCTTTATTCATCAAAAAGCTTGTTCAAGCTTTGAAATCCAACAAGGAATTATCACAAGATCTTCACCCAAGAGGTAAGGTTCTAACCCCTATTCTTCAATTTCGAGTTTGGGTAAAGATGGGTGATTGTGAGCACGATTCTTGCATTTGAGAGTATTAGTTATACATGCTTGTACCAATAAGGTTATGGGAAGATTGTTGGGTTCAAATGGGTAAATATTGGATTGAAAATGGTATAAATCTTCAAACAAAACTTTAATTGAGGATTTGAAAGCCAATCCGATGTCGGAATTCGATAATATTTGTATGGTTGAACTCATAATAGAAAGAGTATTCAGATTTTGCGAGTTTTTATGGGATTCAAAATGTGGGTCCCACTGTTAATTTTTAAAATAAATTTTAGATTTTTATCCGGAAAATTTGCAAATTCATATGGAATTAATTCCTACGATTTGTATTGAGTATATTGAATTGTTTATGACTAGATTTGAGGATTCGCGAGGCAAGGGCTAATTGGATTCTTGAATTTTGTTGCAAAGAGAGGTAAGTATCGTGGTTAACTTTGACTTGAGGGAATAGAACCCTTAAATTATTTGTTATGTAAAATGCATGTGAATGACGTATAGGCGAGGTGACGAGTGTCTATACGTCGCCAAATTAATTGTTTACATAATTACTTGAAAAATCATAAATCGTTTTAAATCATAAATTAATTATTATATTAATTATTTCTCTCGTGTTCTTTACTCAATATCATGCCTTGAATCCATGCTATAATTGCTACATGCTTATTTGATTTATGTGACTTAATTTCTACTTGACATTTAGCATACTGAATATTAAATTGCCTATTTTCTCCCTGATTTTCACAATTAATTGTTACTGTCATCACTTATTTCTAAATAGATTATAATTATTGTATGCCTTGATGCTTAATAGTTTCTCATTGAATGTGGTATTTATTAGAGTATTTTATTATATTTAAGATTTGTTAAATTATATTATTGGAGCGGGCTGCATGCCGCAACGGATCATATTTTAAGTTTATATTCTTGGAGTGGGTTGCACGCCGCAACGAAAATGAAAATGAATATATTGGGGGATCGGGTTGCACACCGCAACAGATTTATTCAAAATTTATATTGGGCGATCGGGTTGCACGCCGTAACAGATTTAATTAAAGTTTATATTGTTAGAGCGGGTTGCACGCCGCAACGAAAATTTATTGAGGAATTATATTGTTGGGGCGGGTTTCACGCCGCAACAAAATTGATTGAAATAATAATTGGTTATGACTGCCGAGTTGACTTCAACTGTTAAAATGAGTTACCTAATTTATTTGTATTATTGTTGTTGTTGTTATTATTGCATACAAGTTAATGTAAGTGACATGTCTTAGCCTCGTCACTACTTCGTCGCAGTTAGGCTCGGCACTTACCAGTACATGGGGTCGGTTGTACTGATACTATACTCTACACTTCTTGTGCAGATTTTGGAGTTGGTCCCAACGGCGTACCATAGAGTTGCTCGGATTTCAGCTACCCGGAGGAGACTTGAGGTATAATTGCACAGCGTCCGCAGTTCTGAAGTCCCTATCTACTCTATTATAGTTTTGTGTTTGCTTTCAGACAACTTTATGTTATTCAGACCTTTATTTGTATCATTCTAGAAGCTCGTGCACTCGTGACTCCAGTTTTTGGATGGTATTTAGATATCGCGATTATTATGGATTATTCACTTTATTTCAGACTTTATTTCCGCATTTGTTTTCTTGTTATTAATTAATTTAATTTTTTTGTTAAAATGGATAAGTATATTCTAACGTTGGCTTGCCTAGAAAGTGAAATGTTAGGCGCCATCACGGTCCCGAAGGTGGGATTTTCGGGTCATGACAAGTTGGTATCAGAGCACTAGGTTACATAGTTCTCACGAGTCACGAGCAAACTTAGTAAAGTCTGAAGGATTGGTACGGAAATGTCTGTACTTATCTCTGAGAGGCTATGTAGTTTAGGAACAATATCACTTCTTTCATTCCTTATTGTGCGGCATTAATTTAGCTTGAAACATATATCTCGTATTCCTTTGTATCCACTCGTGTATGACATTGCGCACTCAGTATCAGTTGTGTGTCGACGGTTAGTGATGCCGCAGATGGACTAGGAGGGAGCCCGAGATGCTTAAACATTGACTCAACGTGTGGTTCCAACTGAAGATGCAGACACATTGAGAGACCACCCAGTGAATCATGTGGGGGTGCAACGGACCTTGGCATCGGGTTGATTTATACGAGCTGTGAAGGTTAATATTATGGATCCTCTGACTTTGTAAACTATAACTTCGCGCTGAGTGGGGGGAGTCCACTATCAATGGATAGATAGCGAGGTCATGTGTTATATCAGTTTTGGCCTGAAATGTATATATGTGATACTGAAAGGTTCCCCAAATATTTACACATGTTTAAGTCCTGAGATTTTGTAGAGGATAAGGTTGGGACTAGCGGTATGTCCGCCTACTTTATAATCCTATACTTCAGTACTAAAGGAGTTAGAGAAACAACTTAAAATTTACAAAAGGTCTACTCGGCATGGACGTCATGGTTGCAGATTTTGGGGTGCTTCGGAGGAAGTACAGTGGTTGACGAGATTCTGGACTATGTGGTTTTTGCCAAGTTGTTTCTGTATGGAGCTCTACTTTTGTGATCGTTGTGTATAAATAGGGGTAAAGGTTACCCCAAAGAAGAATTGAAAAGTATGTTAAGAAATGGGTCAGCTCAGCAGTGTTGAGTCAGCATAACAAAAGAAGAAAAAGGCCTTGGGAGAGATAATTCTCCATCGGTGTTTGTGGCAAGCCTATGAAGAGGGCAGACCAGCCAATGCAACACCACCCACTTAGCTCAGTTCTCAGAAATTCTTTTGAAAGAGTTTGTTTCCCGGACTCTCTGTAATGCATGGCACATAGGGTTTGAACGGTTGCGTCAGGTCACCATGACGGTATCGGAATATGCCATCGGGTTCAATAAGTTAGCCCATCATACTCCTACCTTACTTCCTACAGTCAGAGAGCGAGTCCACAGACTCATTAAAGGACTCAATTATGATCGTAAAATTTTGTACGACTTGGGAGTTACAGGCTGATACTTCATTTCCACTAGTGGTAGAAATTTCCAAGATATTAGAACGTGTTCGGGGTGAGGAAAAAGGAAACTAAGGAGACCAAGACGTCTCGAGATTCTGGAGGATTCGGTGGATTCTACTCTGCGAGTATAAATCATTATGATGGGGGCTCGGGCAGTCGGCCAGCCCAGTCCGCACATCAAATTACTCGGGGTGCTCTAGTAAGTTCTTTTAATGCACCACTAACATGAGTTTCCTACAATGGTTATTTTAGTTATCTGGCACATACTCAGTATGAGCAGCCAAACCCGCAAAATGGGTTATTATGAATGCGGTGATACTAGGCACATCATGAGAAAATTGTCCCAGACTTGGGAGAGACATATTTCATCAAAGCACTAAGACTACATGCCCCATTGCAGTTATTGCACCACCCACACGAATAGTTAGGGGTGGAGGACAGATGGGTACAAGGCAACCTAGAGGTGGAGGCCCAACCATTGATATATTTGTTTTATGGTATGGCGGAGGTCGCTACATCAGATGGTGTCGTTACATGTGCGACCTCGATTTAATATAAAGGAATAATTTCCTTAACTTGATTCGGTTCTGAGTATCGAGACTAGTCCTCCTATTGTGCTCCACTTATGAGTGAGCTTCGTAATTCTATAATCTACCTATGTGTTTACTCCTGTTGGGAGATTCTATGGAGATAACTACGCCTATCATTCCGTGTTGGTCACTAATAAAAGCTGCGAGGTTAAAGGTGGTTTTCTGTTACTCATTTCGGTAAGTTTTGATGTAATTTCCGGATAATTAATTTAAATTGTGAATTATATGCCCTACTGGTGTGGGGTTCATTATGTGTTGTGATTTTGTGTAACAGAAATTATTTAAAAGGAGAAAATGGAAATTTTTGATTGGTACGATGTGCATATTACTTGTGATTCAGAACTGAGGAGGGGATCCTCGCATTTTAAAATAAATTGATATGTTTAAACCAGGCTACGAGCAGCGGCGGAAGTTTTATAAGGGCGAGATCTTTGTCATGAAAATTCTTGTATTAAAGTTCTCCCTTATGAAATTAAATTTGTACTATAGTACTAACAGGGAGTCATGCATGTTAGGCTTATTTGAAAATTCTTGAATGAAATTCTCTGTGCATATTTGCCAAACTCGTGTTTGTAATTATTGAGTTTTAACCTGCGAGGTAGGTGCTCGCCCAGGTGGCGTTAAATGTGACTCGTTATTTCGGATAAACAATTATGAGGTCACCATGCCTCGCATCTCGTTATCAATATTGTAAAGGTTTGAAACGAGATTCTTGTTAACATGAAGTTAATTGACGATTCTGCAATTGATTATGAACGATTAGTAATACTAGATTGACCCAGAAGGGTGCTCCATTAAGGTGGACCCAAGAGTGTGAGGAGAGCTTTCAGAAGCTCAGGACCGCTTTGACTACAGCACTAGTGTTGGTATTACCCACAAGTTCAGGATCTTACATGGTTTATTGTTGTGCATCTCGTATTGGACTTGTTGCAATATTAATGCAAGATGGCAGAGTAATTGCTTATGCATTGCGGTAGTTGAAAGTCCATGAGAAGAATTATCTGGTTCATGACATAGAATTGGCAGCCATTGTTCATGCGCTGAAAATTTTGAGACACTACCTCTACGACGTGTCATGTGAACCTCGACACTGGCTTTGATCATGGACCTTAACCCTGGCCCTCGACCCTAGCCTTTGAAACTGGGCTCGATTTCTGGGCTTCGATCCTGGGCTCGATTTCTGCATTTCCAGTAGAAGAAAATTTGCAGCAGCTGTTTTAGTCCAACCTTTGATCCGTTAACCATCCGAAACTCACCCGAGGTCCTTGGGACCTCAACCAAATACACCAACAAGTTCTAAAGCGTCATACGAACTTATTTGAAACCTCAAATCACATCAAACGATGCTAAAATCACGAATCACACCCCAATTCAAGCTTAATGAAACTTAAGAATTTACAACTTCTACATTCGATGCCGAAACCTATCAAATCAAGTCTGATTGACCTCAAATTTTGCACACAAGTCATAAATGACATAACGGATATATGAAAAAATTCGGAACTGGATTCCAACCCCGATATCAACAAGTCAACTCCCCGGTCAAACATCCAAACTTAAATTCCTATTTTAGCCATTTCCATCCTAAATGAGCTACAAACCTCCAAAACACAATCCGGACACGCCCCTAAGGCTTAAACCTCCATTTAGGGACTCTGTCCCAAAACACTCCAAAAATCAAAACGAAACCTCCCGGCAAGTCACAATAGCAGGAATAGATATGGGAGAAGTAGTAAATAGGGGATCAGGGCTATTACTCTCAAAACGACTGGCCTGGTCGTTACATCCTCCCCCTCTTAAAACAATCATTCGTCCTCGAACGGGCATGGAGACATACCTGAAGTGGTGAAAAGAAGAGGATAATGGCTCTGCATATCCTGCTCGGTCTCCCAAGTCGCCTCCTTGACCGGATGAACTCTTTACTAAACCTTCACGGAAGCAATGTCCTTTGACCTCGGCTTTTGAACCTGCCTGTCCAAAATAGATTTTGGTTCCTTAACATAAGATATATCCTTGTCCAACTGAACTGAACTGAAGTCTAACACATGAGACGGATTGCCGTGATACTTCCGGAGCATGGAAACATGGAACACTAGACGAACTGCAGAGAAACTAGGTGGTAGGGCAAGTCTGTAAGCCACCTTCCTAACTCTCTCAAGAATCTAAAAAGGCCCAATATACCTAGGGCTCAACTTGCCCTTCTTCCCGAACCTCATAACACCCTTCATAAGCGAAACCCGGAGCAAGACTCGCTCACCAACCATGAATGCAACATCACGAACCTTCCGGTCCGCATAACTCTTCTGTCTGGACTGGGCTGTGCGAAATCTATCCTGAATCACCTTAACCTTCTCCAAGGCATCTTGAACCAAGTCTATACCCAATAATCTAGCCTCGCACGGCTTAAACCATCCCACTGGAGACCGACACCGCCTACCATACAGAGCCTTATACGGTGCCATCTGAATGTTGGACTGATAACTATTGTTGTAAGACAACTCTGCAAGTGACAAGAACTGGTCCCAAGCACCCCCAAAATCTATCACACACACGCGGATCATATCCTCTAATACCTGAATAGTGCGCTCGGACTGCCCGTCCATCTAAGGGTGAAATGTTGTGCTCAACTCAACCCGAGTACCCAACTCATGCTGTACAACTCTCCAAAACTGTGATGTAAACTGCGTACCCCTGTTAGAGATGATAGATACTGGTACACCATGAAGCCTCACGATTTCACGGATGCAGATTCGAACTAGGTGCTCGAAAGAATAGGTAGTCATCACAAGAATGAAATGAGCCGACTTGGTCAGCCTATCCACAATCACCCAAACTGCATCGAACCTCCGCTGAGTCGGTAGAAGCCCAACAATGAAATCCATAGTGATTCGCTCCCATTTCCACTCCAGAATCTCCAACTTCTGAAGCAACCCACCTGGCCGCTAATGCTCATACTTCACCTGCTGGCAATATAGGCACCGAGCAACATACTTCACTATGTCTTTCTTCATTCTCCTCTACCAGTAGTGTTGTCTCAAGTCTTGATACATCTTTGCGGCACCCGGATGAATGGAGTACCGCGAGCTGTGAACCTCCTGGACAATAAACTCATGCAAACCATCTACATTGGGAACACATATCTGGCCCTGCATCCTCAACACGTCGTCATCATTGACTTGGTTAGCCTATCCACAATCACCCAAACTGCATCAAACCTCCGCTGAGTCCATGGGAGCCCAACAACGAAATCCATAGTGATTCGCTCCAATTTCCACTCTGGAATCTCCAACTTCTGAAGCAACCCATCCAGCCGCTGATGCTCATACTGCACCTGCTGGCAATTTAGGAACCGAGCAACATACTTCACTATGTCTTTATTTATTCTCCTCCACAAGTAGTGTTATCTTAAGTCTTGATACATCTTTGCAGCACCCGGATGAATGGAGTACCGTGAGCTGTGAGCCTCCTGGAGAATCAACTCACACAAACCATCTACATTGGGCACGCCTATCCAGCCCTGCATCCTCAACATGTCATCTTCACCAATAGTCACATCCCTAGCATCACCTCGCTGAACCCTATCCTGAAGGACGAGTAGATGGGGGTCATCACACTGACGCTCCCTAATACGATCATAAAGAGAAGACTGAGAGACCACACAAGCCAGTACTCGACTATGCTCAGAAATATCCAATCTCACAAACTGGATGGCTAACGCCTGAACATCTGATGCCAATGGCCTCTCTACTACTGGTAGATATGCTAAACTCCCCCAAACTCTTTGCCCGATGACTCAAAGCATCGGCCACTATATTGGACTTCCCAGGTGGTACAAAATGGTGATATCATAATCCTTAAGCAGCTCTAACCACCTCCTCTGATGCAAATTAGGATCCTTCTTCTTGAACATATACTTCAAACTCCAGTGATCGGTGTAAATCTCACAAGGAACACCGTACAAATAATGCCGCCAAATCTTCAAGGCATGAACAATAGATGCTAACTCAAGGTTGTGGACAGGATAGTTCTTTTCATGCATTTTCAGCTGTCTCAACGCGTAGGCAATCACACTACCGTCCTGCATCAATACCGCGCCAAGACCAATCCGCGATGCATCAAAATATACAGTATAAGACCCCGAACCTATAGGCAATACCAATACTGGGCTGTAGTCAAAGCTGTCTTGAGCTTCTGAAAGCTCTCCTCACATTCCTCTATCCACCTGAACGGAGCACCCTTTTGGGTCATCCTGATCATAGCTTCTACAATAGATGAGAAACCCTTTACAAATCGACGGTAATAACCCGTTAAACCAAGAAAACTCTAGATCTCTGTAGTTGAGGACATTCTGGGCCAACTCTGCTCTGCTTCAATCTTCTTTGGGGTCTTCCTTGATCCCATCACTCGATGCTATATGACCCAAGAATGCCACTGAGTCTAGCCAAAACTCACACTTCAAATATTTTGCATATAACTTCTTTTCCCTTAAAGTATGAAGCGCAGTCCTCAGGTGCTGCTCATGATCCTCACGACTCCGGAAGTACACCAAAAAGTTATCAATAAACACAATGACGAATGAGTCAAGATAAGGCCGGAACATATTGTGCATCAAGTGTATAAAATTTGTCGGGGCATTGGTCAGCCCAAAAGACATAACAAGAAACCCATAGTGACCATATCTGGTCCTGAAAGCAGTCTTCGGGATATCTGGCTCCCGAATCTTCAACTGATGATAACCTGAACGTAAGTCAATCTTGGAAAACACTCTGGAAACCCTGTAATTGATCAAATAGGTTATCAATATGAGATCAAGGATACCGATTCATCACTGTGACTTTGTTCAACTGGCTATAATCAATGCACATACGCATAGAACCATCCTTTTTCTTCACAATCAAGACAGGAGCACCCAAAGGTGATACATTGGGCCGAATGAAGCCCTTATCAAGCAACTCCTATAACTGCTCCTTCAACTCAGGAGGAGCCATACAGTACAGAGGAATAGAGATGGGCTGAGTACCCGACAATAGATCAATGCCAAAATCAATATCTCTGTCGGGCGGCATGCCCGGAAGATCAGCTAGAAACACATTTGGAAAGTCCCTCACTATTGGAACTGACTCAACTGTAGGGGTATCAATGCTGACATCTGTCACATAAGCTAGATACGCGTCACACCCCTTCTCAACCATTCGTTGAGCTTTAAGAAATGAAATAACTCTGTTGGGAGTATACTCTAAGGTACCTCTCCACTTTAATTGCGGAAATCCTAGCATAACCAGCATCACAGTCTTAGCGTGACAATCAAGAATAGCATAATGGGGTGACAGCCAGTCTGTGCCCAAAATAATATCAAAGTCCACCATGCTGAGCAATAATAAATCCACTCCGGTCTCAAAACCACTAAGCACAATCAAACACGACTGATACATACAGTCCACAACAAGATAATCTCCCACAGGAGTAGACACATAAATAAGGGAACTCAAAGAATTCCGAAACACGCCCAAATACGGGGCAAAATAAGAGGACACATAGGAATATGTAGAGCCTGGGTCAAATAATATCGACGCATCTCTATGACAGACTGGAACAATACCTGTAATGACAGAATCAGAAGCAACTGCCTCTGTACGAGCAGGAAGGGCATAATATCTGGCCCGACTCTAGGGCAACCTCTACCTCCCCAACCTCCACCTCGGGCTGGCTTAGCAGGTGGGGTGGCAGCTGGTGCTGTAATCATAGCCTGAAGAACCAGTGGAGCACGCTGTGGCAGAAAAGTTTGTGGAGGTGCACCGCCCTAAATCTGGGGAAATCCCTCACCATATGGCTAGTGTCTCCACACTCAAAACAAGCCTCGGGAGGGCGTGGTTATTGTGGCTGGCTCGGGCCAGATCTACTGGACTGGCCGCTAGGAACACCCCGTGCAGGAGGCACACTAGATACTGGCGGAGCATAATGAGGCTCCTGGGGCCTAGAAGGGGTTGCGACACCACTGGCGGCTGGAAGAGCTGAATGAACGGGGCGACTCACATAACCTCTACCATGGCGAGTTGCTGGGGCACGTGCACCAGAATAATGACCAGTCTCTCGAGACCTCTTGGCCTCTTTCTCCTCTCTGTACCGGGCAAGCATTCTCTCCAATCTCCTGGTAATACTAATCCGGATGTTGGGGTGGAGTCCCTCAATAAACCGTCGAACCCTCTCTCAAACTGTGGCAACCAAGGTCGGTGCATGTTGGGCCAAATCACTGAAACAGATTGCATACTCTGACACAGTCATTGATCCCTCGCGCAGCTGCTCAAACTCTGCATGCCATGAGTCCCTGAGGGACATACTCTCTCAAAAACATGTCCGAGAACTGAGTCCATGTAAGCGAAACTGCCTCATCCGGACTACTCAGCTCATAAGCACTCCACCACTGATAGGTTGCTCCTCTAAGCTGGAATGTAGTAAAAGAAACCTCGCTCATCTCCACTACGCCCATAGTACAGCGAATACGATGACACTCTTCCAAAACACCCTGAGCATCATATGTAGCCAATCCGCTAAAGGTAGGTGGGTGGTACTTTTTGTACCTCTCAAGTCTGAGCTGCTCCACCTCAGAAGCTGCTGCCCTAACCTCGGGCTGAGCTGGAGCTACCGGTAATATTGGTACAATCTCTGGAACCTGGTCAACCTGAACCCACTGCTCTGGAGTACCAATGACGGGAGTCTGTGCTCCTCCCCCGGAGGTAAGGTGCTGAACATGCTCAAAAGCTGGGCTAGAGTCTTCTGGGAGGCTGGTGTAGAAACAGACACCTCAGGTGTCCGCCCTCCAGCTTAAGCTACTGGGGGCTCCTCTATAGCAACTCGTGTGGGTACTCTAACTGCACTATGTGGACGTCCTCGGCCTCTACCCCGGCCCCGGCCTCTCGTGGCTTTAGCAGGGGCGCGGGTTCCTGGTCATCAAATCCACTTGTACGTGTCCTCACCATCTGTGAGTGAATAGAATACAAAAGTTTAGAATATTTGAAGTCAGCAATTTTTGCACGATAAGGAATCAAAGTACTGAAATTTTTCCTAACAGTTCCATAGCCTCCCGAAGATAAGTACAGACATCTCCGTACCGATCCGCGAGACTCTAATAAATCGGCTTGTGACTCATGACACCTATGAACCTAGGGCTCTGATACAAACTTGTCACGATCCAATTTTCCCTCCGTATGACGTCGCGATGGCACCTAGTCTCTATGACTAATTAAGCCTAATATTTTGCGAAATAAATGAAATGAAAACATAAATTTAACAACTAACTATAGCAATAACACTATAACTGAGTACTATGCCACTTGGCATGTACAATAACCAACTCCTCAATATACTACACAGCATTCCCAAAACCCGAAACATCGTGAATCACAAACTACAGAAGGCAAATCTAGTGTCTCTATACATTAGAGTCTATCAAAGAAAATACAGAAGATAATGGACATGGGGAAGAGTAGAAGGGGACTCCGAGGTCTGTGGATGTGACAGATATACCTTGAAGTCTCCAAAGCTGTCCCAACTCACTGATAGAGCGGCTGATAAGGAGTACCTGAATCTGCACACAAAAACCATGTGCAGAAGAGTAGCAAGAGTACACCACAATTGGTACCCAGTAAGTGCCAAGCCTAACCTCGGTCGAGTAGTGACGATGTCAGGTCAGGGCCCTACTGGTATATATATAATAACACAAGATAGAATGAAATACCGCAGTAAAATAAAGACTGAAATTTAACAAGAATGAAATCATAGAAGACAACAGCTCAGTACACAGAGATAACAGCAGGGGATTTCCCGAGATACCGTCTCGTAGTCCCAAATGTAAATGTGCAGAACAGGGGGATCTCCCGGGATACCGTTCCGTAGTCCCAACATAAATATGCAGTACAGGGGGATGTCCCAGAATACCGTTCCGTAGTCCCAAAGTAAATATGCAGTACAGGTGGATCTCCTAGAATACCGTTCCGTAGTCCCAAAGTAAATATGCAGTACGGGGGGATCTCTCGGAATACCATTCCGTAGTCCTAAAGTAAATATGCAGTACAGGGGGATCTCTTGGAATACCGTTCTGTAGTCCCAAAGTAAATATGCAGTACAGGGAGATCTCCCGAAATACCGTTATGTAGTCCCAAAGTAAATATGCAGCCAAACAATAGAATTCAACAATTACGACACGGAATTCTACAGTTCTACCTAAGTACTAGTTAAGGAAAGAAGGTAAATTCACTAAACATGCTGCACGTAGTTCAAGTAAACAGTTAAGGCAAGTTGGCATGCTATTCTAGTCTAGTCGGATACCACACATGCTGATAGAACTCAAATAAGAAGGAAATCAGGTTATTACTTAGTAGAAATATTGGGTTTTTACACAATTAGCCTGTGTACGTACTCGTCACCTCACGTACACGGCGCTCATATATCAAAAACAGTACAAATCCTCAAACCAAGCTCAATCAATCGGTAAGAATGCCTTTTCCACGAATATCCGACTCTGAATGGCTCGAATCTAGCCAAATTAATTCGATATATGCAACAAAAATTATAGAAAACTATTTCATAAGAAAATACCACATTTTCAATAAAAATCCGAAATTAACTCATAAATTGCCCGTGGGGCTCATGTCTCGGAATCCGGCGAAACTCACAAAATCTAACAACCCATTCAATTACGAGTCAAACCATACCAGTTTCACGCAAATCCGACTCTGAATCGACACCGAAATCTCAAAAATTCGTTTCTATGAAATTTCTAACTTTTTCCCAAAATTCCATCCCAACACACTAATTAAATGGTGAAAATAATGATATATTCATGTATACTGACCAAATCCGGGTTAGAATCACTTGCCTAATATGTTTCCTTGAAAATCTATCAAAAATCGCCTCTCCTCAAGCTCCAATTCGTCAAAAATGGCTAATGGGACAAAGTCCCCTATTTTATAATTCTGTCCAGGCAGCCCTCGATCCTGGCCCCCGATCATGGCCCTCGATCATGGCTTCGATCATGACTCTCGATCCTGGGCCTCGATCCTGACCTTCGATCCTGGGCATTGATCATGGCTTCGATCCTGGCCCTCGATCCTGCCTTGATCACGGCCCTGGATTCTGACCTTCGATCATGGCCCACGATCCTGAGCCTTCGATCATGGCCCTCGATCCTCAGCCTCGACACTGGCTTCGATCTTGGCCTTCGAGCCTAGCCCTTGACCCTAGCCCTCGACCCTGGCCTTCAGCCCTGGGCTCCATTTCTGGGCTTCGATCCTGGGCTCAATTTTCTGGGCTCGATTTCTGTATTTCCAGTAGAAGAAAATTTGCAGCAGCTGTTTTAGTCCAACTTTTGATCCGTTAACCATCCGAAACTCACCCGAGTCCCTCGGGACCTCAACCAAATATACCAACAAGTCCTAAAACATCATACGAACGTATTTGAAACCTTAAATCACATAAAACGACGCTAAAACCACGAATCACGCCCCAATTCAAGCTTAATGAAACTTAAGAATTTACAACTTCTACATTCGATACCGAAATCTATCAAATCAAGTCCGATTGACCTCACATTTTTCACACAAGTCATAAATGACATAACGGAGCTATGAAAATTTTCCGAGAACTGAGTCCATGTAAGTGAAGCTACCTCAGCCGGACTACTCAACTCATAAGCACCCAGAGTACGAAGAATACGTTGACACTGCTCCAGAAAACCTTGAGCATCATCTGTAGCCAATCCGCTGAAGGTAGGTGGGTGGTACTTCTTGTACCTCTCAAGTCTAAGCTGATCCACCTCAGAAGCTGCTGCCTAACCTCGGGC
>AWOL01S0013800.1:0-21349 GCA_000715115.1 Nicotiana otophora
GTGTCTCTATACATTAGAGTCTATCAAAGAAAATACAGAAGATAATGGACATGGGGAAGAGTAGAAGGGGACTCCGAGGTCTGTGGATGTGACAGATATACCTTGAAGTCTCCAAAGCTGTCCCAACTCACTGATAGAGCGGCTGATAAGGAGTACCTGAATCTGCACACAAAAACCATGTGCAGAAGAGTAGCAAGAGTACACCACAATTGGTACCCAGTAAGTGCCAAGCCTAACCTCGGTCGAGTAGTGACGATGTCAGGTCAGGGCCCTACTGGTATATATATAATAACACAAGATAGAATGAAATACCGCAGTAAAATAAAGACTGAAATTTAACAAGAATGAAATCATAGAAGACAACAGCTCAGTACACAGAGATAACAGCAGGGGATTTCCCGAGATACCGTCTCGTAGTCCCAAATGTAAATGTGCAGAACAGGGGGATCTCCCGGGATACCGTTCCGTAGTCCCAACATAAATATGCAGTACAGGGGGATGTCCCAGAATACCGTTCCGTAGTCCCAAAGTAAATATGCAGTACAGGTGGATCTCCTAGAATACCGTTCCGTAGTCCCAAAGTAAATATGCAGTACGGGGGGATCTCTCGGAATACCATTCCGTAGTCCTAAAGTAAATATGCAGTACAGGGGGATCTCTTGGAATACCGTTCTGTAGTCCCAAAGTAAATATGCAGTACAGGGAGATCTCCCGAAATACCGTTATGTAGTCCCAAAGTAAATATGCAGCCAAACAATAGAATTCAACAATTACGACACGGAATTCTACAGTTCTACCTAAGTACTAGTTAAGGAAAGAAGGTAAATTCACTAAACATGCTGCACGTAGTTCAAGTAAACAGTTAAGGCAAGTTGGCATGCTATTCTAGTCTAGTCGGATACCACACATGCTGATAGAACTCAAATAAGAAGGAAATCAGGTTATTACTTAGTAGAAATATTGGGTTTTTACACAATTAGCCTGTGTACGTACTCGTCACCTCACGTACACGGCGCTCATATATCAAAAACAGTACAAATCCTCAAACCAAGCTCAATCAATCGGTAAGAATGCCTTTTCCACGAATATCCGACTCTGAATGGCTCGAATCTAGCCAAATTAATTCGATATATGCAACAAAAATTATAGAAAACTATTTCATAAGAAAATACCACATTTTCAATAAAAATCCGAAATTAACTCATAAATTGCCCGTGGGGCTCATGTCTCGGAATCCGGCGAAACTCACAAAATCTAACAACCCATTCAATTACGAGTCAAACCATACCAGTTTCACGCAAATCCGACTCTGAATCGACACCGAAATCTCAAAAATTCGTTTCTATGAAATTTCTAACTTTTTCCCAAAATTCCATCCCAACACACTAATTAAATGGTGAAAATAATGATATATTCATGTATACTGACCAAATCCGGGTTAGAATCACTTGCCTAATATGTTTCCTTGAAAATCTATCAAAAATCGCCTCTCCTCAAGCTCCAATTCGTCAAAAATGGCTAATGGGACAAAGTCCCCTATTTTATAATTCTGTCCAGGCAGCCCTCGATCCTGGCCCCCGATCATGGCCCTCGATCATGGCTTCGATCATGACTCTCGATCCTGGGCCTCGATCCTGACCTTCGATCCTGGGCATTGATCATGGCTTCGATCCTGGCCCTCGATCCTGCCTTGATCACGGCCCTGGATTCTGACCTTCGATCATGGCCCACGATCCTGAGCCTTCGATCATGGCCCTCGATCCTCAGCCTCGACACTGGCTTCGATCTTGGCCTTCGAGCCTAGCCCTTGACCCTAGCCCTCGACCCTGGCCTTCAGCCCTGGGCTCCATTTCTGGGCTTCGATCCTGGGCTCAATTTTCTGGGCTCGATTTCTGTATTTCCAGTAGAAGAAAATTTGCAGCAGCTGTTTTAGTCCAACTTTTGATCCGTTAACCATCCGAAACTCACCCGAGTCCCTCGGGACCTCAACCAAATATACCAACAAGTCCTAAAACATCATACGAACGTATTTGAAACCTTAAATCACATAAAACGACGCTAAAACCACGAATCACGCCCCAATTCAAGCTTAATGAAACTTAAGAATTTACAACTTCTACATTCGATACCGAAATCTATCAAATCAAGTCCGATTGACCTCACATTTTTCACACAAGTCATAAATGACATAACGGAGCTATGAAAATTTTCCGAGAACTGAGTCCATGTAAGTGAAGCTACCTCAGCCGGACTACTCAACTCATAAGCACCCAGAGTACGAAGAATACGTTGACACTGCTCCAGAAAACCTTGAGCATCATCTGTAGCCAATCCGCTGAAGGTAGGTGGGTGGTACTTCTTGTACCTCTCAAGTCTAAGCTGATCCACCTCAGAAGCTGCTGCCTAACCTCGGGCTGAGCTGGAGCTACCGACTGCATTGGTACAATCTCTGGAACCTGGTCGACCTGAACCCGCTGCTCTAGAGTACCGACGACGGGAGTCTGTGCTCCTCCCCCGGCCTGAGATGTGGCAGGAACAAGCGGAATTAATTCGGCCTGAGCTAAGGTACTGAACATGCTCAGAAACTAGGCTAGAGTCTCCTGGAGGGCTGGTGCAGAAACAGGTACCTCATGTGCCTGCCCTCGAGCTGGAGCTACTGGGCTCCTCTATAGCAGCTCGAGCGGGTGCTCTGGCTGTACCACATGGACGTCTTCGGCCTCTACCCCGGCCCCAGCCTCTCGTGGCTCTAGCAGGGGGCACGGGTGCCTAGTCATCAGATCCGCTTGTACGTGTCCTCACCATCTATGAGAGAATAGAATACAAAAGTTTAGAATTTTTGGAGTCAGCAATTTGTGCATGATAAGGAATCAATGTAGTGAAATTTTTCTAACAGACGTCTCCGTACCGATCCGTGAGACCCTTATAAACCGGCTTATGACTCACGCCACCTATGAACCTAGAGCTCTGATACCAACTTGTCACGACCCAATTTCCCCTCCGTGTGACGTCGTGACGGCACCTAGTCTGTACAACTAGGTAAGCCTAACATTTTGTGGAATAATGAAATAAAAATATTAATTTAACCAACTATTCAAAAATGTACAACATATCCCAAAATTTGGAATATCGGGAATCGCAAACTATAGGAGGAAAATCTAGTGTCTCTATACATCAGAGTCTATCAAAAGAAAATACAAAAGATAATGGACATGAGGAAGAGTAGAAGGGGACTCTGAGGTCTGAGGATGCTGCAGATATACCTTGAAGTCTCCAAAGTTTTCCTGGCTCACTGATAGTGCGGCTGATAAGGACCACCTAGATCTGCACATGAAAAACATGTGCAGAGAGTAGCATGAGTACACCACAATCGGTACCCAGTAAGTGCCAAGCCTAACCTCAGTCGAGTAGTGACAAGGTTAGGTCCATGCCTTACTGGTAAATATGTAATAAAACAAGATAGAGTGTAATACAACAAAAAAATAAAGGCTAAAATCTAACAATAATGAAATCATAGAAGATAACAGCTCAGTACACAGAAACACAACAGGGGATATCCCAAGATACCGTCTCGTAGTTCCAAACGTAAATGTGCAGTACAGGGGGGATCTCCCGTAATACCGTTCTGTAGTCCCAAAGTAAATATGCAGTACAGGGGGATCACCTGGAATACCGTTCAGTAGTCCAAAAATAAATATGCACTACAGGGGGGTCTCCCAGAATACCGTTCCGTAGTTCCTAAGTAAATATGCAGTACAGGGGGATCTCCCAAAATACCGTTCCGTAGTCTCAAAGTTAATATGCAGCATATGGGGATCTCCCATAATACCGTTCCATAGTCCCAAAGTAAATATGCAGCTAAACAATAGAATTCAATAGTCACAGCACAAAATTCTACAGTTCAATCTAAGTACCAGTTAAGGAAAAATAGGTAAATTCACTAAACATGCTGCACGCAGTTCAAGTAAACAGTTAAGGCAAGTAAACATGCTATTCTAATCTAGCAGGATACTACACATGCTGATGAAACTCAAATAAGAAAGAAATCAGGTTATTACTTAGTAGAAAAATCGGGGTTTTACACAATTAGCCCATGTACGTACTCGTCACCTCACGTACACGACGCTCATATATGTAAAACAATACAAATCCTACGAGGAATTCCCTCACATAAAGTTAGGCATGCCACTTACCTCGAACAGAGCTCAATCAATCGGTCACAATGCCTTTCCCATGAATATCCAGCTCTGAATGGCCCAAATTTAGCCAAAAACAATAACATATCATAAATACAACCATAATAGACTCATCTAATTAATGAAATCAACACTTTAACAAAAGTTTCAAAATTAACTCAAAAACCAGCTGTGGGGCCCACGTCTCGGAATTGGGTAAAAGTCACAAACTACTAACACTCATTCACTCACGAGTCTAACCATATAAATATTACTCAAATCCGACCACAAATCCCCTTTCAAAACTCGAAATCCTTATTGAAGAAGTTCTTCCAAATATTTCAAAATTTCAACCCCAAAATCCGAAATTAAATGATGAAATCAACCATAGATTAGTAGAATATAACCATAAAGGAGTTAGGAATCATTACCCAAAAACATCCTCCGAACATCTCTCCAAATTTCGCCTTCTACCGAGCTCTCAATCAAATTTTTGTGTTATGAACTCAACCCTCATTTTTGAACCTTATATTCTGCCCAGGTGTGTTCTTCTTCGCGAACGTGACATCACGATCGCGAACGCGATGAACAATCTTCCACTGGCCCAAAATTCCTCCTTCGAGAATGCGAGGGGACACTCGTGAACGCGTACCTTCCACTGACGGACCCTTCGTGAATGCAGGAACCTCTTCTCGAACGCGTAGGCGTAATGCCCGAAGCTTCCTCTGCCACGTTCCTCTATGCGAACGCGAGGACCATATCGCGAACGCGTAGGCTTAAGGTCCCACACCTTCACTAACGCAGGAACAACATCGCAAATGTGAAGAACAACTTAGCTGCCTTTCCTAGATGCTCTACGTGATCGCGAGGTGCCTCTCGCGAACGCGATGAAGGATGTTTCTGCAATAAAACACAAGAAATCTGCCACTTCTTTAAGTCTAAAAATGACAGAGCCCGAAACACACCCGAGGCCCCTGGGACCTCAACCAAACATACCAACAAGTCTTAAAATACCATACAAACTTAGTCAAATCCTCAAACCACATCAAACAATGCTATAATCACAAATCATCCTCTGATTCAAACTTAAAGAACTTGAAACTTTTAAATTCGACAACCGATGCCGAAACCAACTAAACCACGTCCGATTGACCCCAAATTTTGCACACAAGTCATATTCAACACTACGGACCTACTCTAACTTCCGGAATCAGATTCCGACCCTGATATCAAAATTTCCAATACCGGTCCAAAACTCTAAAATTTTGACTTTCGCCATTTCAAGTCTAAATAAGCTACGGGCACCCAAAACACATTCCGAACATGCCCCTAAGCCCAAAATCTCCCAACGCAGCTAACGGAATTGACAGAGTTCCATTCTAAAATCGTCTTCACATAGTTCCGACTACGGTCCAAATTCTAAGACTTAAGCTCTCATTTAGGGACTAAGTGTCCCAAAACACTCCGAAATGCAAAATCAATCATCCCGGCAAGTCACAATAGTAGAAATAGATATGGAAAAAGTAGTTAATAGGGGTTCGGGGCTCTAACTCTCAAAATAACTGGCTGGGTCGTCACAAATCCTCAGGAGAACTTTTCGTATTTAAAATTTATTTACATGTCAAAGATCGGATCTAAGACATATCTGGTGAAGAGAGTCTCGTTTTAGAATTTCTTTGATAGTGCGAAGACTCTATGCATATTCACACCGAGACTGATCCTTGCTATCAACTCTTTTGTCAATGAAACCCCGCGAACAAATTGAATGAAAATATTGTGTTGAAACTTTTCTTAAAAATCTCAACTCAAAGGTAGAAAAACAAGAAATAATTTTCTTATGCTAGTATTTTCTATCTTGGCTTTGTATTGCAGTATTACTTTCTCAAAGTAAGTTTTTCTCAAGAATAACTCTCTTGGTTTCTGAGTAACTTTACAATATGTATAAGATATATATCTCTTATTCTAAATTAGGACTCATATATATATACACACATAATTTCCATTGAAAAGTGCAAATCACATGCTAGAAATTTCATAGCCGACTCTTTATGGAATCCAATTCCAATTGGAATTCTCCTTTATGAACTTTCACTAATTTTATTCAAGTAACAGATTCTAGCCAACTAAAAGGATCTTTTTCTAATCCAATGCAAACTTGGATTCTAGCTTTAGAAATATTTTTCTATTATAAAATCCAAATCTCATCCCAATGAGTTGAATTTGCCGAACTCTTTATGGAATCCAATTTCAATTGGAATTCTCCTTTATGAACTTTCACATACCTAATCCAATTCAAACTTGGATTCTAGCTTTAGAAATATTTTCCTATTATAAAATTCAAATCCCACTATTAATACCCAATTTTTTTCTCATATTTTAAATATATATATATATATATATATATTTATATATATATATATATATATACTTTCAAAATAGTACATATGCAACATCATTTAGTTTATAAGCATATACAAGTATTTTTTATAATTTTTAAAGGCTTTAAATCAATTTATTTCCGCATTTTTATACCCAGTAATTGTCCTTCAAATTATTTTTATGCTAATTTAATCATCTAAACTTATCATTTACACCAACAAGATGTTTTAAATATTTTCAGCGCATTTTTTTAATTACATTTGCATTTCTAGGTCTAATTGCACATTTTTGCAATAATAGACCATATTCATGTATAATTACATTATTTATGCGTAAATGACTCTTTATATTTGTATAATGTTAAGTAATTATTTTTAATCATTTTAGTGCACAAATAATATTTTGTTATTTATTAATTACTTTTATAAATTATTTATTTTATAAACTATTGTGTATTTTCAAAACTAGCCTAAATTCCTACCTATTTGCGGACTCTTTACTGGTCCAAAATATAATACCCAAGCCCAAATAACCCCCAGCCCAAATCAATTAACCCAACCCCACAACCCGGTCGCGACCCGATTTAACCACCTGACCCAGTTCCCCTCAAATTGTGGCCGTTGATCTCTAAGATCAACGGTCCACATTAAACCTTCCCTTTTAATTACCACCCTCATCCCTAACCCTAATAATTCCCCACCATCCGCCGCCCTCATATATCACCTCCCTTTTCCCTCCTAAGAACCCTAGTCGCCCCCCGAAAATCTCTCCTAATCTCACGCGATATGGGATTCTATGGCTACCCTTTGCCATATACGACCTCTCTTTAGTACTGGTTCTTCTTCTATACTGTTTGCCTAAACATGTCAAGTAGATCTCATAAGGATCGAACCAAAATCGATTCAAATCCTTGACCTTTCCGATATTCTGTCTACATTCATCATCTTGCTCTTTGTAAGTACGAATATTTGTGTATCTCTTACGGATTCTTACTTACCCTAAAATTAGGGCTTTCAGATCTCTTTTAATCGAACAGAAATAGGTTTGATTCTCTGATTTAAGTATTATTATGTCCATATTCATCCTATATTCTACTATGGCCTGTTTTTATTATGTTTTCGTCAATATTTGTCTTACCCTAAAATTAGGGTTTTTAGATTTTCTTAAATCGGACCAAAATTAGTTTGACCCTCTAAGTTTTAGTGCTATTTGGGTCTATATTCATCCTATGTTATTATTTTTGTGTATATTCTAGTAATATTTGTTTTCCTAAAAACTAGGGTTGCTTGACTTCTCCTAAATTGATTCTGAATCAATTTCGCATGTTATTCTTTCCTTTTCTTTTGAGGTTGATTGATTGTTTTACTTGTCTGTGTGTTTAATTTTTGACACTATATAAACCAATCCCCTTTCCCCCCTTTGGAGGAGAAAAAAGTCACTAAAAAACTCTCACTAAAAATTGAGGTTTCTACTCTGTATTTGTTTACTATTCTGTTCTGTTTAGCTCTTGGCCGGCTGAAAGCCAAGGCCACCGGATTTCTATTTTTATGAAAATCTATTGGGTGTGAGCACTGCCCTGGGTTCTTGAAACCTTTGGGAACTTGACACATTTGAGACTCTGGGTCCTTACTCCTGTTCTTTCCTTGTTTATTGAACAATCACTTGTTAGTTTCTAAACCCTCGCAATGTTTATTCTCTTATGTTAGCATGTTCTTTGAAACTGCACAACTTAATGTATTCCCTTGACTCTCTTTATGTGTGATTCTGCCTATAATTGCTAGCCTAATAATGTCTTTGCACCTAACTTAGTTAAATTAGAGAGAATGAAGCATCTTTAGTTTGGTGTTGTTGATAATTCGAATGTTCTGCCTTGATTATATGCTTTAATCCATGTTCTCTATCTAATTCTAAACATCTAGTGATTAATTGATGTTATTAGCATGCCTTAACTTGTTTAAGACCTTTACTCTAAGTGTAGTATGCTTATATGACTATGGTTTCCACTCTATGTGTTCTTGCCATGTCCAATTCTGCACCTCTAACAACCTGTTATCCTTTAAACTAATCCTCCTTGACTGATACCCTCTATGATATCTAATCTTGTTTGTATTATACTATGTAATCCTGAGTTTGGTATAATCTGATCCTTTAAGTTCTACACTGGTTGCATTACTTGGTTTTACTAGTCTAATGCCCCTGTCTGTTGACTTTGCAATCCCAAGCTCTTTGTTTCATATCATATGACATCCTGCCCAATGTGTTAGTTTGCTTCTTGAGTTCATTATGTGATTATCTTATAGTGTTTGCAAATGCTTTTCCAAACCTATTACTACTTTTCATTGATTATTTCTTGTTATGAGTATAATTTTGGGCCGGCTGAAAGCTAAGGCCCCCCTCCCCTAAATCTTCTCTATCAACCTCCCTAGTGTGAGCACTGCTCGGGGTCCATTTTGAGACTCTTGTGAACTAAGACACACTAAGGTCTAAAGGTTCTTTGGGCCACTTTTTTCTAATTGTTCAACTCTGCCCCTCCTTTTTTCACCTACTGTATAAACCAATTGGTTTGTGTAAATGGTTGTTGATCAGCTCTGGCTACTGGGTTATGGCTATTTTGTGTAAATGAAGATTGTTTTACTGGGTTTGATTCGCTATGACTTCTGGGCTGTGGTGAAGCCTGTTGGATATGTAATTGAAGGCCTGGCTGGGCTGGGTATACTTTGACCTATCTTAGGCCCACTATAGTTATTTTATAACCCTGTAATGTATTTCACTCATTAGGTCTGTAATAATGTTGTAATAACAATCGGGTGTTAGTAAAATTGGGAAAATGGGTTTATTCTTATATCTGCATGAACGGGTAGAAATCCTACCTATAGGTATTTAATTTGTTCGAACATGTTCTGCTACTATGTGTGTTAGATAACATGCCTATAGGACTTGAGTGTTTAATTCATTTAACATATTCTACTTCTACATGTTTGTTAGATATCATGTTTATAGAAAATAAAGTGACCAGTATTTCAATTTGCATTACGGCATATTCATTAGATACTATAACCCTAGGGTTATGTTAGCTTATGTTCGGAAAATCTGTATTTTAGAAACAATGCCTATAGAGTTTTAATTGGTTAATGTGTTATTGTTATAATTGCTCACTTAGGAGACATGCCTATAGGAGCTAAAGCTAGTTTCAATCGCTAATTGTAGAAATCCTGTCTATAGGGTAATCCCACTCGCTTTTAAGTGTTAATATTGAACTTTCAACACTGTTTCTATTAGAAAGCATGCTTATAGGATCAAACTAAGTAGTTCTGAATATCTTCCATGGTATCACTGCTAATTACTGCGTAAATCAACTAGATAGCATGTCTATAGGTTTAATCGCTTATAATCTATAATCAGCGGGCAATTGTGTAGTCGCTTAGAAGCTGTATCTAAAACGGCACCTTGCATCCGAAATTGCCTGTACGTTTGAATCCAAAGGTCACATAGAAACCATGTCTATAGGGCCTAATGGATTTAATTTTCCTCAATCCTAAAATTGTCTAACGCTTAATGTGAAAATTTGTTCACGTGCATTTGTTGTCTAACTGTGGAGGCTAACTTGAGCCCTTAATTGCTTTTACATGAAGTCCAAATTGGTTTGTATGTCACCTAGTTTTATCATTTCTGAGCAGCCTAAGCTAAGTCTAGAAACCATCCAAAATAGAGGTCTAAACGCCTCTTGGGCCATAGGCATGGGACGGGTAGTGCACGCATAGGGGACGGTTTAGAATCAACTATTGCGCTTTAGGTAAAAACTTTAAGATAGTAATTGGGTAGCAGGAGATGATAGTTTGTGCCCGCTGAATAATACGAGTAACACCCCACCTCGAGGGAGTTACGAAGTATTATTTATATTGCACGGGGTGATCCTTTAGGCTAAAAAAACATAGGACCCCCCATCTTGTCTTTAAACCAATTATCTGTGTTTACTCAAGGACTTTCTAATAATGATTTTTTTTCAAACTTCTTGTTTTTCTCTCTGACTATTTGACTAATTCATATAATTCAAGTTCGGTCGGGACCCACAGTTGTGGACCTTGAAGAGTTCCTAACACCTTCTCTTCGAAGTAATTTGAGCCCTTACCCGATCTTTGGTGACGCAAACTGGTTAAACCAGAGTTATTTGCAAATAGGTGCCCTAATGCACCTTAAACCCATTAGGTGGCAACTCTCTCTTTTAACACCTTTCTTTAAAAGAGTTGTCACGCATCGAAACCCGATTTTGCGAGAAAGAGGGGCGCGATAGCATGGCGATTCTGCTAGGGGTAATTTTAGGCTCTTACCATATCGAACTTGGTCTATATGAATTAGTCTTCTTTGATGAATGTGTTTCCTTGTTCTTTATCGTTACATGAACGTCCGGCTTCCATTTTCCCTTTTTATGGCTACATACACACCATTTCCCCTATTTCCCTCTATTTTGAATTTGTATTAATATGCAAATCTTTGCTTAATTTGGTTACAATGTGCGTTTTCTTTTATTTTCTAGTCATGTTCACTTGCTCATAATCATTTTTAAATTTGCTACATCATGTCTCTCCCTACCCCTGCCCCTTGCTTCCTTGTTTTCCTTTCTTTTATATCTTTGCGCTCCATTTAATACTATGTTTATTGTCTTCATCATGAAAAATACTTGACAACGTGTTGTTTTATCTTTACATAAAGCATGCTCGACATCATATTTCACTCGTGCTTAGTTAATACCATAGCGGTGCTTGATGAGTGTCCGTGCTCTTCCTAAATCACCCTTTTAAATTTGGAAAGGTTTATTTGCGGTAAAACTAGTCGATCAGCGGGGCAATTGACGGTTCCATGCCTTCCCCTCTCAAGTTGTCCATTTGAGGGTACCGGTCTAGACTCTTCTAGAAACCCCCACTCTAATATTAACTGTGCATACATCATGTCTAAACCTAGTATGGGTTAGAACGATGTCCGCGTAATAACTCTCTAAGGAAATTCTTGTCCAAAGCCCGTCTGGATTTCCTTAAATCCTAATGGGTACAATCATGATATGCGCATTATTTAAAGAAAACGTGCCAATATGCTAATCATTAATGTGTAAATAGTCGAATCCGGAGGGGGAAAGGGCTAACTTTATTTGTTTTGCAGAAATGAGGCACGAAGTCCCCAGGTTCGGTATGGTTCGAAGTATCCCACCTTTGTTGCTAGATTGGTGGAAAAATCTCTCGCCAAGTGACAAAAACCATGTGAAAAGAGTTCTTGGGAATTTACCTTCTTTGTTAGATATTCAGCCGAACAATGTGTTAATTTAAGCTGCCACCATGTTCTGGGATGAGAAAAGGGCCATCTTCCGTTTTAGTGATATAGAAATGACTCCCCTTCTAGAGGAAATAGGAGTCTTTGTTGGGCTCCCATGGGATAGCCCTGGCTTGTTGGTACCGGAAAACCGTACTTCTCGAGGTTTCCTAAAAATGATGGGTTTTAGGAAAAATGATGAGTTAGTCTGTCTGAAGAAATCTTATATACCATTCGACTTTTTTTACGAGCGTTATGGTCACAGCAAGTCATATCATCTTTACCATGATGAATTTGCCATCACTTCTTTGGGTTGGACTCACCGCCGGGTTTTTGTATTCATTGTCTGTTTTCTGGGGATGTTGATATTCCCGATACAAGGAGAAAGGATCCACACTCGGATAGCTATGGTCACTAAGACCCTAATGGAAGGAACTGAGGGACAAACTTACACTGTTGTCCCAATGATCGTGGCTGAGATGTACCGAGCCTTAGACCATTGTAAAAAGAGATATAGGCATTTCGAGGGTTGCAATCTATTGCTGAAAATATGGTTGTTGGAACACCTTCAGAGAGGACAATACCGTCAAGAATTTTCACGACGACCATAGAATGACCACATAGCTTATCACCATCCGAAGAGAATGACTTTTATCCCAGACAGGTTTGCACAACCGGGAAAAGCTGTGAGCTGGGTATATTTCTTTAGCAATTTGACTGATGACAAGGTACATTGGATGTTCGAGTGGTTCCCTAGCAGTGAATTAATCATCAGGTCGAGAGATGTTCCTCATCTAGTGTTAATCAAATTAAGGGGAATCTATCCTTATGCTCCTATCAGAGTCATGAGGCAAGCTGGGAGAAAACAGGCTATACCACGAGTTTCCAAAATGGTTCATTACAAAGCAGACTTCCAAGGGAATACCATTCCATTCAAGTTCGAAGCACAACACATGTCGCATCAAAAGATTATTGTGGAGAAAGATACCATCAAGCCAGACAGGTATCATGCCGGCCATGTGTACTTCTACCCATCATGGTTGATCGATGACATAGCAGAAGAGGTCAAGCCAGAGGTTGATTTGAGAAATAGGGTCATAGACGACGCTACTGAAGCACAAGTCAAATACAGGAGGTTGCACAAAAAGGTCTTTGAATCTGAGGCCACGCATTTGGAACAACATAAAGTGGACATGGAGGCAATCAATGAATGGAGGGGAATCGCTACTAAATCAATAGAAAGGATGGAGTATTTGTAGCAGGGTTTGATGGAACTTGAGGGAAAGATGAGGAAAAGGGTCTTGAATTGTCAGAATGCAGAGGGCAATGAAGGAGGACATCCAGCAAGGGTGTATCTGCTGTTGGACATGCGCGACCTGGGGAATCTGATTGACGGGGCTAAGAAGGCCAAGCTTGGAGAAGGTCCCGCTGGGACCGAGTAGATTAGGAATGATGTTTTCTAGATTCATTTTAGAATTTGATTGTAATAATGCAAATGCCACTAGTGACTCTTTATAATTATTGTCGTTTCAGTAGAGATTTGGTCTATTTAGCATATTAATGAAATGACGCAGTTATCGGCATTGAGTTTTCTCCAAAGCTATATGTCGCTAGGCCTACCTCGGGCATGATGAGGTCCCCAAATTAGGACGCAAATTTATAATTCTGCAATACGTGTTTAAATATCGTAAATATCCTTTTAATACTCCTTACTAACTTGTTTACCTTTTGTTTTTCTTCTTATTTTTGTTTATTCCCATCCCCTAAGGTTAGTTTGTGCATACTAGCATCATCAGCATATCATACCAGATCTAGAGGTCCTCTACCTCCTCCTCCTCCAAGTGATCCCAAGAACAAAGGAAAATATAAGATGGACGATATAAGTGGTATCAGGAAATACAACGATGCACACGCCGAGAATGTCGAAACTTCAGATGGTTGAAGTACTCCGACGCAGAATGACTTGGTTTTACGGTTAGAGCAAAAGATACTAGAGTTACAAGGGGAACATGAGCAGGTCCGTAACTTGGCAAACCTTTCCCTTACCCTGAATGTTCCCGACATCAACCAACAAAACGCCCAAAACCCAACACCTCCTCAAAACACACAAAACCAACACCCGCAAAATCCTCCCGCACCTCATCAATACCAACTCCTCCACAGCGCCATCATCATCCGACCCAGTACCCACAAACTACCACCTACCACACTCCTCAAAATTCACCACAACCTACTCTTATTCCCCAAAACTCAACCAATGATCACCACTATACCCAAATGCCTAGAGTCCACCAAAGTAACCCCACACTTCACAACAAACCCCGTATACACCGGATTCTGCCAAACAGCACCTGCTCATTAAGAATATGGCGGAAGAACTTAAGAAGCTTACAAGTCGAGTCCAAGGTGTTGATGGTGGTAAAGGCATCGATGGTTTGAACTATGAGTATTTATGTATTCAACCGGACGTAGAAATGCTAGAGGGTTACAGACCTCCTAAGTTCGAAATGTTCGACGGGACAGGTGATCCAAAGGTACATCTAAGGACGTATTGCGACAAGCTCGTAGGGGTTGGTAAAGATACAAGAATCTGTATGAAGCTGTTCATGAGGAGCCTTACTGGAGACGCCCTATCCTAGTACATCATTCAAAATCCAAAGAAGTGGACTAATTGGGTAAGCATGGTGTCAGATTTTATGGATCGATTCAGATTCAACACAGTGAATGAACCAGACGTCTTCTATATCAAGAATCTTAAGAAGAAGGCAACAGAAACTTTCTGCGAGTATGCTACTCGGTGGAGATCAGAGGCTGCAAAAGTAAGGCCAGCATTGGAAGAAGAACAAATTCTTTTTCCGGGCTTCTCACATACCAAACACCTCCACCCACATATCAGCCTTCACCTCCTAGATATCAACAACCCGCTACCGCCTACCACACTTACAACATTGAGCCAGCATATTACTACTCACCACCAGCCCGCCAAAACTACCAAAAACCCAGGCCAAATTTTGATCATAGGACGCCAAGACAATAAACTCCTATTGCCCAACCTATTTACCAGTTGTATGAGAGATTGAAAGTTGCCGGTTATGTCACTCCCATTCTCGCTGTCGCCATGGAAAATTCCTCTCAATGGGTCAATCCGAATAAGACATATGCCTACCATTCGGCCATGTAGGGTCACACTATTGATGAATGTCGCACTCTGAAGGACAAGATCTAGACACTGATTGAAACAAAGGTTATACAGGCAAAGGAGGCTGTACTTAATGTCTGCAACACTCCTCTCCCAGATCACAAGGGCGAGGGGGTAAATGTGATAGAAACTGATGAAAAATGGGACTCGGAGGGTCAATTGGGCTCATTCGAGAATAGAATGATCCCAAAATGCCTCCAGTCACTCTGATGCCTATTGTGGTACAGATACAGTCACCGATTGAAGTTGAGGTAGCCGCACCGACTCCGTTCGAGGTTGAAGTAACAACGCCCTCAGCCACGCTAACTCCGTTCGAAGTATAAGTGACCACACCATTCACCGTAACGGTAGCACCCACACCATCCTTTAATTCCAATGTTGTGACTTAGGACTATACTGTAGAAGCAAGAAGGAAAGGAAAGGGGAAAATGGAAGAAACTGGTGCAGCACAAGGTATGACCAGAACTGGTAGGGTTTACACGCCCGAGCATTTGGGGGGAACAAGTAAAGAAGCCACTTTCAGGCAGCCTATCATTGAAATCGGCCCGGGTAATCTTTGGAGAAAGGTGCAAGAAAGGTAGTATTCTGTGGTTGATCATTTGAGCAAAACCCCTGCTCAGATATCCATTCTATCACTACTGCAAAATTCTGAGGCACATAGGAACGCGTTGATGAAAGTGTTGAATGAGGCTTATGTAGCCAACAACATTACCAGTGGAGATATGGCCAATATGGTAGGACAAGTATTGGAAAGCCATAAGATCACTTTCCACGAAGATGAATTTCCACCGGAAGGGTTGAGCCATAACAGGGCGTTGCATATCATAGTACAGTACGAAGACAAATTCATTTCCAGGGTCTTGATAGATGGGGGTTCAAGTCGCAACATCTACTCGTTGACTACTTTGAAGAGGTTAGGTAAAGGTTTTCATAAGATACGAGCAGGAACTATGAACGTAAAAGCGTTCGATGGGTCTCAGAGGGCCACAATCGGAGAAACCAACCTCTGCTTACAAATGGGTCCAACTTGGTTTGATGTTGAATTCCAAGTGCTCGACATATCCGCCTCATACAATCTGCTATTGGGACGACCTTGTATACATGCCGTTGGGGCTATAGCGTCTACTCTGCATTGGGCTGTGAAGTTCAAATGGAATCATCAGGAGGTGATCATTCATGAAGACGGGAGTAACCCTATCTACACCAACCAGACTGTCCCGGTTGTGGAGAATAGAAGGAAGTTAGGGGGAGAGACTTACCATTGTATTGAGTGTGTTAACGTGATCAAGAAGGACAAATGGTGGAGTAGCAAAATAGAAAGCATATTGGCATGGACATAGTATGAACCCGGCAAGGGTCTCGGCAAGAATCTCGAAGGGATCACCAAATTAATACAGTTAAAATGTCGCGACACGACCTTTGGACTGGGATATCAATACACCTGGCACGAGTATCAGAATTGGTCAACACCATGGCGTGGTCCTTATTACCCTCTCGATTAGCCGATACCACATTTGAGCCAATCCTTCCTTCAGGCTTATATGATATGGGGATCCGAAAAAGATGAAGCGCTAGCTGGTTTAAGGAATCTATTCTTGGAAGATGAAGACATGGACTGCAATGTGATAGTTGAGGAGGAGGAAGAAGGCCTCGTCATCCAGACAGTGGATAAGGGAGCTCTTCTCAGGAACTGGACTGCCACACCATCAAGGGCCCGTCGAGTTCCGGGGTAGCCTGGCTGCTAGTGTAAATTATTTTGAAAATAATTCTTATGAGCATTTTTAAAACATTTTCAGTATTATGTTTTGAAACATTTGTTCGAATCATTAAAAATCACTTTTGTTTGTCATCTTGATAATTATCAATGGTTTGCTATTTTATTATTTATTATTATTCTCTACATTTTTCTCTCTACAACATTACTATTTTTTATCGTGATGAACCAACAACTGTGACATGTAATAAGAAAATGCAACATAAGGATAGTGACTCAAAAGAAATAGAAGAAGAGGATATAATACCTGAGGAAATTGTTAGAGAAGTTGAAGATTTTGAGAACAAGCCTAAGTCCAATCTGGATGAAACCGAGATAGTCAATTTGGGAGATTCCGAATCAGTCAAAGAAACTCGCATAAGCATTCACTTGTCACCATCAGAAAAAGAAGAATACACCTGTTTCATGAAAGAATATGAGGATATTTTCGCATGGTCTTATGATGATATGACTGGTTTTAGCACATCTATTGTGGCTCATAAGCTACCTACAATTCCAATATGTCTGCCGGTAAAGCAGAAGCTAAGAAAGTTCAAGCCAGATATGAGTTTCAAAATCAAAGAAGAAGTCACCAAGCAGATCAAAGCTAAGGTTCTTAGAGTGGTTGAATATCCAACTTGGTTGTCTAGCATCGTGCCAGTTCCGAAGAAGGATGGGAAAGTCAGAGTATGCATCGATTATCAAGACCTAAACAGAGCAAGTCCCAAAGATGATTTCCCATTACCCAATATACACATACTGATCGACAACTACGCCAAGCATGAACTCCAATCCTTTGTGGATTGCTTCGCTGGATATCATCAGATCTGGATGGATGAAGAGGATGCCGAAAAGACAGCTTTCATTACACCGTGGGGGGTGTACTGCTATAAAATGATGTTGTTTGGTCTGAAGAATGTTGGGGCCACTTATATGAGGGACATGAAAACTATTTTCCACGACATGATACACAAGGAGATAGAGGTATATGTGGATGATATCATCATCAAATCCAAGAATAGCATAGATCACATAACAGACTTGAGGAAATTCTTTGATCGGCTTCGAAGGTACAATTTGAAATTGAATCTCGCAAAATATGCCTTCGGGGTCCCCGCATGAAAGTTGTTACAATTCATCATCAGCCACCGAGGAATTGACCTAGACCCATCAAAGGTCAAGGCTATCCAGGATTTGCCACCTCCAAAGAACAAGAAAGATGTGATGAGATTCTTGGGATGTATTAATTACATTAGCCGCTTCATAGCATAATCAACCATGATCTGTGAGTCGATTTTCAAAATTTTAAAGAAGAATGCCGCAACCAGTTGAACTGAAGACTGCTAGAAAGCTTTTGACAAAATCAAAGAATATTTGTCCACACCGCCAGTCCTGGTCCCGCCAGAACCTGGTGGACCACTGCTACTCTATCTCTCCGTATTAGATGGGGCTTTCGGTTGTGTCTAGGGACAACACGATGATACGGGAAGGAAAGAATATGCCATATACTATCTGAGTAAGAAGTTCACACCCTACGAAGCACGGTATTCTTTGTTGGAATGCACCTGTTGTGCTTTGACCTGGATAGCCCAGAACCTGAGGCACTACTTCTGTGCCTATACCACATATCTCATATCAATGTTGAATCCTCTAAAGTACATCTTCCAAAAACCCATGCCTATAGGGAAGCTGGAAAAATGGCAGATATTGTTGAGTGAATTCGACATCGTCTATGTGACTCAGAAGGCGGTTAAGGGACAAGCATTAGCGGATCATCTTGCGGAAAATCCTGTAGGAGGAGAATACTAACCACTAAAAACGTATTTTCCTGATGAAGAAGTATTATTCGTAAGAGAAGATAACACCGAAGCCTACGACGGATGGAGAATGTTTTTCGATTGAGCTGCAAACTTCAAAGGAGTGGGTATTGGAGCAATTTTGGTCTCAGAAACATGTCAACATTATCCGGTATCTGCGAAACTCAGATTTCCATGCACAAATAATATGGCAGAATATGAGGCTTGCATATTGGGGCTCAATTTGGCCGTTGACATGAATATCTAGGAATTACTTGTAATTGGTGATTCAGATCTTCTGGTACATCAGGTGCAGGGAGAATGGGCTACAAAGAATACCAAGATATTATCATATCTATATCATTTGTAAGAGATGATGAAGAGGTTCACAAAGATAGAGCGTAGACATGTCCCGAGAATCTAGAATGCGTTCGCAGACGCATTGGCCACTTTGTCCTCCATGATACAGCATCCGGACAAGAATTTCATCGACCCCATTCCGGTAAGGATTCATAATCAGCCAACTTACTGCGTTCATATTGAAGAAGAAGCAGATGGGAATCTATGGTTCCATGATATCAAGGAGTACTTGGCAAAAGGAGAGTACCCAGAGCATGCAAATCATACTAAAAAATGCACGCTCCGAAGATTGTCCAACCATTTCTTCCAAAGTGGAGGAATTCTATAAAGAAGTACTCTAGACCTAGGGTTATTGCGGTGTGTTGATGCCAAGGAAACTTCCAAACTACTCGAAGAGATACACTATGGAACTTGCGGACCATACATGAATGGTTTCGTTTTAGCCAAGAAGATACAGAGGGCAGGTTATTTTTGGATGACTATGGAAACAAACTGCATTAGTTATGTCTAGTAATGTCATCAGTGCCAAATACACGCAGATATGATACGGGTGTTGCCAAATGAACTCAATGCAATGAGTGCACCTTGGCCTTTTGCCGCTTGGGGAATGGACGTCATTGGACCAATCGAGCATGCCGCTTCAAACGGGCACAGGTTCATTTTAGTGGCCATAGACTACTTCACAAAATGGGTCAAAGCTGCATCCTACAAAGCTGTAACCAAGAAAGTCATCGCAGATTTTGTCAAAGATCGTATTGTTTGCCGATTCGCGCTTCTAGAGTCCATCATCACCGACAACGCCGCCAATCTCAATAGTGACCTAATGAAAGCTATGTGCGATACCTACAAAATCAAGCACAAGAACTCCACAGCATATAGGCCTCAAATGAATGGAGTCGTGGAGGCCGCAAACAAGAATATCAAGAAAGTACTGAGGAAGATGGTAGACAACCACAAGCAATGGCACGAGAAGTTACCATTTTCCTTATTGAGGTATCGTACCACAGTTCGCACATCAACCGGGGCAACTCCCTATTTGCTGGTCTATGGTACCGAAGTTGTCATTCCTGCTGAGGTTGAAATTCTTTCTTTAAAAATTATACAAGAAGCTAAACTCAGTGATGTAGAATGGATAAGAAGCCGCTATGAACAATTAGCTCTCATTGACGGGAAAAGAATGAATGCAATGTGTCATGGTCAACTATATCAGAATAGGATGCCCAGAGCTTTCAACAAAAAAGTTAAACCTATACAGTTCGCACCGGGGCAACTGGTACTGAAGCGGATCTTCCCGCATCAAGATGAAGCCAAAGGGAAATTTTCGCCATATTGGCAGGGGCCCTACATTGTTCACAGAGTATTAAAAGGAGGAGCACTCATACTCGCAGAAATGGACGGAGAGGCTTGTCCAAAGCCTATCAATTCAGAAGCAGTTAGAAGATATTATGTTTAGAATGTTCGCATTGCTTCATCTGATGTAATTGAACTAAGGTCGACCTGATTTCCGTTTAAGAGGGGATACGTAGGAAGCTCTATTGGTTCGGTCACAATTCAATAAAATTTTCATTTTCCCCACAACTAGAAACTGGGGCAGAAATTTGAGGAGGACCCTCAAAATTCCGGAGCAAGTCCAGCCAACGTCATCATATGCAGAACAGTCAGAGAATCGCCTAAGTAAACTGGGGAAGAATTTTGAGGAGGACCCTCAAAATTCCGGAGCAAGTCCAGCCAACGTCATCATATGCAGAACAGTCAGAGAATCGCCTAAGTAAACTGGGGAAGAATTTTGAGGAGGACCCTCAAAATTCCGGAGCAAGTCCAGCCAACGTCATCATATGCAGAACAGTCAGAGAATCGCCTAAGTAAACTGGGGAAGAATTTTGAGGAGGACCCTCAAAATTCTAAGGAAGTCGCAATGTCTCTAAAGTGTCACAGTCATTGGTTTATCTAATTTATCCGATATTGCATACTAATGTATTTTAATAACTACATTCATCATATGCACGCACATTTTTGAAAACTTTATTTTTATGAAGCAGCCAGATGCTACCCGTGGTAACTCAAGCAGGACTTCGATACAGAGCAAAGCAAAGCAGGCAGGCGGAGGCACGAACCAACCTTCCCCCGCAAAACTCACGATTATCCTTTGAATGCAGGAACAAGAAATATTATCAAATTCGGGCACTTCTCAGAATCATTATCTTCATAACGACAAAGCTGCCAAGCGCAAACACATTTCTAGCTAGGAAATACTCTGCTACTACTTATTATTTGTTCCTTGCATAAAACTAGGCATTGTCTCCATCTTGTATGATGCTAAGCCACGCCTCCTTAATTTCATAAGGCTAAGCACTGCCTTCCCCTGCATGAGACTAAGAATTGTCTCTAT
>AWOL01S0013801.1:4095-16859 GCA_000715115.1 Nicotiana otophora
AGTTTGATGCGTTGGAAACTAGACTCAAAGAGCTTTTATATTTTTGGTATATAACCTCCTAAGTCTTTATAGTTTGGAAGCAGCATGCGTTTGAATTAGGATCTTGTGCAAATTGAGACATCCTTTCTACTTAATGTATCCAACTCGTTCCACACAAGTTCTTGCCATTCACAAAATGCCTTAGTATGTTCCAACACACCTTAAACCTATATTTGCATTTCAAAATGATGTGGTTTTATCACATGGGTCTCCTTTAATACCCAAATATGTTATTCCTAAATACCGTTGGCGCACTTTAAAATCTTAAATCATTAGGAATTGTTTAACAGGGCCTTACAAAATTGACTCTCAAATACGAGATTTGCTATCTGGTCAGAAACACCAATTTCACTCATTAATTCATAAATTAAATGCTAAATAAAAGATGAGATTAATGAAAAATAATCCAATACGAGTCAAAACAACTTACCCAATCTAAATTGGTTAAAAATGCCTCAAAATTGCCTCAAACAGAGCTCTCAATCTCAAAATATGAAATAATGAGTCTAAGTCCCGAAATCCCTTTTACAAACCAGCTAAAGATGTCGCATTTGCGATCTGGGGTTCGCAAATGCGAACTCCGGAAGTGCGGCCCATTGACCGCAAATGCGAAGCCAGCTAAAACCAGAGGATGTCGCAAACGCGACCACTAACTTCGCAAAGGCAAAGTTTCACTCTACCAGTAAACATTGCAAAAGCGACCACAAGGTCACAAAAGTGACATGCCTAGGCCCCAAACCCCTTTGCAAAGTGCCAAACATTCTAAAACTCATCCAAAACACACTCGAGCCCTCAAAAGTCACAACCGAGCTTCAGATTCCTACCAAACTAACTTAGAATGACACTAAACCTTACACACAAGTTTCAAATGATAAAATGGATCTATTTCATGTCCCGAAACGAATATTCGATCCCGATAGACAAAACGTTAACTCATGGTCAAAATTAGGAATTTTGAAATCTTCAAATTGTCAACTTTCAGCAAAAAGATCCAATTCATCCTAGGAACCTCTGAATTCAATTTTGGGTATACTGTATAAGTCCAAAATCACCATATAAACCTAATGGTACCATCAAAATACCGTTTCGGGGTCGTGTTTACAAAAGTCAAACTTGGCCAACACTTACAACTTAAACTTCCAAACTAGGGACTATGTATTGCAAATCAAACAAAAACCTCCCCGAAACCCAACCAACCATCCCCAAAAGTCACACAACTATAAATACACAGAGAGGAAGCTTCAAAGGGGGAAACAATGCTTAAATACACAAAACAACCAGCTGGGTCATTATAGTTTCCAATCATCATTTGAATTTGTATATGTTGTAAACTTAACAAGATTAATCATCTAAACAAGCTTATCTTAAATAGAAACTATTCAAGACAAACATAAGAATTTTTATAACAAATTCAGAATTATTCAATAACATAAAATGTTTAATTGTTATTTCATACAACTATACATACAAGTTTGTTATACCCTTATTTTCGTACATAAAAGTACATCATAAGTTAATTGATACATCACACCCTGACCTCGGGGAGCACGACCGGCACTCGCCGAGATAACCCGGCCAAGTAAGCTTGTAAAATGCCTTCTATCCAAACTCACCCATGAATAAAGAGAAGATATATTTCATTAATTAGACAATGATAAGGTTACATGAACAATCCAAATTTCATTACCGTTAGAACTTCATTCAAGATTTATTAAAATATTACATTACACATTCATAGTTTAGAAGTGGAAACATATGATACAAATACAACATTTCTATTTTGACTTCCAAAAGAAAGGTACCACCGACGCTATGTCTACTAAGCCTCTAATATATAAAAAAGAGTAGCATGATGGTGCCACCATCAGGCTCCATCTATACCTAAAAGAAATATACATAGCGTACACGAGATACAAGACCCCGAAATGAAGTGGGGCTCACAAAGTCAGCTTAAGAGAGGGTGTACTGCTATCACTGATCAATACAACCTGCTGTGGAATCACCTGCATCCAATAAAGATGCAGTGCCCTAGGTAAATGGGATGTTAGTATATATAGAATAGTACTAGTATGTAAAACTAAACACCTTGTCAATAGAACGAGTAAGGGTAAAAGGAGAAGGAAACATGAAATCAATAAGAGCCTCAAACAGTATAAAGGTGTCAAGTTAGGGGAAAGATAAGGGGAAATAATCTCATCACATCAACACGGGGATTTACCCCTCAATCACTCCTATAATGGCACATGTAGTTTCAGGGTTAGGTTGTTTTGAGCTTCTCTTCCACGATGAGGTATACTAACTTGCAATTGAAACATGATTTTAAATCACAACACCTTTTGTACATTGATCATAGTAGATTACATTCTTAGAGGGAATTATTTTATGATAGGAAAATTTTGAACATATTTTAAGTACATACAACTTTCAATGCAACACTTATTTTAGGATTATCAAATCTACTAGGAAGGACTCGGAACATGAGAAATAAGAAGTTATGCCAATCACAATAGCAACTTACGAGGACATCATGGAAATTGATTTCTACAAGAGGAGTTTAACCAACATACCTCGCTTGAGCTTTCTTAAATTACTATAATATTTCGGAAATCCTAGCAACTTCAATCTATTAGAAACATGACAAATTTGAACCATAATTAGGAAGATATTCAGAGTTTCAGCTCATTTGAGCATTCTATCAAGAAGTAGGTATGCATTAAGGTTTCAAGGTTCTCCTATGGAGTATTCCTTCATCCCACAACCCAACATTTACCCATTTGAGCTCAATAACCTTCCTACCAACCTTGATAGTACATGGATGCATAAATTACACTCAAGAATCACACTTCAAATTACCTACTTTTAGTCCAATCCCGCAATTGAGGGCTAGGGAGTAGAATCTTACCTCTTGGGTGAAGATCTTATGAGTTTTCCTTGTTGAATTTCAAAGTTTTGAGCAAGGGTTGATGAAAAAAGTACTTGGGGCTTCATCCTTTCTCTCTAAAGCAATTCCCTCGCTCTAAAATGACAGATTTCTTCCTTCTAAACGAGACCCAATGGTTTTTAATCAATTATGGTTGGGTTTTAAAAATTAGAATCTGGACCCTCCAAACTCAACTCTGTGGTCACAAAGTGCACCGCAGATCAGGTCTGTGACCTGCAAAATGGACCGCAGAAACAATCCCAAAATCTGGGCTGGTCTGGTCCACTATACGCCCAGGTCTGCAGCCCCCATATCAATTATGCGGGTGCATAATGGACTGCAGAATCTCCTTATGAAAATCTTCATGCTGGTTCTGCGACGGATGTACGGCCCGCAAAATGAATATGCTATCGCATAGTTGACCGCAAAACGACCTCCAAAATTGGTCCATTTCTCTGCTTCGCTCTGTGGCGGATCTACGGTCTGCATATCAGTTCTGCGGTCGCATAATGGACCGCATAAATGTTTTGTTCTGCAACAATTTTTCTTCAACTTCCCAATGCTCTATTCAACCCAAAAAGTTCGTACCTCAGCCAGCAAGCTCGCCGCGAAGATTTTCTACAACCATCAAATTTATTAGCCTACCTCGGCACCACGAAACCCTTGATTTTATTTGAAATTTTACGTGGCTGTACATCTTCCCCCGCTCAGTATCATTCATCCTCGAATGAGTGTCAAAATCCGCCATTAGCATCCAATGTGACCCAACTATTACTTCACATACCAGCAGCTCCAAATTTTGACTAACTCTTTAAATTTCCAAGAACCAGAGAATCCCAAAACCAGTCCTAACAGCATAACTATAACATTAGGATGTAAAATAATATGGAAACAACACCGGCCACAAGGCCATAAACATTACATTACCAAGAAGGAGTATCCTTCACAGATGTTGTTCAGGGGAAACATCATTTGCAGAAAGTTAGCTTTTAAAATCATAGACACAACTACATATCTATTCAAACAATTGAGGATACTTATTTTTCATCTCTTCCTCGGCTTCCCAGGTGGACACTTTGACCTGTTGGTTTCACCATTACACTTTCACGTAGGCAATCTCTTTGTTTCTCAGCTTTCGAACTTGCCTATCAAGAATGGAAACTGGAATCTCTTCATTAATCAACTCCTCATTAACCTCTATAATCTCAACCAGAACAATGAGCGATGGATCTCCAACCACCATCTTCAACGTGGATACATGAAACACTGAGTGCACTAAAGAGATCTCTGGAGGTAGTTCTAGCTTGTAATCAACCTGACCAATCTTCTGAATGATTCTCTATGGTCTGATTTAGCCCGGAATCAATTTTCCTATCTTACCAATCCGCATAACCCCCTTCATGGGGGAAACCTTCAAGAAGACTCAATCATCCTCTTGGAACTCCAAATCCATATGACGTACATCCGAATAGGACTCCTGACCACTCTTGAGAAAAAGTCATGGTCTTATGTTTGTGAATCCCCTCCTTCCACTGTACCAGCAATGGATTGTCATATTGATTAACCTTGACTTCCACAACAAGCGATGATTCGCCCCTATTTTGCACAATAACCCCTCCTTCACTAGAGCCCGTAAGACGAACCCCCATACTAGCTAACCGATGAACTTCCTTGGGGCCTTAGGTGAAATTTTACGGGGCCTTACACGATGTAAGATGTGTGGATATGATCCGGACAATTTCTCTAAATGGATAGATGGAATCATGTCCGACCATGATTGGATTTTGCACAATGACATCTAAGCTAGAAATCTGTGGTGGTTCAAAGATCCTGTTACAGGTCAGTGCCCATGGTTATTGAATGTTCCTATTAATAATGCCTTGAGGATCCAACAGAATACTACCAGGTGCTCTAAAAGAAAAAGTGCAAATCATCTACAGAATGTCTTCGAGAAAGGTATGAAAAAGGCGACTCATCAGTGGGCTCGCTCAGCAACCCAGGTAAGTATGAAAACTATTCCTCTATAACCATCAAGAATGGCCAGAATTGCTAGAGAAAAACAACTAGCTAATAACCCCTGGTTGGGAAGATGACGAGGCAACCGCTTTTCCCAACAATCCTAATATACTAATGTATAGACTTGTTAGCGCCATCTATATCCATGATTTTCCACCTATTGAACATTTTATTAAAGATGGTGTAGATCATGCCCCAAAGATCCCCAAAAATAATGTTGTTTTGCCCTCACGAGAAAAACCACCTTCTAGTTACATTGAAGCAACAATCAATTGGCAGTCCGAAAATTCTATTTCTCAAAATACAATCTTGTAACACCCCCATCTTGGGAGGTGAGACCGACACACGATGCCCGAAGTCCCATGCGAACCAACGTCAGTTCTTACATTCTGTTTATCCATAAAATCTGGCCATTGAGGCCTCCAAATATTAGCACTAGAATTAATATGTGAATAACTATTTAGCAAAATAAGCATTAGCATTTAATACATGATCATCACTATCACTAGCGCAACCATACCCAGCCATAACATGCAATCAAATACTAACAGTATCCTGCAAGCCTCTAAGAGTATTAAAAGAAATATATATATATTACACCACTTGCTCGGGACAGGGCTCCACCGTACCCAAAACATTCATGACATCTTCTTTAGTACCTATTGACTATTGAACATTTACTTTCAAAGAGTGGAGAGCAACATCCTATCAACTGGAACAACAACCTATTGGGGAGGGACGCCACCGAGTCTATTTGCACCTATGGTCATGAACACAATACCAAAAATAAAAGAGCGTCAGTACGAAAACTATACTGAGTATGTAAAGATAAGAAAGCATAGAAATAAGAGTCATAGTATAGGAAACATGATCTCATGGTCTCAACCTGGGTACCGAGGACAACCACCGGGGGCATGAACAATAGAAACCATAACATATAAAGATGCAACAATACAAAAGAGTAGGCCACTTATTGAATGTTTTCATTAAATACAATATAGATTTATTTAGCCCTGCGTTGGGTCATCTTACTTTATATCGTACCTGGCCTCACACAGGACTCGTTAAGATTAATTTACTTTATCACATCATACCCGTCCTCATAAGGTCTCGGTCGTACCCCACCATGTAAGGGATTGATCGTACCCGGCAACGCAATGGCTCGGTAATGTCATATAGAGCTCGGTCGTACCCGATCACACAAGGTCTCGATTGTACCAGACCATGTAAGGGCTCGTTAGCATTTCATATCGTACCCAATTGATAAGTGGTTGCATAATAGGTGTCATACACGACTATCTATAGTGCAACTCGCTAAAATAGATACATTTTCATATGTGGTGATTTGCATAATCAACTCCGAGAGATATAAAGTTTGACCTCAAAATGAACCATGCTTCCCGATCACAAGATACCAACTTGGAACAATTTAAACATTAATAGGAATGCTACTGGCAAATATATACAAGGATAGAATAACATTATTTAGAGGGGCATAGAACTACCAAATCTTATAGTGCAGGAATTATTTAGAGAGAAGGAGAAACTTACGCTAACTCATGCCAAGAAAGAAAGTCGTCCTACATACCTTGTTGAAGCGCTAGCTACACTTCTAGGATGATCAACCCTGCCTTGAATGAATCCCCAAAATCGATGCAACTAGATAATAACTATTACAACGATAATTCCAGGCTCTTTCACACAAAATATTGCAAGATTCAAACTCATCTTTGACTTCTCCTTTACTCTTTCGACAATTCGAAAGGGGAATTAAGATAATATTTGGAAAACATGTGTTGGTGATACTTCTAGAAGATGAGAGGGAATTAATCTTACTGCCTTTTTATACCAACATAGAAATCTCTACCGGGTCCTCATGCAAAATGGGTCGACCCCGCACTGGTTACGACACAAGGTGGGACACCTGGCACAAGCTTGCGGAATTTAGGTGTGAGGTGTAACATCATCTCCCCTTTTGGGATAGTCCCCCTTCCCTTCACATATGTCACTGGCTGACTGGCCATATTTGAGACCAAACTTACCAAGATTTATTTAGGTGTGAGGTGTAACATCATCTCCCCTTTTGGAATAGTCGTCCTTGAATGTTGGATCACAACCCATCATGATTACTTCATTTTTGTCTCCCATAGCTTGTAAAAAATGTGTGTATGTAGATTTTATTTGTTCTTTCGTTTCCCATGTCATGTTTTCCTTACCATTGTTCTTACAAAGCACTTTAACTGAAGCCACTTCTTTAGTTTGCAGCTTTCGGACTTGATGATCTAGAATGGCCACCAGAATTTCTTCACTGGATATATCTCATGTAACTTTAATAACTTCAAGAGGATACGCAATGGATCACTTAAACACATACCGATCATAGATACATGAATTGCCGGATGCACTGCCTCCAATTCTGGGGGTAACTCCAGCTTATAAGCCACTTGAACGACCTTCCGGTATGATTCGATATGGTCCGATATATCAAGGGATTAGTTTGCCTCTTTTACCATAACTCATCAACTTTCGTAAGTGAAGCCTTCAAGAACACCTAGTCTCCTACATCGAACTCCAATTCTCGTTGCCGGCTATTTGAGTAAAAATTTTCTTACTCTGAGCGGTCAATAATCTATTTCAAATTGCCTTCACCTTTTCCCGTTGCACCAACTCAGGGCCTGATAACTTTGTTTCACTAACTTCTAACCTTCCTATAGGAGATATGCATGTTCGTCTATGTAAGGCCACAAATGATGCCACCTGAATGCTGGCATGGTAGCTGTTGTTGTAAGAAAATTTGATGAGTGATATATGATCCTCCTAATAACTCTTGAAGTCCAAAACATTGGTCCTTAACATGTCCTCGAGCGTTTGAATAGTGCGCTCGGCCTGGCCATGGGTTTATGGATGGAAAGTTGTACTGAGGTTGATCCTTGTAACTAACCCTTTGTGGAATGATTTCCAATAATTAGCTATGAACAGAGCACCTCTGTTTGGTACGTTAGAAATCCAATGAAGTCAAACTATTTCCTTAATATACAACATAGCATATGCTTCAGCCAAGAAAGTAGTTTTGGCAGAAAGAAAGTGAGCTGACATGGGGAGTCAATCCACGATAATGTAGATTTAATCAAACCCTTGATGTGATCATGATAATCCAGTAATGAAATCAATGTTGATCGCTTCCTATTTCTAGGTCACAATTTCCATGTATCACAGCAACCCTCCCGATTTTTGATGTTCAATCTTAACTTGTTGGAAATTTGGACATGAGTGACGTACCCAACAATGCACCTCTTCATGTTGTTCAACTAGTATAACTGTTAAAGATTGTGGAACGTCTTGGTTGACCCCGGATGAATGGAATACCGGGATTGGTTAATCTCTGTCATGATCATCTGTCGGAGTCCTCCAAAATTAGGTACACATAGCCGATCCTTGTATCTAAGGGCCCCATCCTTGGATAGCCTGAATGCTTGCTTCTTTTGAAAGGGGATTCTTCCTTTTATTTTCACCAAGGATGGATCTTCAAATTGTCACACGTTTACTTCAGCCACTAACAAGGACTCAACAGTATTCAGAACTTTGATTCCTCCGTTACCGTTGTCAAGCAACTGTACACTTATTCATCTCTAATGCTCCTCTTCCAATTACAGCAGGATGCCCATAGACATCCCACTTAATGCATCATCCACGATGCTTACCTTCCTTTGGTGGTATAGAATATCAACGTCATAGTCCTTTAATACATCGAGTCACTTTCATTGCCTTAAATTCAACTCTTTTTGCTTGAATATGCACTGCAAGCTCTTGTGATCGGTGAAATGTTAACATGACCTCTGTATGATATTGACACCACATCTTCAGAGCGAAAATGATAGCTTCTAGCTCCATGTCACGGGTCAGATAATTTTGCTCATGTTTCCTCAGCTGCCTTGAATCATATGCATTCACTTTCCCGTGTTGCATTAGTAGGTTGCCTAAGCCCACTATGTGTAATCACAGTATATGACATACCCCTCTGGTCCCTCAAGAAGAATTAATATTGGTGCTGAGGTTAACCTTTAACTCCTGGAAGCTCTTCTCACAACCATCAGTCCACTAAATTTTCGCTTCCTTATGCATCAATTTCGTCAAAGAAGCAGTTATGTATGAGAAATTCTCAACAAACCTTCAATAGTAACCAGCCAAGCCAAGGAAGTTGCGTACCTTGGTATGGGTTGTAGGCCTTAGCCAATTCTTAACTACTTCAGCCTTTTGACTATCAACTTATGTACCCTCACTGGCCACTATGTGCCCAAGAAAGGCCACTGAGTTCAACCAGAACTCATACTTGGAAAAGTTGGGTACAAATTGTGATCCCAAAGTATGCGTAAAACCATTCGCAAATTCTCTTCGTGCTCCGCCACTATTCGAAAATATACCAGTATATCATCTATGAACATGATCACAAAAATATCCAAATACTGCTTGACCACTCGAGTCATCAAATCCATAAAGGTCGTTGGTGCGTTGGTAAGGCCATGCGACATAACGAGACATTTGTAGTGGACATATCTAGTCTAAAAGGATGTCTTCGGAACATCTTCTTCCTTGATCCTTAGCTGATGCTATCCAGATCTGAGATCGATCTTCGAAAAATAATTAGGCACCTTGCAATTGATCAAACAATATCATCGATCCTTGGAAGTGAATTCTTTCTCTTGATGCACACCATATTTAGCTGTTGATAATCAATACACATCCTTAACAAACCATCATTATTTCGAACAAATATAACTTAGCTCCCCACAGGGAAGTGATTTGTCGATTGAAGCACTTATCAAGAAGTTCCTCCAACTAGTCCGTTAACCTTAAACTCTACAGGATCCATTCTGTATGGATGAATAGATATAGGAAGAATATCGAGTGGCTCATCGATAGAAAACTCAATCTCCCTCTCTGGTGGAATGCTCGGGAGCTCATTCGGGAACACATAAGTAAATTCACTAATGATTAAAACTGATTGACGGGTGGGATGCTTTGCCTCTGCATCTTGTACCCATACGATCTGATAGAAACATCCTTTAGTGGTCATCTTTCGAGCCCTAAGGTAAGAAATAAGCTTCCCTTATGGCTCTACAGCATTGCCTGTCCATTCGATAACGGGCTCTCCCAGAAAGTTAAAGCGAAATACTTTCCTCCAACAATCAACTATGGCATAGCAAGAGGCCAGCCAATCAATTCCCATAATGACATTAAATTCTACCATTTTTGATTCATTCAAATTGGCCAAGGTAAGGTGATCATAAATAATCACATCGCAATCTCGATACACTACCCTAAATATCATGGATGTGCCCACTGGCGTAGACACCTCAAACGATTGTCGTAGCAATACATACTTTACCAGATTAACAAGCAACAAATGCATTAATATACGATAGGGTAGAACCTATCTACCAAAGCATATACACTAATGAAATATGCGTATAATATACCTATGACCGTGTTTGGTGAAGTCTCTAAATTCTGACGCCGTGACAACACTTAGATGTGATTTTCTTATTGCCCACCAGGGTTGGACATGGGCATTCCACCTCTAACTCTATCCCTTCTCATCGACAGTAGTATACCTTGCTCACGAGGATGTGCTATCGATAAAGAGGCTGCTACCGACCCCGTATGTGGCATCACGCCACCAAGATTTCATACTAGGAAAAAGCCCATGATGTGACCAGGCTGGCCGTATAAGAAACATAAATTCGAACCCTGGAAGCAATCCCCAAAATGACTCATACAACATCAACCACAATGTGGCTTTAAGGGTCACATCCTACTAGTATCCCCATTATTCTGCAAACTCTGCCCTTTGAAATTCTGGCCTTGACCTAAATAAGTGGTCCATTCTCAAAATTGGCCATAAGATTGTGATGGAATGCTAGTCTCCAAGTTAGGTGTCTGCCGAAGCAATGGGGGCCTAAACAGTCTTGAAATTCTCCTGCATCTCTCGTGGACCGGACAATTTTAGATTGACCCTAGTCGTGATCTCGAGCAACTTGTTGTAGCCTCTTAGGATCCTCTAAGTTCTGTGCATAGTCCTGAATAGGAGCAATATCCGTAAACAGCTTCAAGGAAGTTGTAGTAACCACAAAAAACATTTCATTAAAAGTGGAATGTTAGTTTTGTTCAGCATCCTTGAATCTTCCAATAGCGTAACCACATATTTGTTTTTGGCCTTATCCTTCTTCAAATAAAACTACGCTCTAATATTCATTGCTAGCATATGTCTAAAATATTTTCTTTCTATTGGAGAGAATGTGCAAAGATTTGACACTTTAGGAAAACTCTTTTATTTTTCTAACTGCATTATTTTGTTCCTTGCCCATGGCTAGGCATTTCTCTTCAACAGTTTTGTGAGAGGAGAAATATATGTAGAAACATTAGGAACTAAATCTTACACATAATTTATTATTCCCAAAAAATATGAGATTTGATTTGATGTGAACCCATTAGGAAGAAACTTGAGAAATATGAGGACCTAGTGTGTATTCTCCATATGAAATATGCATGCCCAAAAAATTAATTTCTTGTTTTGCAAAAACCATCTTTTTAGTTGAAAGCATGATGCTATTTTTTTGCACTAAAGATTCAAAATGATTAAACAAATTTAAGTGTTCCTCCCAATAAAATATCGTCAATGTAAACAAGTGAAATATTTTTATCATGGCCTTTTGAAACAAAGATGGAGCATTTTTTAAACTAAAAGGCATGACTTTCCACTAAAAATGGTGATCGGGAATGTAAAAACTAGCTTTTTCCCAATCATTCTGGTGGATTCACAATGCCAAAGGCATGATTTGAGATCAAACTTAGAAAAATATTTCGCTTTGGTAAGTTAGGAAAAAAAGATGAGCTTATTTGGCATGGGAAAGTTCTCATAAAAAAATTTAATTGAGTGGCTGGTAATTAATTACCATTCTCAATTTACCTCTTGTTTGCTCGGCTCTTTTGTTGACATAAAATACTATGCACGCCCATTGTGAATTTGATGGCTCGATGAGATCAAAATCCACTAGCTTCTGACACTCCTTTTTTGCAAGCTGAATGTGGTCGGGATTCATACCAAAGTGACTTGCCTTTGTAGAATTGATATTTTAATTTTTCTTTATAGCCAGCTTGATGAAGAACTCTTCATTTTCCATAAAGTATTGTCACATTTGGTTAAGAATTCAGTGTGAGATTCTACACAGGAGTGTTGTGTAATTTATGAATACTATCCAATTAGCTTTGATTTGGAGTTTGTCCTGCAAAACCATATAAATGCCAAAATCAATAATAAAATCCTTACCTGGGACATGTGATCTAATCAATTCTATCTTGTACTTCAATCTTGGGAAGAATTCAATGGTGATCGAGTGCTTCGTAATGACAGTTCTGGTCAAAATTCCATTAGAGGCGGTGTCAAAATTCTTGAAGAACGACACCCAATACTCATCTGGAATGACTGTAGGATAATGTGTGAGGAGTATGCTACCGTGTCAAATAAAAGCTATGACATGTGTTGGTTTGTCCCACTTGTATGCATAGACTTTGAATTCTACTTGCGGGATCACCGTGATGTTGTGGATCTCTTCCCATGTGTTGGTTTGTCCCACTTGTATGCATAGACTTTGAATTCTACTTGCGGGATCACCGTGATGTTGTGGATCTCTTCCCATGTGTTGGTTTGTCCCACTTGGATACGCATACTTTGATTTCTGCTTGCGACATCACCATGATGCTATGGATCTCTTATTTCACCTTTGCCTTT
>AWOL01S0013802.1:0-11389 GCA_000715115.1 Nicotiana otophora
TTGAATTATCTTTTTTCATCATCATGCTTCCAAAATGTACAAGAACCAAAAGCTACATTCTGTTCCAAAGAGATTTCATTACCTTTTGTTAAGCTCCTAATATTGCCTTCATGAAACGAACCATGGCTCTGAATACCATTCAAAACTCATGGGAACGAATGAACTCTAATGAAAGGAGATTATAAATTCACTAGGCTTTTGGTCTTTCTCTTTCTTTTCCAAAAGTAACGTCTAGCCCTTTAGCCCCATGTAGATTCTTGTAATAAAGGTGAAACTACTAATTGCCATATTAAACGTACAATTAATGTTGAAGGAATTAAAAAACTTCCTACCACTCCAAATTAGTTCTTGAAATCCAACATCAAACATTTGAAATTATATTTTTGTACTTTAATGCAGGATAGTTATTTGAATTTTAAAGGGCAAAAAAGTTGTTCTAATGTTTCGACAATATCTTTGAATCTACAGTAATTTTACATGTTGTCTTTAAAAAATATTTTTAATTTGTTAAATATATGTCTCCTTATTAAAATTGATGTACTATAAGACACACTGGCGGAGCCACCTTATCGCGGGAAAAATACACTGTGTAGATAGGTAAAAAATAATATATGTATATTTACTATGTATTGACTCACTTTAATCTCCTGGTATGTTTACTTTTATATATTGTTACACCCCTTAATGAAAATTTTGGCTCCGCCACTAATAAGACATCTAAAATCTTCTAGAAATTTGAAAAGCCTAACTTAGAATTCTGAAACCGCAAAAGGTTAACTTTAGAAAAACGAATAGTCTTTAGATACATCCCATATGAGGTAATAAATTCAATTAACATTTAATAGTAGATTTTAAGATATTATTTATTATAATTTTGTGTTTACATTCTTGTCCAAAAATATTTATAATATTATTTAATAGAAGGGCGGGCAATATTGTCATTCAGCTTTATAAAAAAATTTTGGTATTTCAACTTTTCACTTGAAATGTTTTTACTTATAATATAATACGATGATAAGCCTAAACACCAAGCGAGAGTTGATGAGTGAGAGAGTAGGAAGAAGTAGCCACACGTTGTACGCCTAATATCTTAGCATTAATCTTAATGACTTCTAATTTCGTTGAAAAGAAAGAAAAAAAAAAAAAGAAGAGAACTTCTAACTTTTGAATGGTTAATACTTCATCCGTTTTAATTTATATTGTTTTACTTTCAAACGCACTTTTTGTATGCTACCTCAAGATTCAAAAGTATACTTCAACTTTTGTATTTGATATTCATTTTTACCCCTAATGAACCCTTCTCAGGGTAGGGGTTACATTTGCATATATACTACCCTCCCCACACCTTACTTGTGGGACTGGATTGTTATTGTTTTACCCTTTATGAGACGCCCTTATATAAATAAATGAAATGACATACTCCCTCCGTTCACTTTCACTTGACACGTTTTGACTTTTCACGCCCTTTAAGAAATAATAAATGAAGTGAATAATTATCCATGATACCCATATTAATTGATGCATATTTTATTGGATTTGAGAAATTGATTTGAAATGAATAATAAATACTGTGGGTATAACAGAAAAAAAAAATTATCTTCTCTTGATATGCATAAAGTGACAAGTAAAAATGAAAATCTATTTTTAATATACATGTCAAGTAAAAGTGAACGGAGGAAGTATTTAAGACCATAAGATTCAACTATATTTTGGTAATATTACCACAAAATTCAAAAGTGTACTTTATATTAAATTCCCATCAAACTAAGACACAGTAAATGAAAAGAAAGTAAATAAAATTAAAAACATATAAGTAAAGCCTTATTGTAACAACATAAGATTCAATGATAATTTGCCACTTACACCTACAACGAGCTCGTCAAGTAAAGAGCTTGCAACTGCTAAAGTTGCTAAAGTTGCTAAAGTTGCAATTCCATCATAAATAAATCATTACTTTGGAAAATACGAGATTCAGAGAAGGTCAATCCTCACGAGTCACGATTGTGTTCTGAAATTCAAACTCATTTAAGAAAAAAATGCAGTTAAATAATTCGATCAGCTCATGTGATGTTTATAACAACTGCTAGGTATAGAAAAATATTACATGTCTATAATGTGTAATACTACTAATTTATGAGAATTTATCTTGGAAAATTTACAGGAGGTTCCAGGCTACTCACAAGTATGCCGAAATCTATGTCTTTGTCTTCGAACTTCTTAATGAAAGGGTGGCTCTGTAAGTGACATTGTAGTAAAGTAAGTAGTTGCATATTTAAGCACAGCAGCTAAAGGAAAAACATGAAAGATGATGCACTGAGTTATACTTACCAAAAGGTCCAAAGCTGAAGATCTATCCCTTGGGTCCTTTTGTATGCTGTGTAAATAGAGCAATGCAGTGAGCTAGATTATCATTACCAAACTTTAATTCCTTGTACTGCTTGAGACAACAAAGGGGAACCTTGGAGCAACGGTAAATTTGTCTCCGTGTGACCTATAGGTCACAGATTCGAGCCGTGGAATCAGCCACTGATGCTTGCATTAGGGTAGGCTGCCTACATCACACCCCCTTAGGGTGCGGCCCTTCCCTGGACCCTGCGTGAACGCAGGAAATTTGTCTCTGTGTGACCTATAGGTCACGGATTCGAGCCGTGGAATCAGCCACTGATGCTTGCATTAGGGTAGGCTGCCTACATCACACCCCCTTAGGGTGCGGCCCTTCCCTGGACCCTGCGTGAACGCAGGAAATTTGTCTCTGTGTGACCTATAGGTCACGGATTCGAGCCGTGGAATCAGCCACTGATGCTTGCATTAGGGTAGGCTGCCTACATCACACCCCCTTAGGGTGCGGCCCTTCCCTGGACCCTGCGTGAACGCAGGAAATTTGTCTCTGTGTGACCTATAGGTCACGGATTCGAGCCGTGGAATCAGCCACTGATGCTTGCATTAGGGTAGGCTGCCTACATCACACCCCCTTAGGGTGCGGCCCTTCCCTGGACCCTGCGTGAACGCAGGAAATTTGTCTCTGTGTGACCTATAGGTCACGGATTCGAGCCGTGGAATCAGCCACTGATGCTTGCATTAGGGTAGGCTGCCTACATCACACCCCCTTAGGGTGCGGCCCTTCCCTGGACCCTGCGTGAACGCAGGAAATTTGTCTCTGTGTGACCTATAGGTCACGGATTCGAGCCGTGGAATCAGCCACTGATGCTTGCATTAGGGTAGGCTGCCTACATCACACCCCCTTAGGGTGCGGCCCTTCCCTGGACCCTGCGTGAACGCAGGAAATTTGTCTCTGTGTGACCTATAGGTCACGGATTCGAGCCGTGGAATCAGCCACTGATGCTTGCATTAGGGTAGGCTGCCTACATCACACCCCCTTAGGGTGCGGCCCTTCCCTGGACCCTGCGTGAACGCAGGAAATTTGTCTCTGTGTGACCTATAGGTCACGGATTCGAGCCGTGGAATCAGCCACTGATGCTTGCATTAGGGTAGGCTGCCTACATCACACCCCCTTAGGGTGCGGCCCTTCCCTGGACCCTGCGTGAACGCAGGAAATTTGTCTCTGTGTGACCTATAGGTCACGGATTCGAGCCGTGGAATCAGCCACTGATGCTTGCATTAGGGTAGGCTGCCTACATCACACCCCCTTAGGGTGCGGCCCTTCCCTGGACCCTGCGTGAACGCAGGAAATTTGTCTCTGTGTGACCTATAGGTCACGGATTCGAGCCGTGGAATCAGCCACTGATGCTTGCATTAGGGTAGGCTGCCTACATCACACCCCCTTAGGGTGCGGCCCTTCCCTGGACCCTGCGTGAACGCAGGAAATTTGTCTCTGTGTGACCTATAGGTCACGGATTCGAGCCGTGGAATCAGCCACTGATGCTTGCATTAGGGTAGGCTGCCTACATCACACCCCCTTAGGGTGCGGCCCTTCCCCGGACCCTGCGTGAACGCAGGAAATTTGTCTCTGTGTGACCTATAGGTCACGGATTCGAGCCGTGGAATCAGCCACTGATGCTTGCATTAGGGTAGGCTGCCTACATCACACCCCCTTAGGGTGCGGCCCTTCCCTGGACCCTGCGTGAACGCAGGATGCTTCATGCACCGGGCTGCCCTTTTTTACTACTTGAGACAACAATTAACAATACTAGCCTAATTTTTCCAAAAAGACTGTCCTCGAAACAGGCAGCAAGCAAGATATGAACAGATAATGAGTAAACTAGGAGTTAACTATTTTTAATTAAATTAAATTTAGGGTGAACAATTAAGTCAGGTCTCAAATTCAAAAACAATGATATACAACCTTAGACTTAGTTCAATCATCAACAAGGTGATATAGAAAGAAAGCAACAGAAGTAAACTTGGTGGGGAATCCATTATCAGCTCCATCTTTGCTTGGCGAGCACAATTCAAAGTCTTTAAGACACAAGCAAAAGAAACAGTATTCTTACCAAGCAGAAACAAATGAACAGAATTCTGGGGAAAATTGATCTGCTGGAGCAGACGGTGGTGGACTGCTAACAATAGCCTCCAGAAGCTCATAAAAGCTCGGCCATGCTTGCTGGTCCTCCGACTGTATGTATGGAAAACGTCCAATAGCACATTCAAGGATGACCATGCCCAAGCTCCAGATATCACTCTTGTAGTCATAGGTACTTCCACTTATTCTTTCAGGCTTAAACCAGGGTAATGAAGGAGTCAGTTTATAGTTGGAAACTAAAAGGCATTCTCGCCAAACTATTCCTAGAAGGAGTTGTTCATAAAATAGCTGAAGTTACTCGTAATGGACTAATTCAAAATAAAGAGCAATTACCAAAACACAGAAGAAAACAACTCTACTGATGTAGGAAGAGGACTTACTGCCATGTAATTGTAAGTCCCAACAAATGTATCTCTTTGACCCATAGAGCTGGCTAGCATTGCACTTACACCAAAATCAGTAATTTTAACTTGTCCTTTGTGGTTCACTAACAAGTTTGATGGCTTTATGTCTCTGTGGATAACATGTCTCTCATTATGCAAGTAGACAAGACCTTGTAAAACCTGGAAAGAGAACATTAGCAATGAAGCAAAAAGTCATCATCTGGAGAGCAGAAACTTGTTCAAACATTAGTTTCTAGAAAGCCAAGAACCTGCTTGCAAACAACTGCGAGATATGGTTCAAGAATAGTCTTAAGTTGCCTGATTACATCAGCTAAAGATCCACGGTCCATATACTCAAGAACCAGAGAAATAGCTCCATTGTGATAGAAAGAGTGGTAGCATACAACAACATGTGAGCATTGTGATGCTTGATTTATTTTCAGTTCTTGCACTATCTGCTTACGAATATCTTCCTGTATAGTCATCTGGATAACCTGAGTCAGAAGCAATCACCCGTCAACATTAAAAGAGATGACCAGCATGAAGTTAAACCAAAATACAACTTCCCGGAACAACAAGAAGCTAGTAGACACTTTAACAAAAAGTGGCAATGGCCCAGGAAGCAAGGGTCAAATTGCGGCAAACCATATGTAGATTCTGTAATGAAAGATTCTGCAAATTGTCATTCCAAGAATAGTTAAGACGCATTTGCTTGTTGATTCCTTTATTCAAATGCTAAAAATGGTTCTCTAAAGGATTAGAATCTCTTTTTCACAAATACTTGTTCTTCTACAATTCATCGAAGGAGGATCACTCGCATAGCCACTATTCCATGATATTGACATTTACAAAGAGTAATGCGTAAGTAATGCACTTTTCTTGGTCCTAAATATATGCAAACATCAGTAACCAATTAAATTTGAAAAAAGAGGAATGTTAAAACGTTCTTGCTTGATGAGTACTGACCTTCAAAGCAAACAATGTTCCAACCCATTTATGCCGAACAAGTTGAACAACACCACCACTTCCCTTTCCGATGACTTTGATGGTTTCAAGATCTTCCAATGAGAACTGAAGATCTATCTCCTTAGTTTCTGAGGCCTGTGAACATTATATTATGCACAAGAAATTGAAACTTTCTATCAGATCACAGAAATGTCCCATAGTGAATTTTGACTTAACCTAAGGGTATATCCGCTAACTAATCAAATAATCAATCCTTAGCTGAAGATAAATTCGACTTTGAGGAAATAATACAGACAAAAATATGTGCAAATTTACAACAGTTAAAATTTTTAAATTTCCTACTCATAATGTCATAGCGACTAGAGCTACATAAATAACTGAAAATAATCCGAGTAACTTAAAATGGAATAATAATCAAGACGCCTCAGATTGGAGTCTCAATTGAAAATAATTGCAATGTGAAAACATAAACTACAATTAGAAGATGGGGAATTGAAATAAAAGGTCTATTTAGAGAGAAAAAAGGTTCAAGTCTTTAGCACATGGAGCAAAGTGTGAAGACAGTATTCTTCAACTTGGACAGACTCCTTCTTGCTGCTCCTCAGACATGCAGCAAGATAAAGCATCCTGAATCATTTGAAGTTCTCTTGTTTGGGTATTACTAATTTATTACTGCACAAAACTGATTGTGTTGAATCTTTGAGTCTTTCCTTCAATGAGAGGAGAATTTTCCATCAAAAAGCTTACATCTCAAAAGCACGACATAGAAAGAATTGAATGGGTTGTTACAAATACACTTTCCCATCTGCCCAATGCTCTTTATAGTTTTATATCCTCTCCTCTACTCTTTCCAACATATTGCCTTCTTTCCTTTTTTTCTGATAGGAAAAAACTCTTGCCAAGTTGTGTGCCAAAAAGTAGAGAACCTACACAGTAATATAGTTCTCTATAAATGGCATCTAATTCTCTATACATACAGGAGAACTTCTTGGGTGCACCAAAACTAACTAATAGTAAGAGGTCATTCCTCAGATTTATTAAATCATTTTCTAAACCCTTAAAAACTCTACTTCTTCTCTCTAAAGGTCTATTTAGAAATGTCCGGTCCTGCTATGCGATTGCAACACATCCTTCACTAAGCCCGACATCACCTACTGTACCCAAAATTAATTCAAAAGAAACCACCACAGAGTGTGAAGCCACCTGGAACCATATTGCCTTCTCCTACCAAAGCTAATACACAGCCACATGAGAAAGTTGATATGTCATTAAAGCATCTGAGATTCCTTTCTGTCCAAATACACCAAAATATACTTGCTGGGATCATCTGCCAGATCCTCTTGATGGTTCTGTCAATTTTGCGATGGTTCCAACCTTCAACTGCTTCTTTTATGCCTTGTGGGGTTGTCCAACTGATGCCAAAAACTGAAAGGAACATGTGCCACAAATCTGCAGCCACTCTGCAGTGCAATAGCAAATGGTTTATAGATTCTGAGCTCTCCAGACACATGTAACATCTATTGAAAATTCCTTCTACATAAGTTGTCTTGAGTCAAAATAGCACCTTTAAGAGCTATCCAGGTGAAGCACATGATCTTTGCAGGGAGTTTGTCTTCCATATAAGCTTCCATGGCCAAAGTTCAATTACTTCATTGCTAGCACACTATTTCTTGTATCCTACCTTCACTGAATAACAACCTCCATTGAGATTGCCCCACCTTAGACTGTCTTGAGCTTGTGTATTCATTTGAAAGCTTTCCAGTAGCTGGATAATCCCAGATCTTATACTGGGATAAACCCCTAATCATTGTAACAAAACGACCCCTAATTGTTTGTATATATTTTCCAACAAATAACTAAGAAAAACTCTCCCCTTTCCTTTACTTTTTCCATCCACTATATTGCCATCTCCAACGAAAGCTAATAAAGACGCGGGAGAAAGTTTACTGCTTTATCATCCATTTGTTGAAATGAGTTTCTTTAACAAACAAATACACCAAATGGCACTTAAAGCTTTGATTTCGAAACCTTCGTCTTTACCCCTTTATCACATATCAGTAGATAAAGCTAAGGGCATCCGTGGACTATAGCTGATAGATCTACAATGAACTCAATTAATATGCTAGATGATCTAACCTAGACTCGGGCTAAAGTGCTGAATGCAGTAGCTATGAACCATTTATCGAGATTCTAAATTCAGAACATAGCATCTCTATCAGAGGTCCATAAACATGGATCTCCATTTTGGCATCTTAGGAACTGTATTTGGTATACATTCTGGCGGTTTGGAAAAGATACCACAGTAAGACACCACAAACTGCAAAAAGAAGAGATTCATTCTCTCATGATTGAAAAGTAGATCTCTAGATTTTTCTGGTCTGGACTTGAAAAAGGAGGCATGCACCACTGGGTTTCCTGGTACAATCTTTGTTTTCCATATGAGGAAGGGGGTGCTAACTTCAGGAGACTAGATGACAGTTGTTGGGCATTCAATGCTAAAAGAGGTGTAAGTTTAGAACCACTGATTCCATGTCGTCACAATTCATGAAGGCCAAGTAGTGTGGTAGTTCTCATCCTCTCACAGAGGTATGGACCAAGGGTCAGTCTCATAGTTGGAAAGCTATGTGTGGCATTAAGGATAGTGTGGACTCTAACATCTTATGGAATATTGGCAGGGGAAACATTAGTTTCTGATTTGATAATTGGTCCACCATTGATCCTTTATACAAAAAGATTGATGATGGCTTGGCTCAACACAACATTCTTATCAATGAAGTGTTTATAGATGGGCAGTGGGATTGGTCTTGTCTTCATGCTCAAGTTCCAGTCAATATTAAGAGGCAAATGTATCAAATGCATGTTGTTCTCAATCCAGATGCTGATGACATTCCACACTGGATATGCTCAAGTACAGGTAATTTCTCTGTAGCTACTGCCTGGAACCTCCTCAGACAGAGGAGCCACACAAATCAATATGACTCCAAGATCTGGCACAATGACATTCCTTTCAAGATGTCATTCCTAACTTGGAGAGCAATACATGACAGACTCTCCACTGATGATAAGATCATCAGGTTTGGTATCAACTTACCCTCAGTGTGCTCATGTTGCATGAGTCCTGGAATGGTCAACGGATCCGAGACAGTGGAAAATCTATTCTATAAAGGCTATTATGCTCAAAATATCTGGAAATATTTTGTTGGTCCTCAAGGGATTACATACAGAAACGTAAATATGAGAACTCTTATCATCAACTGCTGGAATCAGAGGACTAAGAACTTTGTTATTGCTTATGTGCTTAAAATTATCCCTCCCTTTGTGTTGTGGGAACTATGGAGATCAAGGTGTAGCTCCAAATATGGAATGGAAAGACCATCTGCTGCTAGATCTATCTCCTTTATAGCTTTCAACATTACTGACAAACTGAAAGCTAAATTTGGTAATACCAGACTTGGTGAAGGCTGGGTTGACATATGCAATCTCAGCAACATTTCTCTCAATGAAGTATCTATTATTAGTGTCGGATGGATCAGACCCCCCATTCTCTTTGTTAAACTCAATAGTGATGGCTCATGTATTGATGGTAAATGTGGTGCTGGAGGTGTGACCAGAGATTTCAGGGGGAAATTCATTATGGCATGCTCCATTCACTTGGGGATGGTACCAGCAACTGTGCAAAAGCATGTGCTTTAGAGTTTGGTATCAACTGGTGGATACAAAGAGGGCACAACTTAATCATAGGTGAGACAGACTCACTACTCCTGCATAACTGCATTTCTGGTTTTTGGCCTACCCCCTGGAGGATTGCTAACAAAGTGAGACAACTTAAAACACTGGTGGAAAGCCACAGGGTCATCACCAGACATTGTTTCAGAGAGGCTAACAGAGTTGCAAATAGAATGGCTGCCTTGAGTCACAATTCAGAAGAAGTGTACATATATACTAACTTTAATACTCTGCCCCGTCATGTTAGAAGTCTTCTAAAATGCTGATAGATGGCAACTTCCTACATTTCGAGTCAAGAAGAGAAAACCAAGCAAGCTTGTTTACGAGCCTCCTTGAAATAACAGCTTTATTGCCACATTTTTTGTTGTTTTGCTTTTGTGATGAAGTGTTAGCTGAAGTAGTCTCTAACTTAACTTACCTCTATCACATCTTCTAAAGAAGGCTTGGTTATATCCACCTTCTTCAAATGTACTCTCTTCAAAAGTGGCAATAAAACTGGTACTCGTTTAAGGTAAAAAAAAAAAAAAAAAAAAAAGGTGCAATGAAATCTATTATTCTCCAAATAAGTACAAATAATAGATTTAGGACCCAGTAAATCAAATGGGCAGGTAGAATTTTGGAACTCAAACCCATAAAGTTCAAATGATGGATCTGCCTCTGCACCCAGATACAACTAAAGTAATTACGGATGACACACAATTTCACAACCAATGCATAGAACAACCAAAAAGACTTCCCTTCCTCGTCAAATATGCAATCTCGTGGACCACAACTCAAATCAACGTGCTAGTCAATCATAGAAAAAATAATGAATTCAGATATCTGAACATAAAGCATTTTGGAATACCTAATGCTCAAACTACACGCAGAGTACATTAGTAACATAAATCACAGCTAACAAAGAGATAAAAGGAAACTCAACAAAAGTTATTGAAACTGAAAAATAGCTAACCGGAGATTCATTCTCTTCAGAAATTAATCTCAGTCCTTTCTGGTTTAAAAGTAAATCGCCGTCGTGAAAGGTTCCACTGGCTGTCCTGAATTATAAACAAGCACAAGCACTAATTAATTGTCACCTTTTCGCAAGAGATTTAATCACTAGTAAATAAATGGGATTAAAATAAAACGTCTAATACAAGTATATTAGAGGTAATTACAAGAAGCTGGAGATAGGGGTATCTTGAGCAGGTACAGAGAGCTTAAGTTCCTTCAATGGCTTCGTCGTCTTCATTATTTGATCTCTATGCCTAGGGTTTGGTAGAAAGAGTGTTGAGATTTGAGATTTTGAAAAGTGAAATGGACCGCCCAACTGCGGAGAAAGGTACACTGAATTTCAAACTCAGACCAGCGCCAACAAATAATAATTCTATTACTACAAGACAAGTTTGCCTCTATACCCGCTTATGCCTTGTGTCAAAAAAACTGAACGTTATGCAAATTTCTTAATTTTTATTTTTAGCATATAGTCTTTAAAGCCTTGTGATATTTGAATTTGAGTTTGTTATACTTGGTAGCTTTATTTTAAAGGGACTGTTGAGCCTCTTCTTTAAAATAAAAAATTTAATAAGGAATTGATCCCATTTCAAGATTAAGGCTAAATTATATGTTAATTATCTTTTTAGAAGGTGCATGTGGATGTTGCGGTGGATGTGCGGGCACACTGGGATAGATAAGATTAGGAATGATGATATTCGGGAGAAGGTGCATGTGGCTCCCATTGATGACAAGATGCGGGAAGCGAGGCTTAGATGGTTCGGACATGTTCAGAGGAGAAGCCCAGATGCTCCGGTACGGAGGTGTGAGCAGCTGGTTGTGGAGGGCACGAGAAGAGGTA
>AWOL01S0013802.1:14229-30818 GCA_000715115.1 Nicotiana otophora
AACAGCCTCTCTACTCCTTCGGGGTAGGGGTAAGGTCTGCGTACACACTACCCTCCCCAGACCCCATTAATGGGATTCTACTGGGTTGTTGTTGTTGTAGAAGGATTGAAGCTTATTTGTAAGTGTATTGGGTAAAATATATTATGACATGTGGCCGTTCAAAAAAGGGATACGTGGAGCCCAAGACAGGGTGAAGACTGAAGACAACTGTTTCGTTTATAACCCGGAAGAATAATATTCATAAAGATGTGATAAATGCTCTTCTCCCGGTAGCATTCAATAGAGAATATTCATAGCATTAAGAGCAGTTATCCGTTACAAGGAATTTGGCATTTATGTTCACCGTTACATCTCCATAAATGCCCCTCATAATTGACATTATAGAAGGGCACGACCTTAGGACTTTCTTCATAGTTATAAATAGTGAGATCAGTTGTCATTGTAAAGGGGTAATTTTCTAGCAAACTTATACTACATTTTATATAAAGCTCAATCCAATTTTATCTTCTGATTTCTCGATTCTTTTGTTGTTGTGCCTGAAAACCTTATTCCTAGAATTGTTGTTTCTGTTGTTTCTTCTATATCTTAAGGCTAAGTATTGCGTAACTCTTCAATTATTTATTTATTTCAAGATCAAATTAATTCACTTATCTAGAAACAACGCATAAATTCAATTGTACCATTTTACAGGTAAATAGTTTGGCACCCACCGTGGGGCCTAGATAGTCGTGTAATTAAATTGATCTTTGCTTTTTTTACTGGCGTGTTTTGATCGTTTTTGTCTTCGAAAAAATCACAAAAAATGGCAGATAACACTGTTAACGACATGCACGACCTCGAGATTCGAGGGGATCAGCCTCATTCCGAGGACTCAATCAGTGATACCGATAACGAAGGGAGTGACGCTACACCAGTGCATGACAGGCAGTATCATCGACATGTTCGGGGGATCACTCCCGATGACGCTAATGAAGAGCATGCCGTCGACGCGGTAAGTGTCTTGCAAGAGCAACAAGCGATCATTTTAGGCTACCTCACGCGACAAGATAAAGTTATGACGGAGTTGAAGCAAGCGCTGTCGGAAGCTTCAAATAATGCAAATAGATGAAATCTGATCCCTCCCGCGATTCCCACGAATCAAACAACACGGAGGATCGACAACAATACTCTCAGGGTTGAAATTGGCTCTGATGGGCAGGGGAACAGATCTGATCTCAACAACGAGAATGATTCTTTCAAGAATGAACTTTTACGGTTCATAAGGGAAGTAAACGCCTGCATGGACCAGATCCTGAGTGTGCCACCAGTGCTAAAAGGCCCAGACTCGAAGAAGTATACTCAATTGTCGTACAAGCCAAATGCGATACCAGAGTTAATCCCAAAGCGGTTCAAAATGCCTGAAATGCCAAAGTATGATGGAACTTCAGACCCCTAGGAGCACATTACCACCTACACAACAACCATAAAAGGGAATGATTTAGCTCCTCACGAAATTGAATTTGTGCTGCTGAAGAAATTTGGAGAAACCCTCACGAGGAGGGCCTTGACGTGGTATTCGTTGTTACCCGAGCATTCTATAGATTCCTTCGAAATGATTGCGGATTCTTTCATCAAGGCTCATGTCGGGGTAAGAAAAGTACAAGCCCGAAAGGCCGACATATCCAGGATAGCGCAAGGAGAGCCTGGGATGCTACGAGAGTTCGTTACTCGATTCCAGAAGGAGAGAATGTTGCTCCTGGTTGTCCCGGGTGAATAGGCGGCTGAGGCGTTCACCAAAGGATTGAATCAGAGGAGTTCAGACGCTTCCCAGAAATTGAAAGAGAGCCTACTCGAGTTTCAAGCAATGACCTAGGTGGACGTCCACAACCAGTATGAATCAAAAATAAGGATCAAAGATGATTAGGTTGGTTGTCCATCGTCGATCAAAGGACGGGAAAAGAATAAGGAAAAATCAAAATATGATTATTACGCGGACATGCGGACTTCGAGGGGCCGGTTTTTGCCTTACAAATGAACCGAAGGCCGTAGCATAGGTTTTTGGATAGCGGATAGGTTCCCGATCGACAGGAGGACCGATCGCGGTCGGAATAATCGGTCACTGCAGGATAAAGAAGTGGCGGGATCACGTGATCCTTCCTACCCCAAATTATGATAATACAACTTTAACGTCAGTATAGTGGAATTAGTATCGGCCATGAAAAACATCAAAGAAGCACGGTTCCCAAGACCGATGAGATCTGATTCTAACCAGAGGGATCCCAACTTGTGGTGTGAATACCACGGGACGAATGGCCACCGGACAGGGGACTGTCGACATCTCCGGGAGGAAGTGGAAACGTTACTAAAGAATGGTAACCTCAAAGAATTCTTGAGTGGCCGAGCTAAGAACAATTATGGTAAAAAACGAGACAACGTGGAACCCTTGAAAGCGGGAAAAGTTCCCTCGCGTCAAACAATCAACATGATCTTCGGAGGGAACGAGATTAACGGGGTCACTCTTTTAGCAGCAAAGAAGACGAAAGTATCAATAACGCATAGCAAAAGGCTTCGGGAAGACGATATCACTTTTACGGAGAAGGACGTAGACATATTGTTGTTACCACACAACGACGCATTGGTAATTTCTTTAAATGTGCTAGATTGTAAGATTAAATGTGTTTTAGTGGATCCATGGAGTTCGACTAATATCATACAATAGAGAGTATTGGAGCAAGCTAAACTCACCGGGAGCATTATTCCGACCACAAAACTCCTCGTCAGATTCAACCTCGCAAGTGTGACAACTCGGTAAGAAATTTTATTACTCACAAAACTGAATGAGTAACGAAAATAACTCTTTCCGAAGTGGTAGATGAAAGTTGTACCTTCAACATACCATCAATTGCTGAAGTTTCCAACACATGAGGGAATTAAGCAGATAAGAGGCGATCAACCAACGACAAGGGAGATGAATACAATTTCGGTCTCCAGTAGCAAAGGAAATGAACATGTAGCATAGCAATTACAAGGCCCGACACCTACTCCTGAACTAGATGAAATTAGCCAGACGTCAAAAGATAATCAGGTGTCGAGATATTTCTAAGTTCCATAAGAGAATGATGCGACGAAGTCCACATCGGAAGAGCTGTAGCAAGTGGCATTGTTCGAGGAATTCCTAGAAAGGAAATTCCACCCGGGGACAGGACTGCACCCGGAACTCAGGTCCGACTTCATTAAATTTCTTAAATATAACGCCGATTGTTTTGCATGGTCACATAATGATATGACAGGTATCCCGACAGAGGTAGCCATACACAAGTTAAGCTTGGATCCTAACATACCTCCAGTAAGACAAAAGAAGCGCCTTATCACCGAAGCCAAGAATAAATTCGTCAAAGAAGAGGTAACCCGCTTACTTAATATCAGTTTGATCCGGGAGGTAAGATATTCAGACTGGCTAGATAATGTAGTAGTAGTTCCTAAAAAGAACAATAAGTTTTGCATGTGCGTAGATTATAAAGATCTTAATAAGGCGTGCCCGAAAGACTCGTTCCCATTGCCAAACATCGATCAAATGATTGATGCCACTAGGGGTGGGCGTCGGTCGGTTATTATGAAAGTACGGTTCGGTTAATAGATTTTCGGTTTTTTAATATTAATAACCAAATCAAACCAAAGTATTTACGGTTCGGTATGATTTTTTCAAAGTTCGATTCGGTTATTTCCGGTTTATTTTTTTGGTTTTAAACGGTTGTAGGAATAACAAGTATTTACGTTTTGTAGGAACATCAATAAACAAGGCTGGAACTTATTTGCTTTTCGTCCAGCCCAACAACAAATTATCATGTTGACTTTTGAGAAAGACAGCCCAGCAAATTGTCATTTAGTTACTATTCGTCCAGCCCAGCAACAGAGAAAGACAGTGGCAGACGACGGTCTAACACAAGTTTTGCTGACAATAGTACTTTAATTTGAAACTACACTATAAATGAAACCGAGAATAGACTATAGAGAACAAGCACACAGAGAACATGGAGGCCTTCAGTGGCATCAGTGCAAACAGAACACCTAAGTAGCAAAATACCGCACAGTTCAGTAGTGGAAAACTAGTCCAAAATAGTTTAACACAGTGGAAAATCTAGCAGCTATCAAAGTCCAAAATAAGTGTAGAAATACCATTACCAAACAACAAAATAGTGGCAAACTAGTCACAAGCCACAAGCCACAAAGTAAGTCTAGAAAATGTACTTAAAGTTTTAAATATGAATCACTGGATGAGGCATGAGACACTTCTTAATATGCTTCACTAAGCCATAAGTTCCTTAATACTTTGGATGACAATTATAAACTCGACCACAATAAAGACACTTTGCTTTGCGAGCTTCTTCATTAACTTTAACTAGCACAAAATATTCCCAAATAGGCGATCTAGCTTTAGGACCACGAGGCATAGTTGAACCTACAAAAAAAAAAGGTTCACAAGTTAATAAAAAAAAATTAATTATAAATAACAAAAGAATATCATAAAACAAGCAAATCTTTAAACTTACCACTTGTTCAAACTATGCATCAACAATGCTAGTATCTCCTTCAACAATGCAAGTTTCTCTTCCGCTCGTTGCTATATCTAAATATAATTTGATAAAGTGTGTCATTTAAACTTACAAAGTAAACTAATTTTCATTAAAACACGCATACAACGCAAAATCTTACCAAGTTCAATTTACTCAAGAAACTCCAAATCTTCTTCAACATTAATAGGAGTACCCTCATATCTAAACCAATCTTGAACACAAACAAGACTTTGTACCAACTGAGGAGTCAATGAACTCCTAAATAAATTTAGAATGCGGCCACTGGTGCTAAATGCACATTCCGATGCAACACTTGAAATTGGAATGGTTAATACATCACGAGCTAGCTCAAATAGAATAGGAAATTGAGGCGCATTAATTTTCCACCAATCTAAGATTTTAAAGTCATTAGAATCATCAGACAATGGCTCTTGTCCTTCACCAATATATCTTTCCAACTCAGATTTAGCACCTACACTTTCGGAGTCTTCCTTTTGCCTTTTCAACAATTGCTTTGCTCTCACAAATTTTGTTCTCACATTCCCACTAGGTGGCTCAGATGTGTCATCAGATGAAGTAGATTTAGATGGATATGATTGAAGATAAAGCCTTTGGAATATTTTTTTTATACTCCCCAAATAAATAATTCAAATAAGCATCCACTTCGGCAGTTAATTTCTTCCCTGGCCCCTTCCCTGGTCAACTGAATTTGTAGGTGAAGATGTCATTTCGCTTTCAGATGAACCCACCTCACTTACTCTACTTTCAACTTCTTCCATCTATAGAAAATCAAATGAAAATAGAATTAAGGTCGGAATTCCTATAAGTCTACAACAAATAGACACTATAAGAAATCATAGCTACGACGACATTTATTTAGCGACATATATAATAAATGTCGGGAAAAAACTAATTCTTTGATGTTAAGATTTTGGTAAGTATTTTTCTATTCTAATCTGTTGTTCACTGGATTAAATTTTTGGTTAACTGTCTTTAACATTATTTGGCTGTTCAATCGTTCTTACTGCTATACAACCTTGAATCCATTTACTAGTACATACATCATTCATCAAACGATTATATGTAGATTCTAATTTTCCTATGTCATAAGTGGAAATATGTTGTTTAATCTATACCGTTCTCTTTTAACTTAAGAGTTTATTTACAGTACTTATTTATTGTAGTGGTATGTAAAGCAAATCCTTTGCTTTTTAGGTTGGCCATCTACCTGGAAACCTCCTTTGGCAGAAACATCCAAGCACCTTATTATTTTATTGTTATACTTGATTGCTTTTTAAAATTTTGAGAGAAATTGTGGTGCTTAATAATAAAGTAAAGTTGTCCATACCCTTTAGGGTTAGACATGATTTTGAAATATAATGAAGTGAAAGACTAAGACATTTTCTTTATTCATACACAAAAGACTAACACGAAACTCAGAAGAACTCGCACTAACCTGAGGATGAAGGATGAGCGACGAGCTGAGGAAGAAGGCGTCGCAGTCGAGCTGAGGAAGAAGGCGCAGAACTCACAGGAACTCAGAAGAAGTCACAGCAGTCGGCGATGACGAGTCGCAGTCGACATCTCGGCGACGACTAGTCGCAGCAGTCGCAGGCTCGCAGCAGTCGCACAAGAAGAAGGAAGAACCGAAGAGGTGAACTTTTCAATTGATGTAGGTTTGGGAACCCTAAATCTAATTCTTTATTTAGGTTTGGGAAATGGGAATTGGGAAGTGACTAAGTGTAATGTGTATTAGTGATTTAGTTAGTGTAACCGATGGGTTTGGGTATTAGACAGACTATTAGTAAGTTTGGGTTTGGGTAAACTAAATTGGGCTTCAAAGTTTAAATAGGTATTGGGCTTCAGCCTAAAATGGGTAATAACTAATACCCAAGATTTCGTTTTTTCGGTTAAACCAAAAACCGAAACATCAAACCCGCAAACTGCATCGAAAACCAAAAATTAATAATTTAAAAACCGTGCACCCACCGAAAAATCGATTAAACCGAAACTGAAAAATCGAAATTCACGGTTCGACTAATTTTTCTGGTTCGGCCGGTATTATGCGCACCCCTAAATGCCACAACCGGGCACGAGTTAATGAGTTTCCTTGATGCTTATTTCGGGTAAAACCAAATTAATATGAACCCGGAAGATCAGGAAAAAAACTTTATTTATAACGAGTTTCGGTATATATTGTTACAATGTGATGCCCTTCGGGCTGAAAAACGCTGGAGCCACTTATCAACGGCTCGCGAACAAAATGTTTGAAAATCAAATAGGAAAAACTATGGATGTTTATATAGACGATATGCTCGTTAAGTCTTCAAATGCAGGTGATCATCTTAAACATCTGCAAGAGGCTTTCGACATTCTAAGGAAGCATAATATGAAGCTTAATCCCGAGAAATGCATGTTCGGGGTCAGCTTTGGTAAGTTTCTGGGATTTCTGGTATCACAAAGGGGGATTGAAGTAAAACCCCGATAAGATCAAGGCCATAGAGGATATCTCGGACCAACTGACAAGTGTGAAGGAAGTCCAAAGGCTTACGGGGAGATTGGCAGCTTTGAGCAGATTCGTTTCTCTATCGTTAGAAAAGTATCATCGTTTCTTTGCACTGCTCAAAAAGAAAAATAATTTCGAATGGACCCCGGAGTATTAGCAGGCTTTGAGGGATTTATAGAATTACTTGTCAAGCCCCCCTATTGCTTTCAAAACCATAATAAGGGAAAACATTGTTGGTTTACCTCGCGGTCTCGGAAGTTGTGGTAAGTGCGATTTTAGTCCGAGAAGACGAAGGTACGCAATCTTCCATTTTTTATGTTAGTAAAGTTTTAACGGGAGCAGAAACTTGTTACCCACATTTGGAAAAACTGGCCTTAGCTCTCGTAGTCGCCGCGCGAGAGCTGATGCCCTATTTCCAATGCCACCCGATAGCCGTGGTGTCTACTTTTCTTTTGCGGAACATCCTCCATAAACCCGATCTCTCGGGTAGATTGGCCAAATGGGCCGTCAAAATGAGTGAGTTCGATATAGAATATAAGTTGAGGACTGCAATTAAATCGCAAGTCTTGGTTGACTTTGTGGTCGATTTCAGTTCGGGATTATTGCTTCAAGTAACCAAGGAAGCAATGATGATGTCAGAATCGACATAAGGGGTTTGGACCTTATTTACGGACAGAGCTTCCAACGTGAAATGGTCCGGGCTCGGTATAGTCTTAATCACGCCTTCGGGGGAAACCCTAAGGCAAACTATCATGACGGACCATTTAACTAACAATGAAGCAGAGTATGAAGCTTTAATTGCAGGACTCGAGTTAGCACAGGGACTTGACTTCGAGGTCATCGAAATCAAATGCGACTCACAGCTGGTGGTAAATCATGTTTACGGGATCTTCGACACCAAAGAGGAGCACATGCAACAATACGTGGTAAAGGTTCAAGCTTTGCTGGTGCGATCTCGAGAGTTGACAATTAATCAGATCCCAAAAGAAGAAAATGGAGAAGCAGACGCATTGGAAAATCTAGGGACATCAACAGAAATAAAGGGATCGGAGTCCGGGTCGATAGTACAACTGATGAACTCAGTCCTGGATACAGATGGTTACTACGAAGTAAATTCAACTAGCCTGGTTTGGTAATGGAGGAATGAAATAATCGATTATCTTGAACATGGAAAGCTACATGAAGACCCCAAAATGTCACGGGTGCTGCGCGCCAAAGCAACACGATATAGCTTCAAGGGAGGCCAATTGTATAGAAAATATTTTCAAGGCTTGCTGGCCCGATGATTAGGAGCGTCCGGAGCTAACTATGTCATGAGAGAGGTTCACGAAGGGATATGCGGCAACCACTCGGGCATAGATTCCTTGGTGTTGAAGTTGGTAAGGGCAGGATATTACTGGTACCCCATGGAACAAGATGCCAAGGACTTCGTGCGGAAATGTGATAAGTGTCAACGTTACGTTCCACTTGTGCATCAACCGGAAGAACCCTTACATTCGGTCCTATCTCTGTGATCGTTCATGAAATAGGGAATGGAAATCGTCGGACCATTACCACCAGCTTCTGGAAAGGTAAGATTTCTTTTAATTGTAATTGATTATTTTTCTAAGTGGGTGGAAGCAAGTCCTTATCAGAAAATTGGAGAACATGAAATGGTGGATTTCTTGTGGAAAAATATAATTTGCAGGTTCGGAATACCAAAAGAGATAGCATGCGACAATGAGCCACAATTTATCGGCACAAAAGTTACAAAGTTCCTCTAATATGTGAAAATAAATAGGATCACATCTTCCCCTTATCATCCGAGAGCAAACAGTCAAGTGTAGTTGACGAACAAAGTAACTATTCAAAATCTCAAGAAAGGGTTTGAAGCGGCTAAAGGAAATTGGCTCGAGGAATTACCCGGAGTACTATGGGCATTCCGAACTACTGCCAAGTCAAGCACAGGGAAAACCCATTTTCCCCCCGTGTACGGTGCAGGAGCTTTAATCTCGGTGGAAGTAGGGGAACCAACCCTGAGATACTTCGAGGCAGAAGGAGAATCGAACAACGAAGCAATGCTTGTCAACTTGGAACTGCTCGATGAACGCAGGGAATTGGCATAGGTAATGTCACGACCCAAATCATCCCTCTGTAAGATGTCGTGACGGCACCTAGTCTCTACGACTAGGTAAGCCTAATATTGCGGAATAATAAAATTCAAACATAAATTTAACAACTAATTATAACAAATAATTTAACAACTGATATAAGTGATGCTCGACATATACAATAACCACTCTCGAATATACACAAAATCTCCCAAGACCCGGAACACCATAAGTCACAAGCTTCTATGTTTTTTGTCTAATTGTTCTATACATCAATACTAGAAGAAGTAAAAAGAGGAACAACATAAGAAGGGATAGAAGGGGACTCCGGGGTCTGCGGACACGGGCAGATGTACCTTGAAGTCTTCGGAACAGCAACAACTGTGCAACTAAAAGCGAGGCTAGAAGAAGGTACCTGGATTTGCACACAAAAACATGTGAGTAGCATGAGTACACAACGGTACACAGTAAATGCCAAGTCAAGGCCCTACTGGTATATATAAATTAAATAAGGTAGAATAAATATCGCGGTATAATAAGAGACTGAAATTTCATAAAAAGGCAATCACAAAGAATAACAGTACAATACATCAGAATAACAACATGGAATCTCCCGAGATACCGTCTCGTAGTCCCAAAAGTAAATGTGCAGGGGAATCTCCCGGGATACCGTCCCGTAGTCTCAAAAGTAAATGTGCAGAGGGATCTCCCGGAATATCGTTCCGTAGTCTCAAAAGTAAATATGCAAGGGGATCTCCCAGAATACTATTCCTTAGTCCCAAAGAAAATATGCAGGGGGATATCCCGGAATACCGTTCCGTAGTCCCAAAGTAAATACGCTGCTCAAACAATGAAAATTATAGTTCCGGCAAGAAATCCTACAGTTTAGACTAAGTACAAGTCAAGGAAAAAAGCAAGAAATCCACTAAGCATGCCGCACATAGTTCAAATAAGCAATTAAGGCACGTAGACATATTATTCTAGGCTAAACAAGATAACTACACATGCTAGTATAACTCAATTAAAAAGAAAACCGGTTATTACTCAGTAAAAATCGGATTTTCCAACAATTAGCATGTGTGCGTACTCGTCACCTCACGTACACGACACTCACATATCACAACAATACCAAATCCTAAGGGGAGTTCCTCCACACAAGGTTAGGCAAGCCACTTACCTCGATCCAAGCTCAATCAATCGGTAATAATGCCTTTACCACGGATATCCAACTCCGAATGGACCAATTCTAGCCAAAAGCAGTTACATATCATAAATACCACTATCATGGACTAATCTAATTAATGAAATTAAGACTTTTATAATAAATTCAAAAATCACCCTTAAAAACCTCCTCAGGCCCACGTCTCGGAATCGGGTAAAAGTCATGAAATATGAACCCACATTCACTCACGAGTCCAACCATACCAAAATTAGCCAATTCCGGTCACAACTCGACCTTCAAATTTCCAATTTATAGTTTATGAAGTTTCTATAATTTTTCCCAAATTTTCATCTCAAAGTACTAATTAAATGATGAAATCAGTGATATATTCATGTTTATTTATCAAATTTGAGATAGAATCACTTACTCCGATGATTTTCTTGAAAACTTCACGAAAAAATATCACAAACCGAGCTCCCAAAGTCCAAAATATGAAATAATACCCTAAGCCTCATTTATATAGTACCAAAGCTGCCTTCCAAAGTGATGACCGCACATTTTCAAGTGTGGTCGCACATCCCAGGTCCTGCGGCCGCAATCCAAATTGTGCGGTCGCACTTCAGAAATTTCTGCCCTACTAGGATTTAGTAAAATGGCCATAACTTTCTGTACAGATTTCCAAATAATAATTTCTTTATTTTTCTGGAAACTAGACACGAAGGGATACAACTTTCGTTTTTGAATCATCTCCAAATTCCTTGTGGATCAAAAGATATAAGCTTCCGAAGTCGGACCAGCGAACCTGCAGAACATCCTAAAATGCGGTCGCAAGAAGAATTGTGCGGTCTACACTTTTCCTCTGTGGTCCGCATTTTTCCATCATTCCCTTTTTGTGGAAGATTCTATCATTCCCCAACCAATTCTCTATCATTTTTCGGTCACAATCTTCCCATATACTACAAGGATATATGCATGCAAGGTAAGCACTTCCATCCCCATGAGTTACCTTACTAATGGCCCATTCTAGTTACATTTTGAAATTAAGAGTTTGGGTGATAGAATCTTACCTCTTAGGAAGAAGACCTAGGTGCCTCTCTTGATAATATTCAAGGTTTTAAGTGAGAATTGAAGAGCAATTTGATGAAGGTCACTTCCTCTATCTAGGACCTTCTCTCTCACTCTAAAAATATCAGAAAATATGATCAAAATGGTCCAAGGTAGGTGTTTTAACGAAATAGGGTCGGGTTTAAAAACCTCAAAAATGAAGCTCTGGAACAGGTTCTGCGGTCGCATATGCACCGCGAAATTAGGGTGCCAAAACTGGAAAAACAACTGACCGGGTCTGCGGTCACTATGTGGCCTGCAGACCTGTTCTGGGATCGCATAATGCACCGCAGAACGGTTCTGCGGTCGCATAGTGCACCGCAGAACCTCTCTCCGAAAAATCCCAAGGCGAGATATGCGACAAGAGTGCGGCCCGCGAAACGGTTACGCGGTCGCATAATGGCCGCGAAATTGACAACAAAGATGCCCCATAAAATTATCCCACTCTGCGACCAGTTTGCAGTCCGTATAGTGGTTATGCGGCCGCAGAAATGCCTACTTCTGCCCAACATTTTCCTTCAACTCCCTAGCGCACTGTTCAGTCCAAAAAGTCCGAACCACGACTCGCAAGCTCACCGCGAAGAATTTCTACTATTATTAACCTCTACGCCTACTATGGCATCACAAAATTCGATTTTTTAGGAAAATTTTTACGGGGGCTTACATCTGTGGTCCGCAAATTTCCTATGCCTCAACACTTTTTCTTGTGCCTCGGCGCTTTTCTTCTGCCTCAGCACTCCAAAATGTGCGGAACGCACTTCCGAAAGTACCGGAACAACATGAGAGTGCTGGAATACCGGGACTCGCTCAAAACTCACCCCGAAACACACTCGAAGCCCCCGGGACCTTAACCAAAGATACCATCAAGTCCTAAAACACCATACGAACTTAATCGAACCCTCAAATAACATCAAACAACAACTAAAGACACGAATCACATACCAATTCAAGTTTAATGAACTTGAATTTTCAAACTTCTACAACCGAAGTCGAAACCTATCAAATCACGTCTAATTTACCCCAAATTTTGAACACAAGTCATATTCAATATTACGGACCTATTTTAACTTCCGGAATCAGAATCCGACCCCGATATCAAAAAGTCCACTTCCGGTCAAAATCTCCAAAAATTCGACTTTCGCCATTTCAAGCCCAAATCAGCTACAGACCTCCAAAGTACAATCCGGACACGCCCCTAAGTCCAAAATCACCCAACGGAGCCAACGAAACTGACGAAACTCTATTCTGGAGTCGTCTTCACACAGTTCCGACTACGGTCAAAATCCTAAGGCTTAAGCTTCCATTTTAGGGACAAAGTATCCCAAAACACTCTGAAACCAAAAACAGAACCTCCCGGCAAGTCATATAAGCAGAAACAGATACGGGGTAAGCAGTTAATAGGGGATCGAGGCTAATACTCTTAAAACGACCGACAGAGTCGTTACATGTAATAAGAATAGTAGCTCAAAAACAAAGAATGGAGCGATATTATAATCGAAGAGCCAACCTTCGTTATTTCAAAGCAGGTGACTTGATCATAAGGAAAGTAACTCACAATACCCAAGTTAGGTCCAACGTGGGAAGGCCCCTACTGAGTTTTAGCTATCACCGAAAAAGGTTCATACAAGTTGGAAAACCAAAATGGAGAGAAGTTGCCCGGCAATTGGAACGTGGCACGCCTCAAAAGATATTATTGCTCATGAACATTATCCGATCAGAAAATATATGTTGCACTATTTTTCCTTCGTTCAGTTTTGGTCCCAATTGGATTTTTCTGGCAAGGTTTTTAACGAGGTAGTAACAGAAAGCATACTATGAAGACAACAACAATAAGCCCTTTAATAACAAGGCACACAAGTAAAGATCTACTTGGGGATGGTTAGATAATCTTTTGCTCTATAGCAAATTCCTACCGGGAAGTTAAGTTTGCTATTGAGCAAAGGTTATCTGATCATACACGAGCACAAACCACTAGAGTGTTATTAGATAGTTCTTCTCTCGATATCATAAATTCTTAAGGGGAAGTAAAGTGTGTTACCAAGTTAAGGATTATCTAGTAATGTATTAGTGAAATTTTCGAAGATACAAGACTTCCAGTGTTCCAATTCACATTCTTTGCATTCGAACAATGGGGGAATGATATGAGGATACGGCAAACAATGATTGCCACGTCGATCGGGAATGAAAAACCGGAAGTATAATTACATCATCGGGACCGGGGACTACGCGAACAGCCCCGTAGAAATGGCGATTTCTTTTCAGCATAGCAAATGCTTTTGTATTTCTTGAATCATTTTTACGACATTCATTCAAAATATTGTACGAGGGAAAACATTTAAATTTATTCATGAAATATTCAATTTGTTTTATATTTGTCCTCCATTTTTTTTTCGCTCCACAAAAGCCCCTTATCAAATTTTGTCCCATATTTGCCCCTCCCTCTAATGCTTGATTATGATATTTGCCACATTGGAGCCATATAAACAAACAAACCATCCAAATTATCAATTTGATTTTCATATACTATCCGCATAATTTGAAGTAAGCCCCTGCATAATTAAAACGGTCTAAATATATCCCTACATGGTTTTACCAATTCTTTCACAAATTAGTTTACATATTCCCTCTTCAATAATTTGAAGCATGTCCTTGAACGAAAAACAAAATCCAAATATATTCCTATGTGGTTAGTGGTAAAGATATATTTGAGACAAAAGATAATAATGAAGCTCATATGAGTGGAAAGGCGAAAAATAAATATATTACATCTATAAGTCAAAACGCAGAATATTAGGGGTATATTTGGGCTTTTTGCTTTGTTGTTAATGGGCGAAAACTTTCAATACTTCAATAGCATGTATTGGTTTGCTTTAAAATCCACACATGAAAAAGTGATTTTATTTTCATGTTTTCTTACCTTTTTCTTACTCTAGGGAAAGTTTGTGCTATAATAAATAAGGTTGCAAAGGGTAGGTTTGAATTTTGAAATATTATAAGTAGAAATTGTGGACAATAAATTTGCGTCAAGAAAAATAAAATCAAGACACAAAAATATTGCAACAATCGTAGTATTTTATTTCAAATATTTGTGTGTTACAATCTCTATGGTTCATCTGATTCTACTTTTCCAATATAAATTTAAGGGCCTTTGAGCTTGATCTTGATTTGTTCTTTGTTCTTGAGCTTGAACTTGATTTGTTCTTCGTTCTTGAGCTTGAAATTGATTTGTTCTTCGTTCTTGAGCTTGAACTTGATTTGTTCTTCGTTCTTGAACTTGAACTTGATTGCTTGAACTTGGACTTGATTGCTTGAAGTTTGAAACTTGTGGAGGAATTTGCAGCGTTTGATCCACGAGCTCTTTCTTGCTTCTTGTTATCACTTCTGGTGTCTTTTCTGTGTTATGAAGACCCCTATTTATAGTTGTGGGAGGGAAGAGTTATGATAAGAACAAACTCTTTCAGACCAATCAAATTGAAGTGTGACAAGGCCGCATTTGATTGGCCAGACATGTCACTTGCACACGTGGCGTGATTTCATTGGCTTTTTAATGTGACTTGGCATGCCTTGTCATTTTGACACGTGGCATGATCTTATTGGCTCTTCCGTTTGACTTGGCGTGCCACGTCATTTGACACATGACACCAAATTTGGCCTCTAGAAAGATGACATCTTGGGCTTACTGAATTTGGCTCATTACTTATAGCTCAATTAATTAGGTTAGCCCAATAGATTAAGACTTATTTATTTAACCCAGATAAATTGGACATATAGAATTGATCCAATTATATTAGCCCATAATATTTATTTGGACCAAAATGTATTTAATTTAAAGTATAGTACAAATTATTTTATTGAAATTAAATCTAATAAATTTTGTATGTCTACAAATGCCCCCTAGTTGAAGATTTGTTAGGGTATATATTTTGTCTATTGAAGACAAGGCTTGAAGTATCAACTCATATATATATATGTGTGTGTGTTGGCTTGAACTGTAGACACTTGAATTTAACAATTGCCAGGATTAACTTTGAATTTATACAAAGCCTTAGTTTTCACGTGACATTCTGTTAGCCAAGTTACTAGCCAAGTTACTAGCCAACTTTTACTTCTTTATTAGGAATCTATTTTACTATCAAATTCCAATGGTCAAATTTAATGTCCAGCACCAATTCTTAATTGGTTTAGACTTTCAAATTAACCACGCCCCAATTCGTGACGGGCAGAATGCATCTCCATTTCTCATTAGGGAACTAATTCCCTCCTTATTGTAATGATTAGATAACTTCACGTGTGCATTTTAATTCCAACTAGCAATTTGAGTTGCCTTTGGATTCCTGCAGTAGCTGAATCCCATCCGGAATGCAAAATACGTAATCCCACCTCCGTAATTCACCTTCAAGATCTGCCTTATGACTTCTATAAATACAATACTCTTTATTATATTAGTTTTACTTTCAGTGTTTGCAAACCACTTTGAGTCTACTTTTGACGACTTGGAAGTATTGACGCGAAGGTAATTTCTTCTTCTTTTCTCGTGCTTTCTTTATTCTATTGTTGACAAGGTGGGTTGCTCTGATGGTAAGCACCCTCCACTTCCAACCAAGAGGTTGTGAGTTCGAGTCACCCCAAGAGCAAGGTGGGGAGTTCTTGGAGGGAAGGATGCCGAGGGTCATTTGGAAACAGCCTCTCTACCCCAGGGTAGGGGTAAGGTCTGCGTACACACTACCCTCCCCAGACCCCACTAGTGGGATTATACTGGGTTGTTGTTGTTGTTGTTGTTGTTCTTTATTCTATTGTCCTTTTTGTAGGTGAAACAAGAAGGATATGTTCTTGCTTAACGAGATGATCCATACATGAAAAAGGCAATTTTACGTTATGAAATGATTTGTATTCATCCCCGCCCGAATATCGGAGAGATTACTCTCAAGGTGGCCCGACTATTGAAGAGATTACTCTCAAGGTGGCCCGACTATTGGAGAGATTACTTTCAATGTGTCCCGACTATTGAAGATATTACTCTTAATGTGGCCCGACTATAGGAGAGATTACTCTCAATGTGGCCCGACTATCGGAGAGATTACTCTCAATGTGGCTCAACTATCGGAGAGATTACTCTCAAAACGATCCGACTATCGAAGAGATTACTCTCGAGGTGTGAAGGGATTGATACTCAT
>AWOL01S0013802.1:30967-48290 GCA_000715115.1 Nicotiana otophora
GAGATTACTCTCAATGTGGCTCGACTATCGGGGAGATTACTCTAAATGTGGCTCGATTATCGGGGAGATTACTCTAAATGTGGCTCGATTATCGGAGAGATTACTCTTAATGTGGCTCGACTATCGGAGAGATTACTCTCAAAACGACCCGACTATCGGAGAGATTACTCTCAATGTGGCTCAACTATCGGAGAGATTACTCTCAAAACGATCCGACTATCGAAGAGATTACTCTCGAGGTGTGAAGGGATTGATACTCATCCCTGCCCAAAAAAGCGGAGGCCATTTAAGGACGCAAAGGTTCATATGGCATTTCGAAGTACAAGTCCATGGCAACAAATAGATGGACAAATCCTCAAACATCATATGGGAGGACAAATTCAAGGGACTTAAGGTGCAAAGGGGCTTACATGTCTACCTTAAGATTGGAAAGTTATAGTTCCTTTTAAGGACAAACCCACGAAGAGGCCAATTTAAGGTGCAGAGGGACTTAAATGTCCACCTTAAGATTGGAAAATTAGAAAGTTTCAACTCGAACACTTGGTGAACTTTGAAGATTTGGCGGACTTCGCAGACTTTAACTTGAAGAGTGGTGGACTTTTAAACTTCAACTTGAAAAATTAAAAGGCTTGAAGTCTTCAACTTAAAGATTTAGAGGACTTAAATAATTCAACTTGAAGACTGACAGACTTGAAGACTTCAACTTGAAGACCAACGGACTTGAAGACTCAACTTGGAGACTTGGAAGGCTTAAATATTTCAACTTGAAGAGCGGCGAACTTGAAGACTTTAACTTGAAGACCGATGGACATGAAGACTTCAACTTGGAGACTTGGAGGATTTAAATGTTTCAACTTGAAGAGCGGCGAACTTGAACACCGAAGGACTTAAAGATTTGGTGAACATGAAGACATGTGAATCTCCGGGCTTCAATGCAAATACTTATTAGCCTCCTAAAAGACTAAAATCATTCCATTGAAGATACCAATTTACCACAAAGGCTTGCCCCCTTTAAATTAAATGAGATCCAAAGTTTAACAGAAGAATGGTATCTCAGCTCAATTTTTAAGTGTTGACTGAATGGATTACATTACATCGTACTTCATTTAGACAACGATTGGGGGATTATGTACCTTTTGAACTTATGCGACTAAACTCAGAATGAAACTCTAAGCTGCCTACGTACCTCGGTGAAGAAGATAAAGTCATACCGTAGTTCAGAATGGGTATTTTTTTTATGTGTCCTAACTTTTGCCTAAGCCGCCTCTTTCGAGATTTTTAACCTAGCAGACTTTTTTTTGGACTGTACACAGTTTAGATTCATGCGGTCCAGGAATGTAGGAACATGCAGTTTAGGCTCATGCGTCAAGGAGCGTTGCAAATTCAAAGATAATACTTCTTCAAAAACTTGCCATTGATAGGGTCGATTCTCATGCCATCTACATCAACCAGCTTGTAAGCCCCACTTGGATAAGCTTATTGCACGACATATGGGCCATCCCATTTTGAAGTGAACTTCCCTACAGGTTTATGAGAAGTAATAATGGGTCTTCGTAAGGCAAGGACTTGATCTCCTACTTGAAAGGATCTTGGGTGAACTATTTTATTGAAGGCGCGAGACAATCGAGCTTGATAACATTCAAGACTCTGTTGAGCTTCCAACCTCTTCTCATCAAGAGCCTCCAACTCTGCTAATTGAAGTCTAACATTTTCTTCATCAGTGATCCCTTCTTGAATAGTTAATCATAACAAAGGTATTTGACGCTCGAGTGGCAAGACGACTTCGACTCCATAAACAAGTGCATAAGGGGTCGCTTGTGTTGGCGTGCAGTGAGTTGTCCTATATGCCTACAGAGCTTCTTCCATATGGTCATGTCAATCTCGTTTGGATTTGGAGACGACTTTCTTTAACAAGTTGCATAGAGTCTTGTTAAATGCCTCAGCTAGACCATTGGCGGCAACATTGTACATAGAAGAGTTACGTTGATTGAAGCCAAAGAGATCACAAATCTTGTTCATCAATCTATTGTTAAATGGCTTTCCATTATCCGTTATTATTTAAAGTGGAACGCCAAAGCGATAGATTATGTTTACTCAGATGAAACTTGTAATATTTTTCTTCTTTACTTCCTTAAGAGCCACAACTTCAGTCCATTTTGAGAAGTAGTTAGTTGCAACCAAGATGTATAGGTGCCCACCAGAGGACTTTGGCAGTGGTCCAACAACATCCAATCCCCAAGCGTCAAACGGCCAGGATGTAACAATCGGGTGCAACACTTCAGGAGGTTAATGAATAAAATTCGCATGTAATTGACAAGCCTTGCATCTTCGAGCGTAGTCCAAGTAATCTTTTACCATCATTGGCCAATAATATCCCATCCTTTTTATATGGAAGTGGAGCTTTGGTCCAGACTGGTGTGATCCACATACCCTATAATGTGCCTCTTGCAAAGCTTAGATTGCTTCTTCTTCCCCTAAGCATCATAAAAGTACTCCCTTGAATGACCTTCTGTATAGATTATCTTTGTAGTAAAGGAAGCGAGGTGCACGACGACGAATTTCAGTCCTTCTCCTCGGATTTTCTAGAAGTATACCATAGCTTAAGTAGTCGATAATAGGTTGTCGCCATTCTTCTTTATCAACTTCAGAAACAACGACATGATGCTTGAGTTCATTTTCTTCACCTTCAGCCTCATTTGGCGGCGGTACTACCCATATTTCGCAGACAATAACTTGCGCTTGATCATGCAGGGTTAACGATGAGGCTAGGACAGCTAAAGCATCAACATTCTTATTTTCTTTCATTGGCACATGTTGAATAGTCATGTCACTGACCAACCCCATTAAATTTTTTGCATAATCATGATATAGGCGTAAATCAGGTTTCTTGACCTCGTAACTACCTAAAAGTTGGTTGATCACCAAGTGAGAGACACCAAAGACTTGCAATTGCAACCGCTTCATTTTGACAACCATTTCAAGCCTAACTATTAGTGCTTGATACTCAGCAACGTTGTTAGAGCTGAGTTGTGTCAACGTACAAGGGTAGGGCAAAACTTCACCTTGAGAAGTGACAAATACTACACCAGCACTAGCTCCTCCGTGATGTGCAACACCATCAAAGTACATCTTCCATGGAGGTTAAAATTCAATGGCCATTGCGTCCTCATCAGGTAGTTCGTCAGTTAACACCCAATCATCAGGTATATGGTGATCTGCCAAGAAGTCCACTAACGATTGTCTTTTTATAGCCATTTGAGGGATGTGCACAATTTCAAATTATTGAAACTTGAGGTACCACCTTGCTAGTCGATCACTAAGGACAGGTTTTGACATTACAAACTTGATGGGATTTGCCCTGGAAACAAGGCGAACGACATGAGCTTGAAAATAGTGCTTCAACTTTTGAATTGAGAAGACTAGGGCCAGACATAACTTTTCGATTGGTGAATAATTCAGCACATTTGGTTGTAATTATCCTGCTCACGTAGTAAAGGGAGTTTTCTTTCCCCTCACATTAGCAATGAAGCAAAAAGTCATCATCTGGAGAGTACAAACTTGTTCAAACATTAGTTTCTAGAAAGCCAAGAACCTGCTTGCAAACAACTGCGAGATATGGTTCAAGAATAGTCTTAAGTTGCATGATTACTTCAGCTAAAGGTCCACGGTCCATATACTCTAGAACCAGAGAAATAGCTCCATTGTGATAGAAAGAGTGGTAGCATACAACAACATGTGAACATTGTGATGCTTGATTTATTTTCAGTTCTTGCACTATCTGCTTACGAATATCTCCATGTATAGTCATCTGGATAACCTGGGTCAGAAGCAATCACCAGTCAACATTAAAAGAGATGACCATCATAAAGTTAAACCAAAATAATACTTCCCGGAACAACAAGAAGCTAGTAGACACTTTAACAAAAAAGTGGCAATGGCCAAGGAAGCAAGGGTCAAATTGTGGCAAAGCATATGTAGATTTTGTAATGAAAGATTGTGCAAATTGTCATTCAAAAATAGCTAAGACGCATTTACTTGTTGATTCCTTTATTCAAATGCTAAAAATGGTTCTCTAAAGGATTAGAATCTCTTTTTCACAAAAACTTATTTTTCTACAATTCATCGAAGGAGGATCACTCGCATAGCCACTATTCCATGATATTGACATTTTACAGAGAGTAATGCGTAAGTAATGCACTTTTCTTGGTCCTAAATATATGCAAACATCAGTAACCAATTAAATTTGAAAAAGAGGAATGTTAAAACACTATTGCTTGATGAGTACTGACCTTCAATGCAAACAATGTTCCAACCCATTTATGGCGAACAAGTTGAACAAAATCACCACTTCCCTTTCCGATGACTTTGATGGTTTCAAGATCTTCCAATAAGAACTGAAGATCTATCTCCTTAGTTTCTGAGGCATGTGAACATTATGCACAAGAAGTTGAAACTTTATATCAGATCACAGAAATGCCCTATAGTGAATTTTGACTTAACCTCCGTGTATATCCGCTAACTAATCAAATAATTAATCCTTAGCTGAAGATAAATTCGACTTTGGAAAATAATATGGACAAAAAATATGTGCAAATTTACAACAGCTAAAAATTTTAAATTTCCTACTCATAATGTCATAGCGACTAAAGCTACATAAATAGACAATATTCTTCAACTTGGACAGACTCCTTCTTGTTGCTCCTCAGACATGCAGCAAGATAAAGCATCCTGAATCATTTGAAGTTCTCTTGTTTGGGTATTACTAATTTATTACTGCACAAAATTGCTTGTGTTGAATCTTTGAGTCTTTCCCACAATGAGAGGAGAATTTTCCATCAAAAAGCTTACATCTCAAAAGCACGACATAGAAAGAATTGAATGGGTTATTACAAATACACTTTCCCATATGCCCAATGCTCTTTATAGTTTTATATGCTCTCCTCTACTCTTTCCAACATATTGCCTTCTTTTTCTTTTTATCTGATCGGAGAAAACTCTTGCCAATTTGTGTGCTAAAAAGTAGAGAACCTACACAGTGATATAGCTCTCTATAAATGACATCTAATTCTCTATACATACACGAGAACTTCTTGGGTGCACCAAAACTAACTAAGAGTAAGAGGTTATTCCTCAGATTTATTAAATCATTTTCTAAACCATAAAAAACTCTACTTCTTCTCTCTAAATGTCTATTTAGAAATGTCCTCCTTCTAATTACAGGTCCTACTATGCGATTGCAACACATCCTTCACTAAGCCTGACATCACTTACTGTACTCAAAAATAATTCAAAAGAAACCACCACAGAGTGTGAAGCCACCTGGAACCATATTGCCTGCTCCTACCAAAGCTAATACACAGCCACATGAGAAAGTTGATATGCCATCAAAGTATCTAAGATTCCTTTCTGTCCAAATACACCAAAATATACTTGCTGGGATTATCTGTCATATTCTGTTGATGGTTCTGTCAATTTTGCGATGGTTCCAACTTTCAACTACTTCTTTTATGCCTTGTGGAGTTGTCCAACTGATACCAAAAACTGAAAGGAACATGTGCCACAAATCTGCAACCATTATGCAGAGCAATAGCAAATGGTTTATAGATTCTGAGCTGTCCAGACACATGTAACATCTATTGAAATTTTCTTCTACATAAGTTGTCTTAAGTCAAAATAGAACCTTTAAGAGCTATCCAAGTGAAACACATGATCTTTGTAGGGAGTTTGTCTTCCATATAAGCTTCCACGGCCAAAGTTCAATTACTTCATTGCTAGCACACTATTTCTTGTATCGTGCCTTCACTGAATAACAACCTCCATTGAGATTGCCCCACCTTAAATTGTCTTGAGCTTGTGTGTTCATTTGAAAGCTTTCCAGCAGCTGGATAATCCCAGATCTTATACAAGGATAAATCCCTAATCATTGTAACAAAACGACCCCTAATTGTTTGTATATATTTTCTAACAAATAACTAAGAAAAACTCTCCATTTTCCTTTACTTTTTCCATCCACTATATTGCCATCTCCAACCAAAGCTAATAAAGATGCGTGAGAAAGTTTACTGCTTTATCATCTATTTGTTGAAATGAGTTTCTTTAACAAACAAATACACCAAATAGCACTTAAAGCTTTACTTTCGAAACCTTCGTGTTTACCCTTTTATCACATATCAGTAGATAAAACTAAGGGCATCCGTAGACTATAGCTGATAGATCTATAATGAACTCAATTAATATGCTAGATGATCTAACCTAGACTCGGGCTAAAGTGCTGAATGCAGTAGCTATGAACTATTTATCGAGATTCTAAATTCAGAACATAGCATCTCTATCAGAGGTCCATAATCATGGATCTACATTTTGGCATCTTATGAACTGTATTTGGTATACATTCTGGCGGTTTGGGAAAGATACCACAGTAAGGCACCACAAGCTCTTTATTAAACTCAATAGTGATGGTTCATGTATTGATGGTAAATGTGGTGTTGGAGGTGTGATCAGAGATTTCAGGGGGAAATTCATTATGGCGTGCTCCATTCACTTGGGGATGGTACCAGCGATTGTGCAGAAGCATATGCTTTATAGTTTGGTATCAATTGGCGGATACTAAGAGGGCACCAATACCAGAACTTCACCTTGAGAAGTGGCAAATACTATACCAGCACCAGCTCCTCCGTGATATGTAGCACCATCAAATTACATATTCCATGGAGGTTAAATTTCTATGACCATTGCGTCCTCATCAGGTAGTTCGTTAGTTAGCTGTCAATCATCAGGTATAGGGTGATCTACCAAGAAGTCCGCTAACACTTGTCCTTTTATAGCCTTTTGAGGGATGTGCACAATTTCAAATTGTTGAAACTGGAGGTACCACCTTGCTAGTCGACCACTAAGGATAGGTTTTGACATTACAAACTTGATGGGATTTTCTCTAGAAATAAGGAGAACGAGATGAAGTAAGTTTTAATACTTTCAAATGCATTGCTACAAGCTTGGTCCCACTTGAAAGGAACGCCTTTCTTATAAGGCGACTGAATGGTTGGCACCTCCAAGTTAGGTTTGAGATGAATCTTCTAAGGTATGCTAGCTTTCCTTGTAAACTTTTCAATTCATGAATATCCCGAGGCTCAGGAATTTTCAAAATGGCATCCACTTTGGCTTGATCAATTTTGATCCCTCGATGTCGGACAATGAAACCAAGGAACTTTCCAGAAGTAACTCCAAAGCCACATTTCAATGGATTCATCCTGAGTTGGTACCTCCGGAGCAACTCAAACACCATTCTCAAGTCTTTCAAGTGGTCACTTTTCTCTCTTGATTTTATCACTAAGTCGTCAACATAGCATTCGACATTCTTGTGGAGAAGATCATCAAAAATATTCTGCATAGCCCTTTGGTAAGTAGCACCAGCGTTCTTCAATCCAAAAGGCATTACCTTGTAGCAATAAATACCCTTGGGGGTATGGAATGCACTAAGCTCTTCATCTTTTGGCGCCATTCGAATTTGGCTATAGCCCGATGAACCGTCCATAAATGACATTGCCTCATACCCAGTAGTAGCATCGATCATCAACTCTAGAATAGGAAGCGAGAATTCATCTTGGGGACACGCATTGTTGAGATCTCTGAAGTCAACGCACACCTGAATCTGGCCATTCTTCTTCCTTACAGGGACAATACTTGAGACTCATGTTAGGTATTTAACTTCGCGAATAAAGCCAGATTCAATGAGTTTGTTAACTTCACTTTCGATCAATGGAACCAAGTCTGGCCTAAAGCACCTTTGGGCTTGCTTAACAGGATGAGCGTCATTCTTGATTGCAAGGTGATGAACTCCTACTTTAGGGTCCAAGCCAGGCATCTCTTTGTAACTCCAAGAAAAGACATCCTTGAACTCCTTGAGTAACTCGATATAAGTGCTTTCTTCATTAATTGCTAGTAAAGCACTTAGGTATGTGGGCCTTGGTTCTTCATCTGTTCCAAGGTTAACTTCTTTTAAGGCATTAATCGTTGCCTTTACCCCTTCTTCAAGTTTTGGGGGAGCATATTTCGCATCTTCATCTTCTTGAGATTCCCCATCATTGAAGGATATGTGATAACACGGTGAAACATCCTCCAATTTCTCGTCATCCTCCATTAGAGATGAAACACAAAGCTCGCCTTGTGTAGTGACATGATATGAAGAACCCACACTTTCTTCGTCTTCATCACGTTCTTTAGTGTAAATGACAGTGTATGGCTTCACCTTTAGTACCTCATAACACGAAACCATGACTTTTGTTTGTCGCCTCATTCTGGAAGGAACCGGACTTTGGAAATCCTTAGAGATCTTCTGAATTTTGGGCGAAGTGGGTGTTCTTGTATTTCGATAATTTCTCCGAAACTTATTCTCTTTCTTTAATGGACCCAATATCTCAAACACGGAAGTCCTCGCAGTTGATTTTCCAAGTCGATCAAAGACAAAAGGCTTGTTAGAAGATCCAAATTAATCTTCTACAGTGATATAATTGATGTTCGCCCTTATAGTATTTTAAACATTGATGGTGGGTAGATGGAACTACTTTATTCTCATGTATCCAAGGCCTTCCAAGCAAGACGTTGTATGGAGTCTTTGCATCGATCACATGCAGCCATGCACTTAATTACATATCTTCAATGGTGATTCTCATCCTGATAGCACATATGGCTTTTTGCCCCCTGGTTGAATCCTTGAATCATCACATGACTTTCTGAGAGTTCGTTCATGGGAATACCAAGTTCTTTCACAGTACGAATTGGCAAAATATTCACTGAGGATCCTCCATCAACCAAAATTCAATTTACCCTTTCATCGTGCATATATACAACCATGTACAACGAGAGGTTATGAAGAGTGTTACCTAGTAGAAGATCGTCATTTATGTATGCAACTTTTTCCTCGCATGCGTTAACTTCATGAGAAATAGACTCGATGAGCTTTTTTGATGATGGTGCCAACGGTAGGTCATCACTATTTTCTTCCCCTTTATCAGCATTATAACAAGAGGCCTCAATACCGTCACGGGAAATCTTCATGCGAAACCAACATGGCAAGAAATCCTCCAAGATCACTGGATGTCATAGCTTTTGAGGGTGGCACACCTCCACTTTTTCTTTGTTCAAACGCCTAACTGGATTCTGTTTCATTGGTCTTTTTACAATCATCTTCCTATTTGGTTGTTGTATTGATTCTTTTCATAGGATCCATTTGTGGTGCCTACGATGAGTCACCAACGTCCAACCTTCATCATCATCAGGTTGATCGACTTCAACTTTGTTGTTCTCCAGTAATTCTTCATCTTTACTTTCTTTAAAACCATATAATTCATTCGGACTAAATGAGCCAAAGGTGATAGAGACTTGGTTTACGCTTGCTTTATCATCTTCAAGAACAATCTTCTTTTCACGAGCCAAGTCCATAACTTTGTCCTTGAATACAAAGCACTTCTCTAGAGGGTGGCTCACAATTCGATGGTATTTGTAGTAATTTGGGTCATTCGTTTTACCAGCTTCATTTGGCCGTTTCATCTCCGGAAGCTCAATGAGATTTAACTCGATGAGTTCTTCAAAAATTGCTGGCATATCAGAATCCAGAAATGGGTATTCCTTTTCTTGCATTTCTTTTAGAGTCAACTTTTCACTAGGTTTATCTTGAAAAGAAGTGGATTTCGTACTCTGCTTCTTGCTCACCTTCATTGTGAATTTCACAGGTGATGTGTTGACATTCATAGCTTCTTTGTTTTCAGACTTGGGTGCAAACTTGCTCCATTTCATGACTTCTTGCTTGTCGTTCCCTTTGTGAGGCTCATAGATAGGCAGCCTTTCGTTTCCATCGGAGGCCATGCTTAACTCCATATCATGAGCACGAGTCGCAAGTTCTTCAAATGTGCTAGGCTTGATACCTTGCAAGATGTAGCGGAGTCCCCAATGCATGCCTTGGATGCACATCTCAATGCTAGAAGCTTCACTAAGCATGTCTTTGCAGTTGAGGCTTGCATTCCTCCAACGATTGATAAAGTCGATAACTGGTTCACCATTCCATTGATGAGTATTTGTAAGTTCCACCATGTTCACAGTACGTCTTGTGCTATAAAAGTGATTGAGGAACTCTTGCTCTGGTTGATCCCAACTATCAATAGATCCTGCCTCGAGGTCTGTATACCAGTCAAAATCATTTCCTTTTAGCGAGCGGACAAACTGCTTAACGAAGTAATCTCCATAAGTCCCAGCGTTGTTGCATGTCTCAACGAAGTGTGCCACATATTGCTTTGGGTTGCCTTTTCCATCAAACTGTTGAAACTTTGGGGGTTGATAGCGAGCAGGAATCTTCAACATATCAATCCTCGCAGTATATGGTTTTGCGTATGTGAAAGAGGACTTGGTAAAAACTTTGTACTTGCTTTTAATAATTCCTTCAATGAACTCTTTCAGTTAATCAATTGGAATCATCACTTTAGATGAGACAGGGATAGCCTTAGCGGATGCAACTTGTCTTGGGGGAGAATTACTCTCCGGAACCTCTGGGATCTTGCTAGGTGCATGGGTGGATTCTTCTTCCATCAAGATTCCCACCCTATCTGTTAACTTGTCAATTCTAGCAACTTGATTTTGCATGCACTTGGTCAAGCCGGCAATTGCTTCCGTCAAGTTTCCTAACTGCTCCACCACAGATGAAGTATTTGTCACCATGGATGACATTATTGTCGTGGACGATGGAGAATAGCATGGATTATCATATAGATTGATCTTCGATTGCCTCATGCTGTTACACCCTATATTTTTTTGTACGTAAAACTGCATCGTGAGCAAACTAATGTAGGATACAAAAATGAGATCATCTTTGAAAATATATAAAGCAAGTTAATCATGTTACCTCGGAAGTTAATAATATTGAATATCATGAACAACAAGTACAAAGAGGGTTGGAAGGTTTAGAAGCTAAAGGAATTGAAGAAAATAATGTTTCGTCGAAAGCCGACAAATTGGGAATGTTATAGCATGTACTTTTGGGATGAGACCAGGGTGTTTTACATGATAAGAAGGTTATGTTATGATTTATGTTATTCGTATGATAGTCGTGTGTTATGTTTTGAAGTCAAGCGAGTGGTGGAACATAAGTCGATGAAAGTCATCACAAGTTACGTTCATAAGTTTTACTGAAACTTTGGGTCAAATGTAACTGAGATTTTCTCCCACTATACTTAGAGTTATGGGGTGTTCCACCCATCAAATTAAAGATCTATGAGTCTACTTTTCAATGTATTAAACCGTTTATCAATACGATATTGGAGTAGAGAGATATGGGTATTTTTGCGAGACTGCTCAGACTGTCACCTACTTGCTTAAACGAGAATCCAAAACTGGGCCAGCTCGGGTCATCCAAAACTGGGCCAGCTCAGGTCGATAAAGAGGCCTTTTTAAAGGCTTATCCCCTTCATATATTAGGATGATAATAGGGCAAAATAACCAGACTTAATCTCTGCAAAAATCCTCCCAAAAAATTCCCACAAACCCCAATTGATTTTCTCTCCCTTTCAAATTCTAATTGGAGGTAAAACCTAGAGTTTGAAGAACCAAGATAGGAGCTGAGTTATCCCACAAATAAGGTAAGTTTACTGCTCTCTTTCATCCATTCTTTACAGTTGTATATGCATGGTAAGTTATTCTATATTTGTAAGAACTCACGGGACGGTGATCGTAAGCCGTGAGTTCGAGTTATTCACTTATAGCGGACTATTTTATGGATGGTTTTGTGGACTGTTTGATGTTGCTGTTGAGCTGCGTGATTTATTACTATTTTGTGGAGTTTTGGAGGAGTAAGGGTGTGGAGAAACACCACATAAATGCAGGATGTTGGGCTGGTCGTTCGTCGTAACATTTTCAGGGTTGTTGACACTACTACGGTGGTCGTTTTGTGTATGAAGAGATTGGGGTGTGTTGGCTGTTTTGTAGTATTGTGTGGTGTACATAAGGTTGGAAAATAATGTATATATATTGTTATTATTATTTTTGGTGTTATCTTGAATTTGGAGGAAGTAAGGATTATAGGGGATATGTTGTCCGTTTTAATACTAAATAAGCATGTCGTTCATTATGCGATAGTTATACATTTCATAACTTAATGATAGTATTATTATCGTTGTTGTAGATTAAGGTGAGAAGAGGCGAGTTCAACTTGGTGATTGGAAAGAGTGTGATAAGGTATGTTAAGGCTAAGCCTTCCTTCATTTTGGCATGATCTCGTAGCTACATGTGTTAGTAATGAGACATAAAGAGAAGTTCGTATTTATGAATTTATTCACATTATTCTAGTCTCATAAGTTACAATATTATTCCTTATCGAGACTCTATATTCAATTTAGTATTGTCTTCTTCCAGTCAAGAGAGCAGCAAGCCTATATATACAATATTACAATATTTTCATTACCATCGAGCTATAATTGATGGGCAGGCCCCTATTGGGCAACTCTGATNTGCCTATGAGCAAGCCTACTACGACAGAGCAATTATATATACCGAGCCTTATAAGGCCGGACAATTATTTTACTTACTATATTGAAGGAGTTGAGTCAGTATCAACAAGTAAGTATATCTCCATATCATCTTTGACTCCCAATTACTTTCAATTATTATATTATCAGTTCAGTTTCAACTTTCAATTATGTTATTGCCTTATATACTCGGTACATTATTTTGTACTGACGTCCCTTTTCTGGGGACGCTGCATTTCATGCGTACAGGTTCAGATAGACATACGGGTAGACCTCCTCAGTAGGTGTTTCCAGAGTTTACCCCGATCGGTAAGCTCCACGTCCTTCGGAGTTATCGGGTCTAGGTTTTCGTGTACATCTTCTGTATGTATGTATATATATTATGGGTAGGTCGGGGCCCTGTTCCGATCACAATATATCCATCAGTAGAGGCTTGTAGACATATCCTATCAGTTAGTGCACTATGTTAGGCTTCTAGGCCTGGTATGTATATTTTGATGGTTTGTCATTTGTAGTAGTTATGACGGCCTTGTCGGCCCAACTTTATATTAATGTTTAGTCAGCACTAGTTTTCATTCAGTTTTATATTTTGCTTCGCAAATTATCTTGCAAGGTGTCCCCATGGCCAAATTATGACATTATATGTTCAGAGTCCCTTAGTCGCAATTTGGTACACTAGGTTAGTTGAGGCACCGGGTACTAGTCTCGCTCCCAGGTCGGAGCGTGACACATGCTATGTGGTGTAAGTGGGGAGTATCCATCACTTGAAGCATCATCATCTTCCTTCACAACAGAGTACTTGGATCCAGAGAGGTCAAGCAGAGCAAGAGTTTTCTTGATCTTTTCAGCAACATCGATTCCTCCTTCGGGCGTTTGTGGAAGATCTTGCTCCTTTTGAGGATGAAGATCCGAAAACAGGGGTTGATGCGGACGACATTTGTGATGCTTGTTGTCCTAACGAGCTTGCTTTGCTCCTCGTAACTAGTCCAAAGCTTCCAAAGGTAACATCGAAGGATGTTTTCTATATCAGCATAGAACCTGGAATTAGCAGCCTTGGTGGAAGTTGAACTAGAGTTGATTTTCTTTGAAGCCATTTCAATGTTCTTGAATTTTGGTGATTGAAAAGTTGAGATGAGAGGTAGAGATTGTCCCACTGGGCATGCCAGAATTTGTAGACAGTAAATTTGCGTCAAGAAAAATAAAATCAAGACCGAAAAATATTGCAACAATCGTAGTATTTTATTTCAAATATTTGAGTTTTACAATCTCTATGGTTCCTCTGATTCTACTTTTCCAATATAAATTCAAGGGCCTTTGAGCTTGAACTTGATTTGTTCTTCGTTCTTGAGCTTGAACTTGATTTGTTCTTCGTTCTTGAGCTTGAACTTGATTTGTTCTTCGTTCTTGAGCTTGAACTTGATTACTTGAACTTGGACTTGATTGCTTGAAGCTTGAAACTTGTGGAGGAATTTGTAGCGTTTGATCCACGGGCTCTTTCTTGCTTCTTGTTATCACGTATGGTGTCTTTTCTGGGTTATGAAGACCCTTATTTATAGTTGTGGGAGGGAAGAGTTATGATAATAACAAACTCTTTCCGACCAATCAACTTGAAGTGTGACAAGGCTGTATTTGTTTGGCCAGAACATGTCACTTGCACACGTGGCGCGATTTCATTGGCCTTTTAATATGACTTGGTATACCTTGTCATTTTGACACTTGGCATAATCCTATTGGCTCTTCCATTTGACTTGGCGTGCCACGTCATTTGACACATGGCACCAAATTGGGCCTCTAGGAAGATGACATCTTGGGCCTACTGAATTGGACTCATTACTTGTAGCCCAATTAAATGGGCTAGCCCAATGGATTAAGACTTATTTATTTAACCCATATAAATTGGACATATAGAATTGATCAAATTATATTAGCCCATAATATTTATTTGGACCAAAATATATTTAATTTAAAGTATAGTCCAAATTATTTTATTAAATTTAAATCCAATAAATTTTGTATGCCTACAGTAACATTTTATCATTTAAACTAAGTTACGTTAAAAAATATCAAGAGTGAAGTGTAATATCTCAACCTGCAAAAAAAAAAAGTTTATTTGAGAAAAGTAAATCTCAAAAAATTTCTTTGAAAAATTTCCAAAAATTTATTGATGTTACCGCCCAGACAAAGGAGATAAAAAATGAGGTACTAGAATATATATATATATATATATATATATATTAATACTAGTCTTATGATACGCGTACCCTGTGTTATTGAGTAAACTATTTTACAAATTATATAGATACTATTTAAAAGTATGTTTGAGCTATAGAATAAGATAAAATAAGCAAAAGTGCTGAAAATTACAATATGAAAGGAGGAATTAGCATATCCCAAAGTAATACTTCCACCATCTCAATTTATGTAATGGTATTTTAACTGAGCATGTGTTTAAAAATAAACAAATTTGAATTATGTTCCTGAATAGTAATATTGTTTGAGGACTCTAGTTTTCTAGAGGCAACCAATGGATATAGAAAATTATAAAATCAAAGTAGATCGGTGCATATCCGTGACATTAAAGCAATATCAGTTAAAGTTGATTTTCTTGATTAAAAGTAAACTACAACAATCTACAAGTAGCGTAAGAAGCTGACCTTGGCCCTATACGTCGATCACTAATTGACAGTATGACTATCTCTATGCATCGCAGTGGGATACATAAAGTCAATTCCCCGAAGTCATAAAATAAAAATTATACACAGAGCACCATAGGAGGTATCAAAAAAACATAAATAAAATCTAAGAATGATACATACGCCAAAACGATATCTCAATTCTCAGGTAATACCAACATGTAGCATAAATCATAAAAGGCAGTAAAACAAAACTACACAACCGAACTTTAACTAAAGCTTCAATCACATGATATCAAGCCAAGGATCAAACCAATATAATATCGACAAAGAAAAACGGTTGAGAAAATAATATATTTGTAGCTAAACTCATTCTTTTTATTATTAAGGTTCTTTCATGCATGTGCTTTTCTATTTAGGTTTTTATTTGTTTACTTGATTACGAATAGGAGTGTTATTTTACCGATTTCATAGGAATGAGTTTTTAAACACTAGTATGGATAAGATTAGGAATGATGATATTCGAGAGAAGGTGTATGTGGCTCCTATTGATGACAAGTTGCGGGAAGAGAGGCTTAGATGGTTCGGACATGTTCAGAGGAGAAGCCCAGATGCTCCGGTACGGAGGTGTGAGCAGCTGGTTGTGGAGGGCACGAGAAGAGGTAGATGGCGGCCTAAGAAGTATTGGGGAGAGGTGATCAGGCAGGATATGGCGAGGTTTCAGATTTTCGAGGACATGACACTTGATAGGAAGATGTGAATGTCGAGTATTAGGGTTGTAGGCTAGGAGGCAATTGAGTCGTGCCTTACTTCGTACAATTGTGGGACTAGCCATGTAGGGTTTTTGGCTAAGATAGTTAGTGTGGCTTATTATTTCGCTTTTCAATGCATGCCCTATTTACTAGCTATCGCTTTTGCTTTGCATCTTTCTTCTAGATTTTATGGTGTTCCTATTTTTTATACGATTGTTGTGGTGATACTAATATTTACTAATATTGTCTCCCTTTGCTTTGCATCTTTCTTCTAGATTTTATGGTGTTCCTATTTTTTATACGATTGTTGTGGTGATACTAATATTTACTAATATTGTCTCCCTTTGCTTTGCATCTTTCTTCTCGATTTCATGGTGTTCCTATTTATCATATGATTGTTGTTGTGATACTAATATTGCCCCATTTTTGTCCTTTTCTTTTTTGAGCCAAGGGTGTTTTAGAAACAGCTTCTCTACTCCTTCAGGGTAGAGATAAGGTCTACGTACACACTACCCTCTCCAGACCCCATTAGTGAAATTTTACTGGGTTGTTGTTGTTGTTGTTGATATAGTAATAATGATATAAGGAACTAAATCTACACAAAAGAGACAATGAAAATTGCATCCTAAACGAACACAAAAGGAACAATGAGAAAAAGACATACCGTAATTAAAAAGACAGAATCTAAAGAATCATAAAACTAAAGAAAATAAAAACGAATCCCAAGAATCCTAACACTAAAGGAAACAAGAACTAAAGGAAAAAAGAACTCGTAAGGCAAGAATTCCAAAACCAAATAATGCAAATTCTAAAGAATTCTAAACCTAAAAGTAATTAAGCACACATCACTTTTTGACCTTTTCCAAAAAAAATTAACGATTACATTTGCAACTATATCCAACATATAATGACTTACGAAGGATAAAAAAGGCGAACGCCATTTCGATAGAGCCTTCGTACTTTTAATATAGTATATCTATACTATACTAAAAGCACGAAGGCCCTTAGCGAAATATCGTTTGTCTTTTTTATCCTTTCAAAATAGATTTCGCACTAGGCAAAATAGTAATTTAGTTATTTTTCTAATATTTAAGTGTTTGAAATCAACTAAAATATTGATTACTAAATATTTTCCTATTTTAACTTGTACGAGTCCTAATTTGCACATACATTGTATCTTTAATTTATAAAAGCTTTATTATTATTTCCTTATATTAATTAATTAATAGTTCTAAGTTTTATACAAGATAATTAATTGATTTATACGGAAGTCAAATCTCCTACTCCTAATAGTTGTCTAACGAAGTAAAATCAAGTTATGTAAAGAAATTATATTTCTATGGGACTCATTAATTAATTAATTAATGAGTCCCATAGAAATATAATTTCTTTACATAACTTGATTTTACTTCGTTAGACAACTATTAGG